>OY728160.1:893136770-893755980 GCA_963277665.1 Viscum album | reverse complement strand
ATTTCGAGCGCACTCGTCACATTCAAACATTCTTATTCAACTATATAATTAATGTCGCGCCCGTCACAACAAAACATTTTCATTATCGTGGATTCAGCATAAAACATATATGGACATAAATAAACCGTGTAAATTATTGTGTAAAATCTCAATGGAACACTTCCATAAACATTGCATTCTCATAAGATAGGGGGAATGACATACGTGATACATGAAACATCAACCTTGAGTGAAAAGAAAAAGCTATTCTTTCTTAAGAAGAGTTCTTCTGGAAAACTTTTTATTTGAACTAAATTCTCATTGAAAAAATATATATCCAAGAAAATTTATTATAATGATGAAAAAATTATTTTTAAGGATTAGTCATACGAAAAATGGCGTGAAATAGGTTGAACTCGAAGAAAGATAGTTGGGTTCGATAATTTCCCCTTAACTTGTATCAGAACACTTTCTTCACTTTAATGTCATGTATAACAAAATTAGATTCATTAATTAGAATTTACAGAACATTTTAAAAATTTATAAGTTTCATTAAGGTATTATTAATATGATTTATGTGTTTTTTATGAGTTATAGTGTTTTAATTCATTGTTCAGGAATGTTCGTTTTTATAGTTTTCTGGAAAAGTTCACTTGTATTCATGAATAAAAGTTCATTTAAAACATGAATGAAAATAAAAAAAATTAATTATATGTTATTTCTGATGTTACAGAACTTTTAATTATCTTAAAAGTATTTTTTTATATACTATGAGAATGAATCACTAGATAATAAATTAATGATGATCATTTTGGGTTAATTCGGGCATTTTTTCAACCACATCAAACTCGTTATGTTTAATCATTCAGTAATATGTACCAAAATTAGTTCCATAACATTAAATAGAATAAAATAAATAAAAATTAATCTGGTTATACCATAAAAATGGTTTCATTCCCATATCTGAAGGTGATAACGTAAAATAAATACATGTCATTCTTAAGGTGATAAATTAACATATTACGAACAACATTTTCTTTTCTAAAATAAGTAGAATAGAAGAAGGGTATTGGATGTTATATTCTCACATTATTATCATAACATTTCATTATATGTAATATAATTGACTTACCATATCATGTAGATGAGAATAGGAGGGGATAGATTAATAAAAGAACATGAAATTTAAAGGAAATCAAGGGAAAAGAGGGAGAGGCGAATTAACTCATTAATCCTTCTTAAGGCACAATGGATTGGACTTTTGATGAAAAAAAAATCTCTTGAACCTAGGGGAGGGGATATGAATGATGTTAGGGTGGATTTTAGACAAGTCTTAAAGCTTGAGAGGTGTGATGAAATGAGTGTTAGAGAGGTGGTATTTATAGTGGAGGGGAGATGGGTTTTCTCAATATTATATTCATTAATTTATTATTTCTCCACAAGACAAGTAATTGTGATTATTTAATGACCATGAATATTAATTATATAATGTGAGTTCTATCCAATTGGTCTTACATTAGAAAACCATCATACATGACTCTATAATTAGAGTATTTAGCTTATTTTGTAAATTATTGTATTTCACAATTCATAAAAAATTAATGTATTTCCTAAAAATCCCCAAAAATATCCCTAACCATTTATTGATTCATATAATAATCAAATGAAAATCATTTTTCAAAAATAATTTTCTAAATATGATAAATTGGATTTTTAATTAAAATCATAATTTACATGAAAATAAAAATTTTAAATTTAAAACTGATTTCATTATGCTTTCAAAAATCACATAATTCCATATAAAATTATCATAAAAAAATAAGAAATAGATTTCTTAATTTATGAACTCATTTAAAGAAATATTTTTTCATATAAATTAATTAATTAATTATAGTTAATTATTCATGTCTTACAAAAATACCAATACTTTTAATATGGTCAGATTATCACTTATAAGATGCTTAATTTTTTTTATACATTCATGGGTGAGTTTAAATTTTTAGAGGGCTTACTACTCATAAGTTTCATATTACTATTTATAAGGTTTTTTTACTTTTAATAATGGTTGGTTACAATTCAGAAAAAAATTAACATTGTCATGTCGAACTCCTAACATCATATTGATCGCAACCATGTATGTTATATTTTTGAAATTCAAAACATATTAGTTGAAACTTTTGGTTTAATGGTAAAATAGTATTTATTATAATTATATTTCATTGTTCTTTCTAAGGTGGTTTTGTTGTAAGGCATAGTTATAATAAGGGTATTCAATTGATAAAACATTGGTTCGTTACAAAAGGGTACCCATGATGATTTTCAATGTTTAAAATTATCTATTCACATCATTCTTGTAGTGGAATATTTATGAGGATTTTGAGACACAATTATGGAAAAGAATATTGTTTAACCCCCCAGGTAGATAGGTAGACCATATAGACCATCTAGGTTTTGGAGGAAATGATGAGAAAATTCAAGTTGGTTTTATTTTAGATCTGGGAGGATCACTTTTTATTGATAGAGTTTATATATAATAATAATAAACACTATAATATTGGTATGAACCTTTTTAAGACAATTTGTGGGGGACCATGAAGTTCACCCTTGTGTTGTACTATGATTTGGAAAATAACTATTTCTGGGCTCTAGTCGGTGGATTTGAAGAAAGAGAAGTTTCATGTGATCCACAAGCACATGAGGACATCCCAGAGTTAATCTAAATATTATACAGACAGGTATCATTGACATGTGGAGTTCTATTATGGAGATAATTTTATCTTGGGAGTTACCCCATGATAGTTATTTTGATGTATTCGTCAGGAAGCCTGATATTTCTGAGGATCATCATATTATTTTAGATAATATAGAGGGTTTGAGAGGTTTCTTACCACTTGGATGTACCCTCGTAGTTGGACCGAGTGCATGATGAGTTCCACATGTCACATTTGAGAATATAAGTACACCAATGTTCATAAATCAATTATGGGGGTGAGATAAACATTGAGGATGGATCCCCAATCTAGGAGTAACAAGTGGGGATCAAGGAACGCTGTTATAATATCATGTATATTTGGACCATTCCTTGGGTTTGAGTGCATTAGAAGAATGAGATAATTTTTTAGAGATCATATGAGCATGATATTTATATGGGTCCTAATCTCGACTACATTTTTGTATATCATTTAGTTTTTTTGAGAAAAAAATCCTTGATGGAGGGATGAATGTAAGGAATTCTGTTTATATAGTATAATCCTCCAAATATTTGTATATATATTTCGATTTCATTACTTGTAGTCCTTGAATTTTTTTACGGTTAACAGGACACCAAAATTAATATATTAAAAATATTAATACTTTTTTAATCACACATATTTTTATATTTAGAATAAATGGTTTTCCTTTTGATCAAAACCTCAAATGGAAAATATGAAATTATGATTGTTCCTAGAATATGATGTTTACCCTAGATGTGTTATATAGTTTGTTGGTGTCATACATTTCGTAAAAATCAACCGTTAGTGGATTTTTATGTAATTAAATAATTTATTTATTTAATTTACATAAATGACCTAAAATGTAATCTATATCTATAAAAAAAAATCCATTATCTAAAATCATAAGGGTTTGTCACATAAACTTTATAGATTAAATAGTAGGAGGAGGAGATATATGTTGGTGTTGATGTCTCGGTAACATGGATATAAAAAAATGATCAAGGAGGACAATGAACTGAATGACTGATAAAGTGGGATCTTCACCTCTCCTTTCCAGTCATATTCTTCCTCAAAGGAAGATCTTTTCTTCAGGTAGGACTAACTATTTTTTGTATTTCCATCCTTGTTTTAATTTTTTATGCATGGATTTTCCTAAAGACCTGTTATTCATGATTTATATTCTTCGCATGAGGACACCTATTTTTAAGTGTTATTGAATCAATTTTTTATCCTCATTGAACCTATATTTCACACTATATATTCCTTAATTTATGGTATTTGTCCTAAATTTCAACATCTAATGGAGATATCACCTCGTTAATATGAATTTAACATCACGAAACATATACCTCAGGATACACAAGAATTTCCAGAGTACCCAGACAGGGATAGGGTACCCAGACATGGACATAGTACATGGGAACATCTAGAGTACACTGGAATGACAAGGCTATTCAAACGTAGATAGAACACCAAGACATAAGAATACCTAGACTAACCAAGACTTTCTGTGTATTTTCTATACATTTGATATACATTTCAATATATTTGTACCTTTTGTATCACAATTTCTGAGATTCTTATTTAGGTATGTAAATATCATATCCTAAGTATTCCTCTACATTGAATGAGATGATGGACTTTTTCTGGCATCAAAGGTATGATGTGAGGTAATAAAAGTGGGATGATCCACTCAGTGATGCTTAACTAATGGTTGTAATTAGGTGTGATTATGAAAGTGATACCAAGGTTGGTACACCCTTATCCCTCTAGAGTATGGTTCCACCAGACCCATTATATATGTATATTTGGATCTCCCCAACATTAGAGAGGGTGAAAATCTTCTATTCATTGATTGGTACTCCATATCATTGAGCACTGGTGGTGTGTCATTCCTACATTGGAGTATTTCTCCCACATCTATTCCAATTAATGTACATAAGTGGGGTTAACCATAATCATTCTTCAGAGGCTTGTGAGATGCTAGGCCAAGTGATAGTGCTCCCTCAACTACGAAATGTAGTGTTGTGGAGCAGCCCCTCCAATATATATCTTATGAGACCGCGTGACGTGAGTAGAATCACTCACGAGACACTTAGAGTTATGGGAATACACTTTTTTATTATTAGGTTATAAGTATGGATATTTTAATTCACAATTTTCATGGGTTTCTTTTGGATAATATCTACATTAGGTTTTCTTTTCCCTCATTCTTATTGGTTGATATTACTATTTTTTCTTTTTATTTCTTCTCTATTGTTTTTCAAGGTGTCCTAATGGGTATGTATATACTCAACCCTACATAGGCTATGAATGAATGTGTTGTGTCTTCTGTAGATGATAAACAAATTTGTGATAAAATTGGTGGACCCAATATTAAAAGATCATAATGTTACATGGAGTTATTGCTGTGTATGGTGGTTATCCATGGAGATTGCGAATCCCAATCTCTTTTGATTTCTCATTTCCTAGTTGTTGTAAGATTATGAGGTAATTTGTGTTTGACCATGAATTTTCCCAATTTTTATTTCTATCACTTTAATTCTCTATATATTTATGTATTTCATATATGATATCACATGAATTATTTTTACTCTCTATGTTGCATCTTTTAAATTTTTTCTCTACATCGATTCTAGAGTTAATAGTGTAAGGGTGTGCATGTACTTAGTATTAGAACTCGCATTTTAGTGATATGTTAACTCGGTGCATACCGCTATCCCTTGTAATATTATAGGAGTCATTGGGCTATCACACTCAGCTTACTTCCAGCCCAGTAGGATTCATGTTGGGTCGGGTCATGACAAAAATTCTGTTAATTAATTTTCATATAAGCATGGCATATATCTATAATAGAATTCCATGGGTGGATACAACTCTTTGGAGAGATAATGTTTTCCATATTAAGTGTAAATAACTTCCTCATGATAAAATTATTTTCTACGTACCTAAGCATAGAAAATCATAACATATATCAAGGCTCTTCGATAAGACAATCATAAAAATATGGATTCAGTTTACTCTCCAGTACTAAACATAGTTATCAAATGAGATGTAAATATTTACCCAATGAATTGGAGGGTCATATAATTTTGGTATCATCCCTCACATTATTTTATATATATAAAATTTTGTGGAACATGAATATGATAACAACCATACATCCTTCAAAATCATTTGATGATTAATCCATGGAAATATAATTCATCCAAAATAAATAAATTATTTGTTAAGGAAAATACCCTTTAATATAGATAATTATGTATAGGGAATCCATAATGTATAAAATATAGGTTATATGATAAACTCAAATATTTCCTCATTCAATTTGATATAGGGTTATCTAGGTGAACACCATTTAATCAAAACAAAGCAATATATGTTATTCATAGAAGAATAAAATTTGTAGAAAGAATATCCTTTTCTATAGTTGAAGAGAAGGCATGAAAAAGGTGTTGTGGATCATTCCCCTCATATATATTTCATTTACAACCCATCACATATACATAGGAACATGGATGTTGAATTTTAGGATTATTTTGACATATAATCTATTTATGAAGCATATACCAATTGAGGAAATACAACAATAGATATTAAAAAATAGTGAAATTTGAATGAGTATTATAATATATGAAAATTATTTTGAGGGAGATAAATAAATTGAATAGGTTTTAGGAATACAAATTTATTGTTTTTACAAATCATTGAAATAAGTTTAAAATGTCATTTTTATGAAAAACATAAATATTATAATATAGTATGTTAAAAAATGGATATTTATTAAGGTATATAATATAAATAAAATTTCATAAAAAATATAATTGTATAAATATTGGGGGAATTTGACAAAAAATCGTAAAAAGAGATTTCTATCATTATGATGTTTTATTTTGAAAAAAGTAAAATATATTACTTCCAAAAATAATTTTAAGATGTTTATGGAATTGTTTTTAAATACTATTTTTTTAAAAAAATAAGTTCTAATAATAGAATACTGAAAACATACATATTTAATGTATACAAATATTATCAAGGAATATTGTATTTTGGGTTTTCTTGGTCAAGACATAGCTCAATTTCTTTCGAGTTTCAATAGATTTTCAATTGGTAAAATGGTAAATTTACCATTGGATATGATATCAAAAAATTTATATAGTGACATCGTTAATTTTAGGATGTGGTTTCAATCCCCTGGGCTAAGAGAGTGTGATATAATAGGTGTAGCGAAGCCTTATGAAAATTATATGAAACAAAAAATATTATTTTTAGCATTTACACAACTATATATTAAGCTAAAAAATAAAATAAAAATTCATAAACAACACTAACAAGCACTATTGCACTAAGAAATATTAAAATGGATCCCCCTTTATCAGAGATACAAAAACAATTAAAAAAGTGAATAAAATAAATTGAAAAAATAAAAATAAAACGGGAATTGAAAACATTTATGTGAATTAGAGAAACATAAAAATGAATATAAATAAATAAATTGATGATATTAATTATATATAAAAAAATATTTAAATGTAATTATATCGAGTATACAAAAATATTAATAATTAAATTAAATAAAATTAAGTTACACCAAAATAAGTTATCCACACCCACACACACACATATTCGTGATTAAAAAATTAAAATTAATATATTTTCAAAATGAATAAATACAAAAAATACTAAAAATGAAGTGATATTAGAAAGAATAAAAAATATTAAATCAATAAACAATCCTACACACACACATATATACATGAAAAAACTAAATTTGTACACATGAAAATCTACACACACACACACACACACATTACTACAAGTACACAAATTCTAAATTATTCAATGTCAATATAAATATATATATAAATATATATAAACATTCATATATTATATAATTGTTTAGATAAAATATTAATATATTATATTTAATCTCATTATATTCACATTTTAAAAAAATTAATATATAAACTACTAATCATTTTGACTATGATAAATTTGACATTTTTTTATTTATAACATATTGAAATTACCATTGATTTTTTAAAAAATACATATATATCATATTTATATACTATATATACATATATAATTAATATAATATAATTATTATTTGATAAATATAAATAATTATTTACAAATTAAATTATTATCTATGTCATTTAATATAGCTAAATAAAAATAACTAATAAATGTGTTATTTTTATCAGCACTAAAAAAGTGCTGATAAATTGTAGTCTTTTCTCAGTACTAGAAAAGGAGATGAAAAAATGGAACCCTTTTATTAGAACTTCTTTTTTGCATTGATAAAATTTACCATTATTTGTGGTTTTTTCAAGCACTGGTAAAAGGCCCCACTTTGTTGGTGCTTCTTTTATAGTGGCGATAATGGTCAGTGCCAAATATCTTGCAATATGTGGTAGTGTGCATATATTCTTGTGATAAAATTATTTTATCTCATGAATGGAGTTTTATATTTAAAAATTTATGTTGTTTTTGATTCCAAAATAGAGGTTTCACTATAGGAGTATTATAATTTATGTTCGGATCCCTAACATTGCTTTTGGTTATAAAGAATGGGAGAGCCATGATAAAAGGTGTATGAATTATCATCATCTTCCTATTATATTATCCTCATATTTCTCTCTCCCTTCATCATCCAAATCCCATTAGAATGAAGCTTTCATTGGCCTTAATGGTGGTTGATTATAGTGAAGGTGGAGTGAGGTGATGGTGGTGAAATTAATTATGAATAACATGATGAAGTGGATGTCTTAATATCATAGGTCATGAAGACTGGGAACTATGTTGATCTGGGTAGCAGCTCAAATGATGCTATCAACTAGGGTTAATGGCCAAGTAAGACACTATTGAGTGACATTGTTAGTGAAGTCACAATGTCGAGTCAACTTTTATGAATTGGTGGAGAATTTAACTAAAATCTAGTTTTTTAAAATAGGATTTACGATTTACAAAAAATGAAAATAGAGATATAGTTTCACAAATTCTTAAAAGTGGGTTTGAAGATGCATGAACCCCCTTCGTACTTCCCCATTTCACAATTCATATCCCCGACCAAAGAGGCATGAACCTCATTTATGCCTTTTTATATATATAAATATTTGGAATATTAATATATTAGTAATATTTATAATTTTTTATAAATCATTATAATATTTATATATATAAATATAAGTAATTTATTAATATGTAATATATTTATTAATTAACAATTTTATTATTTATTATAAATTTATAATATATCATTATTTTATTAATATAATTAATATAACTATATCTATAATTTATTGTCTAATTATATAAATAAATTAATTTGTATAGAAATATATATTAACTAGTATTTTATTAATATAATTAATAGTAGTACAAATCTTATTTGTTCATTAATAATATAAATAAAATTATAATGAAAAATATATTTACTAGTTAATAATTACAATATTTTTAATATATTTTTAGCTACTATTAGTTTATTATTTATATAATTATTAATATAGTATTTATTATTAATAAAAATATTATTTATAGAATTATAAATTATAAATATTTTTGAAATTTATATTGATATAAAATAAATGCAATTTGAGAATAATTATTATATTTATTAATATTCAATTTAAATATGTATTATTAATTAGTCATATATTATTATATATGTAATTAATTAACAATATAATAAATAACATTTATAATTTTTTATTTATTTATAAATATGGTATTTTGTACAATTATTTGTAATTTATTAATACGTAACATATTTAATAATTTATTATATTTTATTACCCTAATAATATAAGTATTTGTATTATAACTTATACTTATAATATAACAATATAAATAAAATAAATTTAATAAAAAAATATTTAGTAGATAATAATTATATTATTCATAATAAATTTTATTGTATTATTAATTCATTACTTATATAATAAAAATATAATATTTATTATTAATATTACTAATATTTATTTAATTAAAAATAATAATAATATTAAACAATAGTAATTATTAAAATTAACTATTTATTTATTAATATTATCATTTCTATGTTGTTCAAAAATATTCATATGAAATTTCTATAATATCAATTTTTTTGTTTTATGTGAAGAAATATTATATATTATTATATTTTTAAATAATTCAGACGTAATTATTTTAAAAAAATTAACATGTATCAGTATAATTTTATTTGGTTTTACAACTGGTCCTCCATGTCACATCCTACTATATATATAACACGTCCACGTAATATCAGTCAATGCCTATTCTCTAGCATACAATGCTTCTGTACATCATCTCTGGAACCTACCTCCACATCATCTTTTGTGACAGGTTGTGGATATAAAGTCACCCTACTTTTACCCTATCCTAACTCCAATGATACTAGATACTAAAGTGAAATATCCCATCATGTGATGATTATGGAACCTATATAGAAAATATATATGAATAAAAGCATATTATAGAATCTAATATAGACTAGTAATCCTCCATCAAGGTAATAAAAATTGAAAAACTAAAAAACCATGCTTATGTCTATGGTAGATTCTTTTACTATACATTTGGTTATGGTTATGGGTCATATTCAATAGGAACTCAAGGAGTATCTGGATGATAATATTGGTCACCGTCCTCTTATGCCAAATGTACATTGAAAATATGATCATCACCCCTTACACATATATATTAGTCTTAACACCCTAATAATCTTTTGATACAATAATGAAATTACAGTGATGGCTCTTCTCCATTGAAAGAAGCAGTTATGTCACTACTTTATGAAAATCAGCCGGGTCAAAGTATCATCCCTTTTTGGGTCCAAATATGTGAATGTGTTGGGTGATACGAGCATCATGGAAAAAATATAAAATTAATAAAATTTAATAAAAAACTGTTAAAGAATGGATGGATGAATCATTAAAAACTTATAATAGCCATGTCTATGTATTTTACAAGTGATATTCATTACCAATTCCCCATATTCCGGATGATCTAATAGATTCATACATATTTTTTTTCCTCTTGTAATTGAGACTCGTTTCATTTCTCTCGCATCTCAATATATCATGCATGATATCACCTCTGGTGGAAGTCTCACTTCCTTGTCATATTTTTGGAATGATGTGAAGAAAACTGAGTAGGAGGTGTAAGAAGGGGTTGATAGAATCTAAAATTCGTTATTACTCATTCATCATGATGCTACTCATCAATATGAAAATGTATTATTGGTACAACACATGAGCCGACAGAATGAATTATGATATTATAAGGTGATAGAATTTAGATAATAACAACAATATATAGGATCCAATAAACCTATAATATCAAAAAATGAATACTAAATTAATAATTTAATCCTTGTACTAAACAAAAAAATAATTTAACAATATAATTAACAATCATGTACATCCCCTTATTGAATAATATCCATCATATGTTTGTAAGAAAAAACATAATTTCTAGTAGAATATGTATATTACATTTCCTAACTAATCTTATTGATTATATTTGTATACTTAAATTTCATAAAATAAAATTAAACATTTTATTTTCACATTATAAAGAAAAACATTCCATCGTATCTGCAGGGACTCCCATAAAATTTCTCTTGGTAGTGTCGTGTAGACTTGTGTTGCTAGGTGAGGGATGTGCTCCCATATACATATTTAGATAAGAATAAAACATCCAGTATTCTACAACTTATCGATGTGGCATGCACTTCATAACACTCTGTATGCATACGTAAGACATGTAGACCCCCAACTATACCGCCTTGTCTAGTCCAAATACTCTATTAATGGTAAATAAATCAAATGGAATAATTTTGTTGGATGTTCAATGATGATCACGCCGCCATTATGTCATACATTTGAAAATTTAAGGAAGATTATCTTGTCGACATCTTCATCTAGATGACTGAAGTGTTCATCTATTAACGACATCATTTATTCAATGTCGATGTTGGAGATTCCATTATATTGGTCCTCAATTCCATGCACACTGTAAGCCAGAGCAAACTAATCATCACTAACTAATTCTATCACAGTCAATCTGTTGATAGGGATACCAAACATAATTGACACAACCTCAAGTGTAATAGTCATTTGTCCCTCTGGGAAATAAAATGCATGTGTCTCTTATCTCCATTTATCCACTAGGGAAGCGATAAGATAATGATATATGAATGTGAATTTTTACATTTCTATGTTATATAACCTTACATAATGATGATGAAGGATGATGATGGGTGGTGGTTTAACATGATATAATTAATGAGACCACCATACACTCAATGTAGGAATTAAAAATATATCTACAACTGGTCATGAAAAATGGTTGTCATAGAATATAAGAAATAGAGGGCTCACCGCCACTATATTTTATATCATCATTAATTTTTATTTTTAATATAATAAAATCAATAAAATATTTTGTAAAAAAACTATAAGGGAGAAATGAGGCAAAAAATAGCATTCATAATTAAGCAATATGATAAAAATATACGATACACCAATATATGTGACGAATGTTATTGGAATTTCCCATCTATTTATTGTTTTAACGATCGTAAATTATCATTAATTTATTTTTATGTATATATATGTACACCAACCATGATGAAAATACCACATAGTATGGGTAACTTGATTATATATTCTGCCAACCATGTAATTTTATGAAATGTGTTAAAGAAAATTCATTTAAATTTTAATCTTCTGGATTATTATTTGTTTAATGTGTTTAATTTCTTAATTGATTAAATTTAATGACCCAAATTTTTTTTTGATAAATGTTTCCAAAAAATGTTTGTAATGTTATTTTAGTCACAATATATCCATATTTTTTTAACGAATTGAATATAATGGAAAATGTGACCATATTGACTTGACTTTTATATGACTATTAGTCAATTAGGACCTTTTCCCTATATGACAGCTCATAATTGTACTCTTGATATTAATTTTAACATTAAAATTAATGATTATATAAGTAAAATTTTGAGAAAGAAAAATTTATACATAATGAAGAGATGATGCCCTCAACCAGTAGATTTCTCCCATTTGAAGCAAATCTATTATATCCTGGTAGGGGGATATCATCACGGGCATTCTACCTTAACCAAGCCCAAGATGGGATTAAATAAATGATTCATGATTTAAATATTCTACAAGAAAATATCATGCTTGTGCAGATTAGCACTTTGTTGATGTTTTCCAAGGCATCGCACGAGACTACCACAATTACATATCTTACCCTCAGGAAATTTGTCAATTTAACAAGCAGTTTAGTGTCAAGACCCTAGTTACATAATGTGTAATCTTTTTGTATAAAAACTATTATCTGAAAAATTATATTTGGATAATATTTTTTCTTTAAAATATGATGATTTTGATAAATTGACATTTTGGTGATAAATTATACATTTCCAAAAATATATAATTATTATATTGTCTGAGGTATTATTAATAATGATTATTTTAATTTAATAGTATTATTCATATAGTCCAATTTACATATAAATGATTTTTTTTCAAATATCAGAAATTTCAATATGCATTTTCTATGTTCTATAATTTTTAATAAATAAGGTTTTTTATATTTATAAGTTAAAATTCACATGTTTAGATAATTATTATGAGTATATAAATATCATTTTTTAAACAATCATTTCCAAATTAGTTTATCTTGAATTTATTAGAATATTCTAAAATATTGTAGGTTGTTAGTAAGAGTAAACATACATTTTAGGGTTTTCTATATTTATAGTGAATTCATAATTAACTCATAATTATGTTATAATTAATAAAAAAATGTTTTCTAGAAATTTTTGATTAATATAACATATTTGGTGTCTCATGTGTTCAATAATATTTAAATATACCATGTGAAAGCTCATCGATTTTTATTTACCACTACCTAGGTGTCTAAAGAAATTAATTTTCGAATCCTCCACTTTTGCTATAAATACCAAGACATTTCTCCATTTCCATTAATTACTAATTATTCCTCTACGAATCTCTAATAGTTTTACCTTCCATGGAGTCCTTCTAATGGTAACTTAATCTCCCAAGGTCCCAAGGGTCAACTCTTCAAGGTTTAGAAAATATTAACTTCTCTTTTCATTTCAACTTCACTTTTTATATGGTACGACTTTCAAATTTTCAAACTATTTTATTATGTCCATTTTATTCTATCCCTTTACTATATTAATTTTATTTTATTAGGGGGAAACCCTTGTCCCTTCTCTTTTTACTGTTTCTAAAAACCTTGTTTCATACCCATTATAGGGATGAATTTTTATCTCATAATTTCTCTTTTTTTCTCAAGAAATTCACTTATTTTCTTTGATGAAAACCCAATAGTCTATATTTTCTACATGCACTTAGCATGATTTTAAAATGATCAATTTTATTTTGGTATTAAAAAAAATAAATACCTCCCATTTTCAAAGGTTAATATTGACACACATATCTTTTCTTTAAGAAATTTTTTAAAACCACATGATTTTGAGATGAAACCCATTTGTTTTATTTTACACAGTTTATTTGTGAATTGTTTTATTATGATCCATGTTGATAATATTAATTAAGACATACTAAGGGTGTTGCCTTATTCTGCTCCAATTCATTTGGTGATGAATTTAATCTATAGATATAAAATGTTTTATGATACGTTGCTGAATAACCCTGATAATATTCCTGGAACCTCATTGAAAAACCATAGTGATATTCTAATTAACGTGTCAATTAAATGATTTAAACACATTTCCATGTCATGAATGATGTTTTTATTATTATTATATTATTTTTTTACACTGATCATGACTTTATTCCTTATGTTCTTATTGATATTTTTCAAGATCACATGTAAACAGTTTCTCTTTCTCTTCCTTACTGGGACTTATGATCACCTTTTCTTTGATACATGTCCTGATGTCATGAGATGTACTAAATGTACTTAGTATGAACCTTTGATGAATCATTTCTATTATATTAGAATAAATATTTATATTTTCATTTATTATATATCTTTTTTCAATGAAACTAAAAATTTTATTATCCTCTATTTGTATAATGTAAATGAAATTTTATGTAATAAAAGGCAGGATTCCATTGTTGGAATAAACAAAAAATTTAGTCATTTTTGGAAATAAGTGCATGAAAACATTAGTATTAAAATTATTAAAATGGTAAAATATAATAAAACATCATGGTATTTGGGTAATGTATTATTTAAGTTGTTTCTGAGCAATGAAATCCTTGTCTAGATACGAAAAAGTGGACATGGCTCTAGAACAGATGTACCTAGTGGTAACATCTCTAACAAGTTCCATCGGGATTGACTGAATGTAACTTGGTACATGACAACATATATTACTGTGAACCAATTCAACACTCCTAGGGGATACTTGTGGTTATAACAATGTTTTTATAAACCATTATTCATTATTTATAGAAAATATAATTGTTGATAAAGAATAACTTATTTAATAATGATTTTAACACATAAAATTAATTTAAAGTTATTCGATACGTAAAAGAAACTCTTTTCTTGCTAATATTTTCTTATTTTTGAAAATTATGAGAAATATGAAGGAATATTTTAAAGGTGAGCATAATAGACCATGCAATGATGACCTTTTGATGGAATCCATAATGGAAAACACAATGTGAACGAAGAATTAAATGACCCAAGTTATGAAAAATAACATGAATCAAGATGGGAGACCAAATTCACCTTAAAAGGTACAACATTACATTGATCCCATTATACATCAAAGGCCACCTTATTTTTTTGGATCTAGTAACCCATTATTTTCATAACAATATTTAATAACTATAGAAAATATATTTTTTATACTCTTTTTTTAAGAATAAGATAATATCGCCTTGTCTATTTATCTTTTTGAGGGGGAACTTTATCCATGTTGGATGATAGGAAAAAAATATGATTCCATGAAGGGAAATAGAAGCTATATAGTGGGAAATGAGTTATGGTATCATTTTTCAAAAAAAAAAATCTTGTTCGATGCAAGCAAAATTGTATAATGAATTCCTATATTTGTAGTAGAAGGATAATGAATTTGTGGGAATCTAAAAATTTACAGGGATTTGTCAATAAACATATAGATTTTTCATACACCATAATGAAATGGTTGATATATTCATTGGTTGAATAATACCTCCTCGAAGAAAAAATCTAGACACTCGTGACATTGATAGCTATGTAGAGAAAGTAAGACGTGCTATGAAGGATGAAATTGATTTAAATGTGATGAAGTGGACTCAAAAATTGAATAAAAATAAGAGATATTTGGATCCAAATGTGCAGGGGAACTATGATCATATAAGAGGGGGAAATTTATCAAAACATAAAATGATAAACAAATGTGGGAATAACCACTCATAGGAATTCATTCTCCTGAGTGAAAACATTACATATGTGTAAGAGATCTCTATATTTCTTCGAATTAATGTAGTGTGGTGAAGAATTAACATATCAGCACTGAAAAAAATTGGATGATGGTGTATGCCTCGCCTAATGTCTACTTTTTTAGTCTGAATAGCTTGGGAACTATTACAATCACTTACAAAAATCTGATGTTAATGGAGGGGAATCACCATCAACCATATCAAAGACTAAGGGATTAAGGTCGGGATATTTCTAACACTATAGTTGAAGTTAATGCCTCAAATGACTAGGTAGAAGGTACTCCCATAAATCTCACATAGTTATAAATCACTCTGTTTGATTCTAGATTTATGCATTCATTTTCTTCCAAATTGTTTTCAAACAATATAGAGTCAATCATTGAACTTCTAGATGTGTATTTATCTATCAAGACTGCGTAAGGGATTATACAAGAACAATAAGTATATAGAAACAATAATATTCACTTTGGGGCTCACAATATCATTACAAATCTTGCTGTCATTACCATGATAGAATTTAAAATTATACAAGGGATCAACATGATCTTG
Organism: Viscum album; assembly: GCA_963277665.1. Classification (NCBI taxonomy): domain Eukaryota; kingdom Viridiplantae; phylum Streptophyta; class Magnoliopsida; order Santalales; family Viscaceae; genus Viscum; species Viscum album. Next base: position 893,739,287 of record OY728160.1, on the reverse strand, counting down.
AAGTATAATACTAAGAAAAACTACATAAGAAAATATCAGTAGTCGTAAATGGAAAAACGTTATTTGTTTTCTTGAGGAGAGATATCCCGACATGAGATTTCTCTATAAGCACCTCTCATATACTTCTTTATAGAAATAATTTGTGAATATGATGAATGAAATGAAATTATAATGATATAAAATATCCACATAATTATGAAAAATAATAATGTATTTCTTGAGGAGTTACCTAGACATCCTCCATAAAGAGAGGTAGATTTCTCCATTGATCTCAGGACTAGTTTATAACCAATTTAAAGACCCTATATGGAATTAAAAATGTGGAGCTAGAGGAATTAAATAAAACCCTCCAAGATCAATTAGAGAAGGGGTTTACTGGGACAGTTTGTCTCCTTAGGGAGAACATGTTCACTTTGTTAGGAAGAAGTATGGATAAATACATATACACATTGATTATTGATAATTTAATAGGATCATAGTGAAGAACAAGTACAATCTTCCAAGGATTGATGATTTATTTGAACAACTTCATGGGGAATAATTCTTCTCAGATATTGATCATCGATCTGGTTATCAGCAATGGAGGGTGATGAAAAATGATATTCCAAATACCTCCTTCATAACCAGATATGTGAGTTATGGTTTTTTATTTATGCCCTTCATATTTACTAATGCACCTGCTATTTTTATAAATTTGATGAATAATGTCATTAAGGACTACCATTGAAACACTATATAGATTTTTATTTATTATATTAGATATATTAAAAATGTTTTGAGGATTATGAAGACCACCAAAGGGTTATATTGAATACTTTGAGGAAGAAGGTCTTAGTTAGAAACATTATCAAATGTGACATTTTGTTACAACATGTTTATTTCTGATGTAACATTGAAACCAATTAAAAAATATCAGTTGAATCTGCTAATTTAAAGGTTACAAAGATGTTTCCTCATTATAACAATGTAATTAGGATTCATAGTTTCCTTGGTTTGGATTGATATATAGGAGGTTTTTGAATATATTTTAATTACTTTCAACTCCACTAAAAAATTTAACTCGAAAAGGGATCAAGTTCATCTAGAAAAATGAGTGTTAAGAATGTTTCCAAGAGCTAGAGAAGATATTGATTACTTCACTCATGTTAAATCCATCATTTATCAGATTCATATTCATCATTTTTAGTGATTCATCACTAAAATGCCTTGGGTACATCTTCATTCAAGATGAAAAAGCAATTGCTTTTGCATCTCAGCATTTGAAGCCTCCTGAGTGGATTTATCCTATGCATGAATGAGTGATGGATGCAGTTTTATTTCAATAATGATATGGAGGAACTATATTTATAGGGATCAATGTGATATATACACAGACCACCAATGTTTGTATTAATTTTTTTAGGAAAAGTTAATTAAACATTAGAAATATGATGTTTTTGAAACTTCTTAAAGACTATGATAGTTCAATTCATTATCACCCTAGAAGTGAAAAAACAAAATTGTTACATTAAGTAGGAAATACCCATTTTTAGGATATTATTTGGATTTATGGAGATACTTTGATCAAAGACCTAGTAAAATTATACATGGGAATCATAAGGGAAATGAAATCATCAACCCTATCCCAAATAATTTGTAAAACATCACTATAAGATAAGATCAAGAAATATCAAATATGATATCATTTATTACAGATTATTATAGATGATATAATGAATGGGATGTTTACTACGTTCAATATTGATCAAGAAGGTGTAATAAGATTTCAATCAAGGCTATGTGTACGAAATATTCCATAAATAAATAAGTAGCTGATGTATGAAGTTAATATCTCTAAATTTTCTATACATCCTAGAACACTAAAATGTATAACTTCTTTCTTGATCATTATTGGTTAGAAAAGACAAAAATGGATATTACCATTTACACTACAAGTTTTTTGGTCTATCAAAAAGTGAAGGAAATTTTAAAAATTCTTAAAGGGGTATTACAACCACTACCCATACGAACAATGAATTGGGAAAATATCACTTCAGACTTTGTTAGTAGTTTCCAAATAATATCCAATGGAATCAATGCAATATGGGTTATAGTAGACTATATCACCAAGACTATTTATTTTATCTCTATTTTTGAAGGATTATATCTCGATTATCAATCCTTGATTTACATATAGGAAGGGGCGAGTATTAATGGAGTTCAACATTCTATCAAATATGATCATGATCTACAGTTCACATCAAAATTTTAGAGAAGCCTTCAACATGATACGGGTACCGAATTGAATTTCTGTAAGGCCTGTCTACACCAAACTGATGGCCGATCAAAACTACTATTCAAACACTTGAGGACATGAAAAAACATGGTTAATGGAATTTAAATGACTATTGGATCATAATTTCCAATTAGTTTAGTTCTCATAAACAATAGCTTTCATTCATATATTCAAATGGAACCCTTTGAAGCACTATATGGGAAGCGATGTGGAAGTACTTGTTGTTGGGATGATGTTGGTGGGAGAAGTCTGATTGGATATATCTTAAGAAGAGACGATAATAAAGATTAATTTCCTTAAGAAACACATTAAGATGGATCAAAGTTAGCAGAAGAGCTATGCTGACAACAATCGAAGGGACATGGAGTTTGGTGTTGGTGAAAAAGTATTCCATAGAATATCACCTTGGAAATGATTTATGAGGTTTGGAAATAAATGGGATCCTATGCCAAATTACATTGGCCCTATTAAATTATAGATTTCATAGGAGAAGTTCCTAATCATCTTGCACTTCTTCCAAATCTAGAACATGTTCAAGATGTATTCCATGTATCTCTCTTGATGAAGTACATACCTAACCCTGCACATGTTCTGAATCCTAAGGTGATATGACTATAACATGACCTCTCTAGTGAGGAGAAGCCGATGGAAATTTTAGACTATAGATACAATGTTTTATGCAACATGACTACCCGTCTCATCAAAGTGTTGTGGAAGAACCGTAAATATGAAAATGTAACATGTGAACCAGAGGAGACAATGAGATAGAAATACCCCTAACTTTTCTAAACTAAGATAATGAGATGACATTTTAGGGATGATGTTTATTAATGGAGAAATAATCTAATGACAAAAAATTTTTGATTGATAATTGATTTCTAAAAATAAGTGTTATATTATTATATTCCTAAAAAACTATCTTTTTATGGAAGTGAATGTAAAGAGAAGTATGACAATATGTATTCGACCATTATATAGTTGTTGGTTAATTATGATCATTGTTCTATATGGAAATAGGGAATTATACTATAGATAATAATTTTAATTTTATAATTAGTGTTTATAAGTAAAATTATGATAAAGGGAAATTGCTACAGAATGAAGAGTTAATGGACTCCACTAGTAGATATGTTCTTTTTGAAGCCCATATGTTAGAACTTCTGAGGGTGTGTTATCTCTAGCGTTATACCACTTCAAATACAAATCTGAGATTCATCAAGTGAAGCGTGAATGAAATCACTTATAGGATAAGTTCGCGTTATTGGAGATTACAACTCGGTTGATGTTAGCGGAGGAACCCCAAGATACAACCATTATTGCACACCATAACCTTAGGTTGTATGAGGGTGTTAAATGGTGTAATGTTTGGGGACCATAGTTATATAAAGTGCAATCCTTTTTTATAAGTAAAACTATTATTCCATCAATTCTATTTTGAGAATAGTTATTCTTAAAAATATAACGAATTTGATAAATTTATTTTTCAGACAAAAATTATACTTTCCAGAAAAAATATAATTAATATAATAGAGAAAGTTGTTATTAATTTTTTTTTAATCAAATTGAATGACTTTAAAACTACTATTTAAATATAAATGATAAAATATTTGTTTTCATGTGTGAGATATTTCACTATGAATTTTTCATCTTTAATTATTTGTAATAAATATGAATTTTGATATTTAAAAGTTAAAATTATAATATTTATAAAATTATTATGATAAAATAAATATCAAATATGAAATTAAAATTCCCAATTTAGGTTATGGTGAATTTATGTGAATTTTTCAAAAATAGAGTATGGGGTTTTCCATATGTTTCATGGCTTCATAATTATATCATAATGATTTTATATGAAATATAATATTCATGTAGACTCTTATGGATTAAAATAACATAATTTTTGTTCTAATTGTCCAATACCATGGTCATATACCATGGGAAAGCCCATGGTTTTTTATTTTCCACTACCTAGGATTCTAAGGAAATTAATAAAAAAACCCATCCTTTTGCTATAAATACCCACCCAATTATCCATTTCCTCTAACTCAAAATTATTTATCCCCAAATATCAGATATTTTTACCTCCCAATGAGTCCTTAAAATGTTTCCTCAATTCCCCAAGGTCCTAATCCATGAGTTTTAGGATCAACTCTTCATGGAAAAAAGAAATATTAACTTCACTTTTCCTTTAATGTTCGGTTTTTATGTAGTTTGGATTTAAAATTTAAAAAATATGTTATTCTATCCATTTTATTACATCACATTCCTTTATTAAGAGAATTTTCAGAGTAAGAAACTCATGACCCCTCACTTTTACAGTTTTCTAAAACCATGTTTCATAATCATTATTCTGCTGAATTTTCTTATCCAAATCTCTCTATTTTTTCAATAAATTCACTTATTTTATTTTTTGAATACAAAAAACCCATTTTATTCTAGGGGTGTTAACCAATATGTCAGAATGGTTCATATTATTCAAGTATTAACATATATAAAACGCACCTTCCTTTTTCATAGGATAAAAATGAAAAAATGTCTTTTCTTTAAGAACATTTTTAAAATGCGTTGAATTTGATATAAAACCCGTTTCATTTATTCATCATGAATTATTTTTGAAATGATTTATTTTAATATATGTGGATCACATTAATTAAAAAATATGAATGCTACACCATGATATCAATCAAATGAATATGTTATATAATTTAATATCTATATGTGACATGTTTTATAATACATTGGTGAATAACCCTAGTAATTTTCATAATACCTCGGTGAAAAACATGGTGATATTCTTATGAATGTACCATTTAAAAGGTTTATCCACATTTTCATGTTATGATTTGTGTTCATTTTAATATGAAGTTTATTTTTTTCATTCTCTCATTACTTTATTCCTTACATTCTTATTGATATTTCTCAGGATCACTTGTTAAATGTTTCCCTTTAATTCCATTAATGGGCCTTATGCTCACCATTTCCTTTGAAATATGTCCCAAGGTTATTAGATGTAGTAATGTACTTAGGATGAAACAGTTATGACCCATTTCAAGTGTATTATAATAATGTTTAATGTTATCACATATTATGTACCTTTTCCCAAGAAACAAAAATATAAAATATCATTTGTTTTTACCTTTTAAATGTAATGTTATGTTACAAAATGGTAAGATTCCATTTGAAATATCAAAAAATTATTTCTGATTGAATCCAAAAATGAAATAATTCGAAGATGAAACAATCTATAAATTAAAAAATCTTGAAATAAAAGGACTCAATTATGAAAAATCCTAAATATGAAAAAAAGGAAACAATCATGATAAAAAACATAAACTCGATTTAGGTTGATGTGAAGTGGAGTCCCTTCCTAACACTTGGGGATATCATTTAAGAGTATTTCATTCTATTTTTTTCATTGTATTCCCACACCCCATTGTTTAATGCAGTCCATCTAAACTATGATATGAGTTTATTTGGTCATCCTTGAGGAGACAACCTGGTATTAACATGCACTACAATTAGATGATGAGTAGGGAAGGTAAAATTATGAAATATCTAAAAAAAATATTTTTATTAAAACAAGAAATGTAACCATCCATAAATGAATAAAATCGTTAAATGAAATAATATATTACAGAAAAATCAATAATCCAAAACATGGTAATATAAGTTACCAATGTTAACTGATTAGTTGGAATGGTAATAGTACAAAAATAAAAAACATGAATCTTAGGTTCACTATAATTTTCAAATAGAGTGCTCACATGATACACTTGTGAGCATTAGGTTCCTATGATATGTTCAATAATGCGTAAAGAGAAATGACAAGTGCATAAGGATATTTTAGTACCTTTAAAGGAAAACAATAAAAATACCTACTTTCAATACAACAACCAACACATGACCTTTGTTTCTTGTTAGTGCATTGTAGCACATTTAAACCTTAAAATTGATCCTTAACTAGTCAAAGGTTTGAACATGAATATATGAAGCATCCTGTATTATCTTATCAATGTATATTTAGGAGTTTTGAACAAAAATGCATTCAATTTTTCATCCTTTGATAGGACTTTTGGGACAATTTAAAACATTAGTTTTCACATATTTAAAATTTATTCTGTGTTAACCCCCTGATTTGTAGTTTATACACATCCTTGATGACCCCATTTATGTACTCCACAATATTACTGGTCATGTGACCACATCTTCTTCCAACTTCATAAGTTAATAACCATTTTACCTTTGTAATCCACATCATATAATCATATATATATTGGTTTCAAGTATTTTATTAAACATTCCATGTTGGGGATTATATGATGAAAATTTTACAAAATAATATATTTAAATTGATATTAATTTTTTCCAAAAAAATTATATTTTTCAGAAAACATAAAAACCTAATTATCATCTTATTTATTACCTCATTTCTATAATGATTGTGAATATTATTGAAAATATGTCAAATGAAATGTCATTGAAACAAATTAAGTTCTATCTATGCCACTAAATCACTATTAAAATCCTCTATAATTGATCAATAATGATTAGATATCAGTCACACTCTCTTGATTTTGGTGACATAAATTTGTATACATAAAAAAACACACTCCAGTATTGAAAATTATTATATTTAACATTAAAAAATTCATGGGGTAATGGATCTTGATTACTATATTTTGTGTCATAAATTAGTAGAACAACTATATTAATTTCAAAATTAAAAGTTCTATTGGATTGATTGTATTTTTTGTAATAAGAAAAATCATATATACATAGTTTTAATTCCCAAAACATCATATGGAACATCACCATTTATTTATCATATTTGTGATTTATATAGATATACTCAATAGTTTCCAAATAATAAATAACCTAATTTTTTAGACCCAACAATCTCATTAGTTGTGGAAACACTATATATGATGTATCCTAATCACTACAAACATTAACCATTTCCTATTTATTTTCATTGAAATAATTGTTGTAAAAATTATTATATTTGAATAATTATTGAATTCATTTTGGAAAAATATCAACATGAATATCCTGTCACATTTTTATCATCTCCAAAATAACAGTGGATATAAACTCTACGTCATGTGAAATGTGAGCATACATCAAGATTGGATGTACACAAGTTTGGGTGCCTTCCAATTTACTTTTATACCAACATGAAAAAATTAATATATATTTCACATATTTGAAATTTAAATTTGGTCATGTATTTTACAAACAAACTGAGATATTTTCCATATTATATTGATGAAAATAAAAAGAAATTTTTTTCTTTATATGGTATCAATTCAACAAATTTTCAAATCACATTTAATTTAACACTCCTTTCTAACATATATAGTTATATCAGTTGTTTTAGATCTATTAACTATAATTCTAGTGAATTAAGTAGTTGGTGTAATGACATCCCAATCAAAATTTTTTATCATGGGACATTCCTTCAAATATGGAAGTCAATAATATTGGATGATTACAACTAATTTTTTGTTTCCAATATATCGAAGGAAATATAGAAGGTTTATTCACCACTAGATCCTCACATAATTCATCTCTTATTATATAATTAGATAATTCCCCCTCAGATAAAGTGACATTCATTAAATTAGGATTTTCATGGGGATGATCCCAATTTTTAATTCCATATGTTGATAATTTTCCCCAATATAATTTTTTCTATAACTTGATTCATAGGAGAATAAAATAAATGAGAACGTTGTGAAGGACCAACGTCAAGAGATATCAGGAATCATGATTTGTTGTAGTAACCTTCAATTCATCATTATCAAAAATAAAAACATATAATTCCATCAAATCATTACTGAATTGTATTACAAAAAAAAATGATGTATCCACCCAATCCTTATCATCTATCAGAGGAATCCCATCGTTGAATAGATTCTCAAGATATTAAGTATATTGACATGTTATTTATTTAATTGATTGATTTTCCCTAATTTCTATATTACTATGAATATTCCAATGCAATTCATCCAATGCCACGCTTTCAGAAATATATTTCACTCTTATCGGTGTAATACTCATACTTAAAAACTAACCATTATAAATTACCTCACAATTGCAGCATACACTACTAAAAAAACGGCCTATATCAGCGCTCAAAACAGTCATTATCAACGCTATAAAAGCACTGTAAATCTCAACACTAATATAGGGTGGTCCCTTTTATTAGCACTCTGAAAAGCGCTCATATAGTCCGCTTTTATCAGCGCTAAAAAAATGCTGATCAAATACCCCTTTATCAGCGCTTTTAATAAGCGCTGATAATGGTCAAAAAAATAAAAAAATAAAAATTTAAAAATAATGCGGGGAGTGATTTTATCAGCGCTTCACACCGCCTTTATCAGCGCTATGTGGTCTCCCGTGCTCTTCCCTTCTTGTGAATCCTCATACGCGCACACCCCCTTCGCTTCCACCTGAACTCGAACCCAGGACCTCCCCAATTTCACGGCTGCACCTTTTCCACTAAGCCATTTCGTTTTGGTCTCTATTTAATGATATATCTATATATATATATTGTTATATTTACTCATATATTGATATAGGTTCATATTAATATAAATATATCTATTCATATATTAGTATATATATATATTAATTAGTATATTTATATATTTATATATATATTTCTCATTAAATTTTTTATACGTATATTTATTTATATATTAATATATACTTATAAGACTAGTTTTAAATACATTTATGAAAAAATAAGTTTCTTGTGTGTCTTTATAAATAAATAAATAAATAAATAAATTAATACATAGATAGACATATACAACACACAGACACACACAGAGAGACACACACAGACAAACACATATATATTTACGAATAAATACATGTATATGTGTATTTGAAAAGCCATAGAATGTACTTATAATATTAGTTTTAAATACATTTATGAAAAAATATGTTTTTGATGTGTGTTTATAAGTAAATAAATAAATACATACATATATACATATACCCAACAAACAGACACACACAAAGACACCCACACACCCACAGATACATATATATTTACTAATAAATACATATATATGTGTATTTGAAAATCCATAGAATGTTAAAACGATCATAACTTATAATCTATAATTCCATTTCAATGCCACAACCAGTAAAATCGAAGAAAATGTAACAATATTTGATATGGTATGTGGTACAGGCCTAACGGACATCTGGATCAGATGTTATACTTGTTTGAATGTTAAAAAATCGGGGTATCCCGACTAAAAACTCAGTTTTGGTGGCCTTCTAGTATTTCTGTGGCTCAATAAATGTGACAGAGGCATTTCCACTATCACTAGCGCGTAGAGATCGTCGCATGATTTGATTTGATATGTTGTAGAGCTCAAACAGACACTCAGATCAAAAGTTATGGCCGTTTGAATATTGAGTTACATTTTCAATATATTTTAGATCTTATTAATTGTTTTTATTTTTTGTATCCTCAAATTGTTATTAAATGATTTTTAACCGATAATACTTAGAAAATTATTAATTAATAATAATTCTTTAAAATATTTTGAATCCATTTTCACTAAATTTCTTATATATTAAATGTAACAGTCTATTTATACGTATCTATAACATATTTAAAAAATATATATTGTATTTATAAAAATATAAATTTACATATATAACAAAATATTATTTTTCATGAAAAAATATTATTTTTTAACTTAACATTTATCATTTATTGGGAAAAGCGCTGATAAATTCCCCCTTTATCAGCGCTACTGAAAGAAGTGCTGATAATGGGGGGATTTATCAGCGCTGCTAAAAGTGAAGTGCATCCTTTGACCGTTTTTTAGTAGTGATATTGATTCAAAGAGGATTACCTATAACAAATTATTAAATATATGTTATATACTACATCATTAAATATTAACATGTTTTAGTGGGTTATGATTAAATAACTGTGACATTATCATGATAATTATTCTATGGATTTCATTATCATTATTTGATAAAACAACCAAAACAAAGGGGGAACTCATGGAGCATTTATTATCTAAAATTTTAGAAACCATCAGTTTCCTTTCATTTATGGTGTAAAAATACAACCCCAAACAAGAAAACCTCTTTCCAAACACCATATTATTACAATTTTACTCACTTTTAAGTGAGAAGGTATTAGGGTTTGAGATACATAACATTTTTACATGGACACGTAGGTCCTTACATACATAGAGAAAGGGATGACACATAGATCATCAATGGGAAAATGAAATACAATTATTATAAAATATAAAACTTCAAAAAAATTCCAACCATTTTTAAACATTGGTTGGTCATCTCAAGATCATCAATTCTTATAAAGTAAATAGTCAGATACAAAAAGATATGACCGGAAATTTCAATCAACAAATAGTTAGTCAGGTCAATACCATCCATTATAAAACTCTGATAATATTTTTTTTCTATACATATTATGTTATACAAATTTAAAATTTACCTAATAGTAAATCTAATAAATAACACACACACAACCATATATTGTCATTTATAGATTCATGATGATTTTAAAATATTACAGGCGGAAAAGATTATCCAAAATCCTGATCAATATAGATAACCTCACTGTTGAAATTTAAATGATTACCTGAATGTAAATTTAATAAAATGTTATATATTTTTATAGTACATAATCAAATGGTTAATAGGTTTTAATTATTTATAATTAAATAATAGTGACTTGATCATATTAAATTTTCTATGGACGAGTTTATCATTAATTGATAAACTAACCAAAACCAAATGGGGAACTCATAGATTCTAGATTATCTAAGATTTTAGAGACCACCATTATCTTTTTAGTCTTGATGTAAAAATCTATCTTCAAACAACAATTCCTCTTGTTGAAAGAAAATTCATAATAATGTTACCCAAATGAATGTGAGGTGGTCTAGGGGTTTGGGATAAATAATTTTTTTGAATAGACACACATGTACATACATTCATAAAATGAGATATTAAATACTATCCTCAATAAGGAATAGAAAATTCAGTTATTACAAATTATATTGCCTCATACAAAAAATAGAACAAAAATTTCAATCAATCATTATTTAGTCATCTTAGGGTCAATCATTGCTCAATACTCTTATCAAGTTATTTGGTATACTTATTATGTTCTACATATTATAAAATTACCTATTATTGTATCTAAAAAATAATATATATATATATATCCATATATTTATATAACATGATTTTAAATATAAATATATATATATACATGTTTTTTATTTAATGATGACTTTTAAATAACTTCCAAATATTCTTTATCATAAATTATATTCCAAATATAACATATATATTTAACAAACTCCAAAAAATAATATTAATAGTAAATTTTTCATAAATATAATTTACAATAGTAATGTAATTTACACTTAAATAACCATTAAAATATTGTATGATTTTTCTATTTAAATATAATAATGTTAGGTAAGTATACATAATTTTATTGATGTAATTAAACTTTCTAATATTTAAAATTTTATATGTGTATATATATAGGTATATTAACATTAATTGCCTATTTCTATCAAATATTATATTTAAATTTATTATAATTCGGATATAATCAATACTAATGTATACGTATAAATTTATTCAAATATAATAATTCAATATTTAAATTACCAATATATACGTTTTTAAATATTTTATTAAAAAGACACAACATATATATACCCACATTAAGATGTATATAATATTAATTTTTAATATTTTAATGTCTAATTATACATATTTTGTTAAAGAACTACTGGTTCCTATATAAAAATAATATTATTTTATACATATCTATTAATAATTTTAATAATAATATTATTTATAAATTTTAATTAATAAAAGTAATATAATTTACACTTAAATAACTGTTAAAATATTTTAATCATATACTACATACAATATAATAAAATTATTTTAGTACATATAAATACATTTAAGTAATTAAACATTCTAAAATTTAATTAATTATATTGTATACATAATTACGTGGAATAATAAATATATATAATTAAAATCCATGAATCATTTTTATTTATAGTAATATTTATATTATCATTTACAAAAATAATAATAGAAATATATATCAAAAAATATATTCTAAATTTAAAAAATTTATGTATCATACATAATATAACTAGTATTTTTATAAATAATAAATAATATTCTTATTTTTAAAAATATTTAGTTATATTCACTTATTTACCTATTCATTTCAAATATTGTAATATAAATTTTTGTTGCTTTAAGTATAATATTTTACACACACACACATATATATATATATAAATATTCAAATTCAATTATTCATCTTTTAAATTAAATATATATGTATTTTTTAAAACAATAATATCTCCTATAATATAAATTATATTTTATACAAAGAATTTACGTTATGTAAACACCATAGTTAAATTTTTTAAATCAATCAATTGAAACTAAATATTAAAATTGACAATAACTCAAAAAGAAATTAAAACATATAAATAATAAAAATTTATACATTCATATATCCATTCATACATTGTAAATAAATCATAGAAACAAAATAAACAAAATAATTAGAAAATTAACATTTTTAACATGAATATTTAAATTCCTAAAAGACAAAAAATATGTGTAGAGAAAGAAATATAGTAGTTTCTCGTAGTAAAATATAGATATTAACAATATATATATATGGGGAGAGCCTCTATTTATAATATTTTTCAAGAATATTCATTAACATTGTTCACTCTTCTCATCTAAATTAAGAAGCATAAATGATGATCATTCCTCCCCAATCTAACTTCATAAAATATACTTCGTCATATCCCAATTTTTTTAAACTCATAAATTATATAGAAAAAATCAACTACATGCATATAGATATTTTATATTTCTTATTATTATAATATTATATATTTAATTAATAGGGGCTTCCTAGAATTTATCGAATGGGAGGAAGGTAGTTGGATAGGGAGTGAGACATTTTTTCACAACAAAATATGTATTTATGATTTAAAAATAATAATAATATTATTATTATTGTAGTTAATTACAATTTCTGTAGTGTGTTATTATTTTTAAATTGTGTTTATGATCTGTGAATGACAAAGTGACCTAGGCATTATGTCAGACATTTGAAGTCCAACATGAGACACATAATTTTGACTCATGACATGACCTCCGGTTCCAATCAAGTAAAACATACCATCTATGAAATGAAGAAATGTATATTTTTTGTATACTTCATGATTTGAAAAAATTAATAATTTATCATAAGTATTTTATCACTTATATCACCATTTTTTTTGTTCTTTCATCCATATAAGGCTATTTGTGGGGTAAAATAGACTAAATTTATAATTTATCATCGTATAGATAAAGATGGGATTCAGAGTGATCATCAGAGTAATGTTGAGGTTGGTAATTACATGGTGGGATGGATTTGATTGGGATTGGTTCCATAACATCTTATGTATATATATATCAACTTGACACACTTTATGAATGATTCCTCTATCCATAGAATCATCATCACCCTATCTAAGAGCACTAGTGAGGTGTTGGTCCTCTATTAGGGTTGGTAAGACCTTGATAATTGCATGACTATTAACTTGGCATGGGTCAACAACTCAATTTATTTTAAGGTTATGAGGGTTGTCCAGTATTAGTATATACATCAGTTATGGTACTGAATTAATGGGCTAGAATATTTAGTATACCCTAGACTAACAAACAAGCTTTAGTGATACATATGATTCCCTTAATGAATTTTTGTGGCAGTTTAGTAGATTGAATGGCCAAGAAATATGGACCCCTTTAAGAATCATGACTCCTCATCACCCCATTGGTTTCATTGGGAGGAAATGTGAAAATTGATATCAAATTTTAAAATAATGGACACATTAGTGATATGGGAGTTTTTGTTTTTCTCATAAGGTGTGGCTATTGATGGTTAGAGAAAAGAATTCTCGGACAATCCTTATGTCTAAGAGAATTTTATTGGTATGTGATATCAAGATTATTCTTCCTTTAAATTATTTTAGTTACTCATTAGTACGAGGAGATTTGATATGACTTGGAATTTTGTTTTTCCACAATGTATTCCTCAAAATCATCTCTCCCCTCAAGAGTTAAAATGAATTACTACTTTGTGTTTCCCCATATAATTTTCATGACATCCTACTTGGTATGTTTGTACTCACCACTACTTGGAGTTTATTCCCATTGCTAGGTCATTGAAAATGGTGCATTGTTTGGGTATGGTCTTGGTAGTAGTGGATTTGGAATGGATTGTTTGGGGATGACGTCTATTGATAATTACTTACACATTATAGAGCATGATGATTTCTAATGATGGTGGGGATCGTTGTTGATAGTGTATGATCTAGTGGTATATAAATCATGGTGGATCTTATCAGTATAGTGTGTTACAAAAACTTTTTTGATGAACCATTTCCCTTGTATTTACCTTTTGGGGTATACTAGTACACATTTTCTCAAACACCACTATATAAAATACAATTATTATTTAAATATATCCATGTTATACTAACTTATTTCATTATGGGTTGTAAATTTTTTAAGGAATATGGTTTTTATCCCATTTAGGGGACATTTTTTGAATTGGGTCTTGAATTTAGATTCAATGTGTTTTGATATCCACAACCACTGGTTTGGGATGTGTAATTAGGGGTTGAAGATTTGCCAAGTGCTTAGGTGGACATTGGGAAAGGGTAACTGTGGATCGATTACTGAAATTTAGTGTCCTGCATCCATTCATTCCATGAACATTGGATCACACCATGAATAGTAATGGACAAGAAGATAAACCCTTTACCTATTCATTTGTCATTGTTAAAAAAGGGTTGACATCAAGAAATTGTGGAGTTGGGTTTTAGGTTTCTATGCCTCTTGGACTTCATGGTATTAAACAGAGGTTCATGCCCCAAACCATTCCTTGGTGTAACTTTTTGAGCTTGAAATTTTCTATCATTTTTAAAGTCGTATGTATCAAATTTTAGTTGATTAAGTGGCATCATGGGGGATCAATTTTCAGCTATATCCTCTTCTTTCCATCCTCCATTTGACCCACCATGACAAGGGTGGATTTCTATGGTGTACAGTGATGATTTATGTGGATTTATACCCTTTCTTGCACATGATTTTTGTTTCCCATGTTATTTTATAATTTTTTGTGAACCAGAAAGGGTTTGGTTCTAAATCCATCGCAACATGGGGTAATTGGGTGAACATGTTGGGAATTTCATGTTTGGTGGCCAGAGAAAGACCCTCAATGATGCATTTATAATGTTGAAAGCATTTTTGGTTGAGGTATGCTATTGAACTAATTTATTTTATGGTTTTCATTGGGTTGAATGATTTTAATTATTTAATAAGTGTCAATTATTAAGGATTTTGGGGGATTTTAGTTGTATTGATCCATGTATAGATTTTGAGCATAGTGAATGTGCCTATGAAAGGATTTAAATTTAAATCTATTTTAATTAATAGTTTTCTAAAACCCATGGGAGGATCTTTGAATGTAAAATTTATATCTATTTCATTTACATCCAAAGAAATGATTACCTTGTATTAAGGTCAATTTTTATGAAATTTTTTACCTTATAAAACTATTTCATATTACTTTCACTGCATTATTAGGTTTCAAGTATAGAATCCCTCTAGCAGCAATGATTATGTTCTCCATTGATCTTTTATAAATGTAAATTCATTTTTGGGTACATGCGTGGAAATACATCTTTCATTTTTATCTCGATTATTCTAATATTGTTATGTATTTAAGGATTTCATCACATTCATTAGAGGAAGAGAGGATAAATTTGAAAAAGAGATAGAATATTCATATGTGCAATGAATCTTTATTCTGAATATTGAATTACTTCTACACAATAGACAAAACCATCTACATATAGATCTTGGGTTTATATTAAAATATTATATAATTCTATACCATCCATTTAATAATATTATTATCTTTTTTAAAACCCATTATACATAATAATAATAATAATAATATTATTATTATTGTTTTATGGCATACATTCCAACATACATAATAAAAAAATATTATTTTACATGCTTTTAAATTTATATTTTCCCCCAAACATGGTCTTGGTCAATTCAAACTCTTTATCATTTATTTTATAAAAAATATAATTAAATATTTCATTCATCAATAAATATTTACTAATATTGAAAATATAATAATTTTATTTTTAGGTTTAGAGAATAATATTTATTTTAATAATTAAATAAGAATACAGTTTAATTAATAACAATGAAAAAGCATATTGTGTGACACTCCTAGATTATTTCTTATTGGAATTAGGATGTCTCACCAGAATTCTATGATAACATTCTAAAATTTTTTATGATACCCAAGTGAATGAACATAATGTTGAAACATTGAAAACCACACAAGAACAATCGATTTGTAATACAATCCATTTGTCTTAATATATCCCGAAGTAGGAATCACATCTGTGTCATCAAACAAAATGCTAGGCATATCATTACTTGAATCTCTAAAATAAACTCACCAATAAACCATGGTAATGAAATTTAATGAGACAGTCATATTCCAAACAATGTGTCGAGATATCAACATCCATAAATATGTATGTGACAAATCCTTCCTCTATGTATACATTAATAACATTTTATGTATGAAGAACCCATGGTTATCCAATTTCACCAAGATTTGTAATCGATATGGTTTAAAAAATACATCTATGTGTGTGCTTAATGACATGCATCAATGATAATGGTAAATAATAAGGACCATTTCACATTCTTGTAGACAATAATATTTGATGAATTAAAACCTACAAAATTTTTAATGGTGGTTCTATTCTCATAATATCCAATCATGGATATTTCCAAGTGAAATATTCATGAGAATAATCCTCAACCGCTTATGCGTACTCACATCTTTCAGTCAAATTCAATGTGTCCCATCATAGAATGGTATCCAATTATAGGGATATATTTATGATTATTTTCATATAATGTCATGATTCTCATCACATTGGAGAACTGTTTTGATCTTAGAATGTGATAGATACTCTAGGAAATTATTATATTAATGTCATAATGAAAAATGAAAAATATATAATAATATATATAACTGATATTAAAATCATTAAATATATGTGAAATAAAATTAATAATAGTTAGTCCAATGAATTTAACTACAAAAAACATCAACATGGACTAGATCCAACTACCTACAATATTCAGTATTCTGTATCTGACATGATTATTATGTTTTTTCTACGTCAATTCATTCTTCAAGGGGCCAACCATGTTGAATTATATGGAAACTATAATCACTATGACTTAGCCTATTTGAGAGAAATCACTCAAGAGGTTATATTTCCAATGTATACACATTTTCTATTGATGTGACCTTGGAATCGTTACAAGATCTACAAATTTAGTACTATAACGAAAGATTTTGATTAGATCTTTGCTACTTGCAACCATGCCATGATCTTGGATGAGGTTTTGTATCCATACTGCTTCTTTAACTACCTAGTAAGCCGAGGTATACTCAGACACTACTGTAGAATATGTGACTATATCCTACTTTGATCTCATCTGGCTTATAGTACCTCCATTCAGTGTAATAATGTATCTAGTTTATTATTTGAGATCAACTTGTTCAATTTGGAAACTAGTTTCTTCATATCGACTGAAGAAAAGATCCTCACCTCCTCTATAGACCAATAACATATCCTTATTATGCCTCAAATACATAAGTATTTTCTTGAATACCAATTAATAGAGCTCACCAAGGTCATCTTGACATTTTTCTACCACACATAAAGTGTAGGACACATCTAGTCTAGTACATAACAAAACATAGATAAATTATCCAATTGTCAATTCATATAATATCATTTGAAGACATTATCTTTACTCATTTATCTATGGACATATTTTTCTTGATAGATGAATGCAATGTGACATTATACACACTCCTGGGTTAGATTGTTCCATAGTAAATCGTTCCAGTATCCTGTCAATATATTTACATATACTTAAGATGAGAAGCATCTTAGATCTATCATGATGGATCATTATTCCTTGAATATATATTTCTTATCGTAATTACTACTCTGAGAAGTAAGTATTCAACCATAACATGAAAAAACTATAATTATAGTATATGATTTATTATAAATAATATTTAATTGATTTGAACTATTATTAAATGGATAACACTCCCACTAAACTTCTTATAGATACAATCCTCACATTATTTATTTATGAAACCAAATTCTATTATATAATCATAAAAACCAATGCTACATGACCTATATAAATTGTTTAATCCATAAATTATATTCAAATTTGAAAACATTTTTAACATACATTGCAGTCACAAACCCTTTTGGTTGTTTTATACAGACATCGTCTTAATGATTACTATTAAGGAATATTGTTTTGAAACCAATTTTCAAAATATCATAGTCATAGAAGAAAGTAATTGAAATTATAATTATGATGAATTCTAGAATAAAAAATGCTGAAAAGTTTTTATCATAGTCAATGCGTTGACAACGAATAAACACTTTTGCAACCAATCTCACCTTATAAGTAACAAAATTCCCATCAATGTCTAGTTTCATCAAGAATACCCATTTACAACAAAAAAATATTACATCCACTTGTGGATATATATAAATATAGATTTATTTTTTGTAAAAGAAATCCATTTTAGAATTCATGGCTTCTACCCACATGGAAACACTTATGCCAAATATTGCTTCATTATAGGTTAAAGAACCATTATTGATAACAAATAATGAGTCACCATCAATAGTGACTAGAAAACCATAATAATTTTGTTCTTTAGCCTTTATTGTACTATTATACATCTCTTGTGTCTCTAAAACATCTTCTAATATGGGGAATTGTGGAATCGATTCCTCTGCCAACTCTTTTATATCATGAGAATAGACTACATTGAGGTCTATCTCACTACCACTATCACATTTGAAGCAATGAACCTTATTAGGGAATGTAAAAAATCAATCACACACTATATTTTCAATTTAAATATAGCATCTGTTGTATCCCTTTGTTTCCTTTGGATATCCTATAAAGAGACACATTGTGTAGTAGAATAGAAGTTTGTTATATGAAGAGGCATTAAAAATGATTCACATCCCCACACATGTAACCACAACCCCATGAGTTCCATTCATTCCCAAAATTTTTATGATGTATTGTTTTATGAATTATTTGGATCTCAATTTAGTATGTATGATGTCATTTTTAATTCATATCTCTAAAAATGATAATGTAAGAATCACGTGAGTAATCATTGATAACACTATATCCAATAAGTTTTTGTTCCCCTATCACTTGCACCATATCATTAGGTAGTATAAGGTGGAATGTGTTGGTATAGAATCCCAGTAATTTTTATATAATAAATGAACTCTAGATCATGTGATTATAAGTCATGGTCTGAGCAGAGACTCTTAATCTTCTTACAATGATGGTTCTCAAATTCATTTTTTAATTACATGGACCTATCAATGGAATATGACTTGTAACTCATTATCTATACATATCTATATCTATATAAATCATCAATAAATGTTATGATGTATGAGTACACACCGATTTATTCCTCTATAAATGACCCACACACATCATTATGATCTAATTCATGAATCTCTTTGGCCCTTTCACCATTTCCCATAAATAGTGATTTATTTTTTATTGCATTATAATCGTGTATGATATAAAACAAGTGTATTTAATTCATAGAATCTAAATATCCATTTTTTTAATTTATTAAAATTCTTTTATTTTACCAAACCTATCATGTTTTTCTATAGTTGGGTTTGGTGTGCGTCATTTGAATATGTTTAATTTTCAATTTCCATTATTTGGTTCATGTAATCCAACACATAAAGAGAGTTTTCTCAATGTTCCTTACATTAAAATTTATAATTGTTATATTAGAATCAAAATTTATTTCCAAACTTGATAATGAATCCATCCGTATAAATTCTAGAGGTAGATATAATGTTTTCAGTATTGGACAACACTAAATAACATGATTTCAAAATCAAGACCATTTCTATTCACAACATTTGGTGGTATTCATCGATAGCTCTAACAATATTATAAATGTTTTATGAAAATAGTTCTACCAACACGAGGAAAATATTTTTCAATATAATTATTTCTTATATTTGGATATATATTTTAGAACCACTTGATATATCTAATAACAAATTTGTAAAAATAGATAAATTAATCATACTAAAAACAGACTTAAAGATCCAACCTGCTTCCTAATATGGGTTCATTTTTCCTCTAATGGATCTTTATTCCATTTTTGAAATAGATAGTATCACGTCACCTTCCCTACCTTTTTATATTCCTCTTCTTAGAAGGGATTTGTAGAACCCCCGGTTTGAGGTATGTGGCTTTTGTTTATGCAATTTTTATTTGTTTAAAGTGCATGGGATGAGTTGGGAAGAGGTTGGGAGAGTTTGGAATGGTTTTGGATAAGTTTGTAGGCTTTTAAAGGGGTGCACGGTTTGAGCACGATTAGTGGAAACTGTGTGGGTTACCCAGGGAACTATGCAGGGGAGACAGTAGGCTTCACACGGCCTACGCACGGTTTTCCAAACCCTACGAGGCAACCGTGCAGACCCTTGCTACTGAGGCAGTAGTGTGTGTACTGTTAGCGCACGATTTTCCAAACTGTGCGGCCACTTAAAATTAGGGTTATAAAAATTGGGCTCAATATGGATTTCCTCTTTTAACACCAATCTTCCTCCCACTCGAGCCTCACTCAAGATTTTGGGTTCTCAGGGGTTAAGGGTTCTCTCTCACTCGATTTGGAAGCGTTTCAAAGTGTTTTCAAGGTGGCTTGAATGTGTTTTCTCCCGTGTAAGTCTCTCCTCTTGTTTCTCTTGTGTTTTCCACTAGATCAGCTCTTCCCTCTTTCTTGGATTTCTAGATCTACACTTGTTGTGTGTAGATCTAGGGTTTTGGTTTCTTTGTATGTTAATATTAAGGATTTTGGATGTTAGGGGAAGTGATCTAGAGAGATTTCGGTGGTGCGTTCGCCGGATTTGAGGCGTGGTTGTTCGTGGGTCGATTTCTGGGGAACCCTAAAGCTAGGTGGCTTCTCTCTCGACTCCACATGGTCATAAGTAGTTTTTCTTTGTTAAAATTAATTATTCTACTAAAAATTAATTGTTAATTGTTTTGCGGAATTGGTTGGAAATCCCTTGGGTGATGTTTTGGGAATTTTTGGAAAAAGGGTGTTTTATGGTGAAATGTTATTCTTGGGAATTTTAAAATGAAGATTTTAAAATGATATGATGCTGTTGATTTGGGAAAATGGTAGATGGAATGGTTTTTCAATAAAAGGGTTATTTTATTGATGTGTTGTTTGGCATTGAAAATGGTTTTCAATAAACGGGTGATTTACTGAAGTGGATTGATATGCAATGGAATTGCTTGATTGTATGTTGTTGTGGCCATAGTGGGTATGTTCTTGGTTTGGATTGATTGAAAAATTGTATGGAATTGGGCGGGAAGTCTCACTATAAAAAGGGGATGAATATTGGTCGAAAGAACCACCATATGATTAGTGGTCAGGACATACCGCTAGTTGTGAATTGGTGAATGGGTTTGGCAGAAGTCCCACCGTTTTGATTGTTTTGGTGTGAATGGGTGAACGGGTTGGGCGGATGACCCACCGTTTTTGTTTCATATTGCGCATTGCTTTGCAAGATGGAATTTTTGTGCTAATGTGTAATTGTTGGGATGATTGTGGCTTATTTGGTTGGCTTTCCCTTGGTTCCTTGGTTTGGGTGTGATGGATTGGTAAGATCATGGTTGGCTTTTGGTAATGGTTGAACTTGTGATTATTTTATATAAACGGTTCTATATAAATGTGTTAATGGTTTTATCCTAGTGGCGTGTGTAGGGAAGTCATTTGGGGAAGTCCTACTCAGTTTTAGTACTCAACCCCTGCTTTGTCATGTTGGTGTCTTTGTAGATGTTGTGTACTATGTCATTAGAAAAGGTAAGGCATCAACTTACTTTACTGGTGCATTGTGATGCCTTGGTAGAGCTTGGAGCTTGGAGCTGGGTGTGGAGCTATGGAGGTGTCATGGCTCATGGAGATTTGGTTGTTGAGTTTTCTCTAGTACTCTGATGTTGGTGGACATGTCTGGTTGTGTTGGTTTTGGGTTGTATTGTGGAACCACTTGGTCGTATTTGGGAATACATGTTTGGGTGTTTTATTGAAATGCATCATATAACAGTTTGTATTATCTTAATGGAAAATCATTCCCCAACTTGTTCTAGAAGTCCTCAGCATTTATTTCCAGCCTTTGGCACCTTGGAACGTCGCTTAAGGCCAAGTAACCGTCACTTCCTCCTAAAGCCATTGAGGTAGGTGTGGGGTGTTAAAGTAGTATCGGTTTATCTGGTACTTTGGTGTTGATTCTAGGATTTCGTGTTGACATTCATTGTGGTATACCCCTTGATTCGGGTTAGTAGCATGGTGTAAGATTATCGGAACATGGAAGGTATAACATAAAAGAATGTAGCTAACCCTTTTATGCTGAAATTCATGTTACCAGGGAGTTGGGTAAATAAGTGTTTTGGAGACACTAATAGGTATTGGATATCTCATTGTTGTGGGTGTAGCCAATGAGATGAGCATGGAATTCATGGTAGAATGACTTCCCTCTAGGATTCATATTTCCTTGGGGTATAATGATTTATGATGTGATATGAATGTGTGAAATTGTAATGTGAATAAATTTGTATTATGAAAATGGTATGATTTTAATAATGGTGAAACATGGGAAATGTGAAATTCTGGAAAGCCTTGTTGTAAAAGTGTTGTGTAGTGTGATTTGAAATGGGATTTCATGATGTCTACGGAAGTGAGACTCATGGTTTTTTGTTTTCTATATATGGAAAATGCACGTGGTAGTCGTCGTTGAGACCAACTGGAGGAGGCTGCTGAGAATGTTGTTGCACCTGAACCTCAGGTGAACCCGTAACTAGTGAAAAGCATAGTGAAATCCTTCCAAGCTGTGGAATGTGGAAACAATGTGGATGAACCAATGGATGTAGATCATGCGGTTCAGTTTCAAAAGCAGAATCCACCCATCTTTAGGGGTGATTCAGAGCCAAAATGGGTAGAAGCATGGTTGAATAGAATGAACAAGATATTCGAGTTCTTGGGAACACCGGTAGAGTTAAAAGTGAATTAGGCCACGTATATGTTAGACGATCTTTCCCTTCAGTGGTGGGAGTTTGTAGTCCAAGTGGGGACAGACCAGGGTATGATGTGGGAAGGATTTGAGGAATTGTTTAACAAACAATTCTACCCACATACGTTCAAAATTCTCGGTACGACTAATTTTTTCAGTTTGAAGCATGAACATATGTCTATGACAGAGTATGTAGCTATGTTTATGAACTTAGTGCGGTTTGAACCTGAGGTGGAGGGTTTCATGTCGTTTAAGGCAAGGATCTTTGAAGTAGTGTTAAGGAAAAAAATCTGTTCAAAGATAATGGTGTTGTGTATAGATGATTACACAGAGATGGTGAATAGAGAATCGGTGGATGAGCGAGATCTGTTGGGAGATCAGAGTGGGGGAAGCATGGTGGTACCCGTGGGGAATAGTAGGAACTATAACGCTGGGTTCAATCGAAGGAGGGAAACTTATTCCCAGGGCGGGAATATGGCATATAATCTGACGGCAGGATCAGTAAATCTTCCTCTGAAGTCCCAGAGCAAGCCATGATGTTTTCAGTGTGGTTCTATGAGCCACATCAAGTGGGATTGTATGGAACAACCTCGATCATTTCATATTTGTAAGAATATGGGGAATCTGTAGTGTTATTGTTAGAATTCTCCAAGTTCGGGTGTGCGTGACTCTCCTCAGGGATCTCAGACGTCATATGTTTCGACGGGACGGGGACAACAGCATACCCCTGGTCAGCAGAGTAAAGTGGGTCATGGTGATTCTCAAAATACCACGACGCCTCAACAGAGCAATAAAGAGCAGAGTGTGGCATGAAAAAATGTTTTTGGAGATGAGTAGGTTTTGGTGGTTGATCAGCCGGGACCATCCATGGTGTGAGGTACTATTGTTTTAAATTCTACCATTTTTCTAGTGTTGTTTGATATGGGTGAATCACACCCTTTTATTGCTGCACGTGTGGTTGATTTTCTGGGTTTAAGGGTAGAAATTATTCCCTTGGATTTGAAACTTCAAAATCCTCTGGGTCGAAGAGAGTGTCGAGCCTTCTTGTGTAAATACTGTTGTATCGTTGTGGGAGAAGTTGAGATAGTGTGAAATTTATCAATTATTGAGATGAATGGGTATGATGTAATCCTGGTAATGGATTGGCTGGTGTCTTTTAAGGCCCACATCGATTGTGCTGCACGAACAATGGATTTTACGACACACGATGGAGTTATACATCTCTTTATAAGAGAGAAGCATGAAAGGTAGGGTGAAACAGGTTTGTTGGAACCAGCAGTGGGTACACTATCATATAAGTTGGTGGTTTTGTCATTGGAATCAGTAGAGGGTGTTGAGTAGAGTGTTCCTCCAGCAGTGGTGGATCCGTTCATGGATGTTTTTCCTGAAGAATTCTCTGGGTCACCTCCCGTAAGAGAAGTGTAATTTACGATTGATCTCTTTCTGAGAACCAGTCCAATCTCAATTCTGTCTTACCGGTTGGCACCAACTGAATTGCGGGAATTGAAAATCAAGTTGGAAGTGTTAGAAATCAAAGGGTTTATCTGACCTATCACGTCTCTGTGGGCATAACCGGTGTTTTTTGTAAAAAAGGCGGATGGAAATTTGGGGCTATGGGTTGATTATCATAGATATAACCACGTTACGATAAATAATAGTTATCCACTTCCACGAATTGATGATTTGTACGACCAGTTGAGGGGATCCCAGTGGTTCTCCTAGATCGACCTTAAAACAGGATATCATCAATTGTAGGTGAGGAAGGAGGATATTCCTTAATGAGATTTCAGAAGTAGATATGGCCATTATGAATATATGGTTATGCCCTTTGTTCTAACGAATGCACTAGCGGTGTTTATGGAATTGATGAATCAGATATTTCAGAGATATTTGGATTCATTTTTGGTGGTGTTTGTAGACTATATTCTGGTGTATTCAAAGACAAGGGTGGAGCATGAGTAGCACTTGAAAATAGTGTTGGGGATCTTGAGGGATCATTGGTTGTATGCCAAATTATCAAAGTGTGAATTTTGGATAGAGGAAGTTCATTTTATTATCCATGTGATTTCTGAAAGGGGTGTTTCAGTGGATCTGAAAAAGATAGAGGCCATTATCTCGTGGGAACCACCAAATAATGTCTTTGAGATATGGAGTTTTCTTGGTCGAGATGGGTATTATCGGCATTTTGTTAGTGATTTTTCATGTTTGGCTTTACCAATGACAGCTTTGACAAGAAAGAATGTTCCATTCCAGTGGAATGAATAGTGTCAGTAGTGTTTCAAAGAGCTAAAGGGTCATCTTACATTAGCACCAATCTTGGTTTCTCTAGAATTTGGAAAAGGGTACTTTGTGTATTGCGATGCATAGGGATTAGGGTTGGGGTGCGTCCTCATGTAAGGGAATCATTTGGTTGTATAAGGCTCACAATAGTTGAGAGTGCATGAGAAGAACTACCCAACTCATGATTTAGAGTTGGCAGCAGTAGTCTGTTCTTTGAAAGTATGACATCATTATCTCTTCGGTTAGAAATTCATGGTATATACAGATAATAATAGCTTAAAGCACATTTTATCACAAAGGTATTTGAACTTGAGGCAAAGGAGATGATGGAATTTATCCAGATGTTTGATTTTGACTTAATGTACACATCGAGTAAGGGAAATTCGGTGGAAGATGCCTTAAGTAGAAAATAATATGCTCAGGTGGTGAAGCATGCATCAGACTAGTGGTAGTTGATGTCAGTTATAGCTGATATGCGGTTGGAATGTGAGGAACAATGAGATAGAGCAGTCTTCTTTCCAGTTTCGTTGATTCTTGACATGGTTGGCCTGGTTAAAGAGGCATAGATATCAGATTATGAGTGTGTGACCATGAGGTCGAGACTCAATGGTGGGGAGACCATTGAGGGTTGGCAACTGAATGGAGATTTAGTTTTGTGTTTTTGGAATCAGATGGTTTTACCCATTTCTTGTCATGAGGATCTTCTCAGGGCGTATCTTCATTCCAGGTGGGCAGTTTGTCCTGGATTTCAAAAAATGTATACAGCGTTGAAAGCGTAGTTCTGGTGGGCTGGTATGAAAAGAAGAGTGGCTGAGTTTGTTTCGAGATGCTTGAATTGTCAGCAGTTCAAGGCAGAGAATTAGAGGCCAGCAAGAATGTTGCAGTCTTTACCAATCCCTGTTTGGAAGTGGGAGCAGATAGCGATGGATTTTTTCACTGGTCTCCCAAGAACGGTCAAGAAGCATGATGCCATTTGGGTGATAGTGGATCGACTAATGAATTCAGACCATTTCATTCCAATTTGTAAATCTCATATGGTAGAGGATCTATCCAAAATCTATATCTGGGAGGTGGTAAAGAGGCATGGTGTTCTAGTTTTGATTGGATCAGATAGAGATCCGAGGATGACATCTCATTTCTGGAAATCCTTTCTGCAAGCCCGGGGGACACAGTTGATGATGAGGACAACATATCACCCTCAGATTTATGGTCAATCCTAGAGGATGATACAAACTCTGGAGGATATTTTGTAGGCTTCTGTCATGAATTTTGGTGGCTTATGGGAGGGGCACTTGTCATTGGTTGAGTTCTCGTACAATTACAATTATCATGAATCCTTACAGATGGCTCCATTTGAAGCATTTCATGGGCGGCCATGTCGTTCTCCACTATGTTGGGTGGAAACGGGTGAGTCCTCGATGGTGGGACCGAGCCTTGTCCAGGAGATGACAAAGAAGATCAAGTTTACCATGAAGAGAATGGAGACAACTCAATTTCTTCATAAATCGTATGCGGATCATCATCGATGGCCATTTTCGTTTGAGTTGAGTGTTCTTGTGTTATTGAAAATATTTCTTAGTTTGGGACATCATTGGTTTGGGAAGCATGTAATGTTATCTCCAAGGTATATTGGGATTTTTTAGATTCTTGAGGGGGTTAGTGAGGTGGCTTATCATTTGGATTCGACATGTAGGTTCAGTACGGTGCACAATGTGTTTCATGTGTCACAATTGAAAAAGTATCAGCCGGATCATGACCATGTGATTCGATGGGATCATGTTGAGCTAGAACTGGATTCTTCATTGGTGCACGTTCCGGTGCGGGTTGTGGATAGGCAAGAGAAAGTCTTGCATGGTAAAAGCATTAGTTTATTTTGTGTTTTGTGGAAACATTGTCAGATAAAGGAAAGACTTGGGAGCGGGATAAAGAGATGGTCGAGTAGTGGCCCGAGCTCTTTCGGCAAAGGGCGGGTTCACTACTTTCTAAGGACGGAAATTCCAATGGGGGGAAGAGTGTAGCACCCCCGGATTGAGTTATGTGGCCTTTTTTATGCAATTTTTTTTGTGTTTACAGTGCATGGGATGAGTTGGGAAGAGGTTGGGAGTGTTTGGAATGATTTTGGATGAGTTTGGAGGCTTTTAAAGGGGTGCATGGTTTGAGCATAGTTGGTGGAAACCGTGCGGGTTCTCCAGGGAACCATGCAGGGGAGACAGTAGGCTTCACATAGCTTGTGCACAGTTTTCCAAACTGTGCGAGGCAACCTTGTAGAACCTTGCTCCCGAGGCAGTAGCGTGCACACGGTTTGCGCACTGTTTTCCAAACAGTGCGGGCTAACCGTGCGGCCACTTAAAATTAGGGTTATAAAACCCGGGCTTACTCGGGATTGCCTCTTTTCACTCCAATCTTCGTCCCACTCAAGACTCACTTAGGATTTTGGGTTTTCAGGTGTTAAGGATGCTCTTACACTCAATTTGGAAGCATTTCAAAGGGTTTTCAAGGCGGTTTGAGGGTGTTTTCTCCCTGGTAAGTCTCTCCTCATGTTTCTCTTGTGTTTTCCTCTAGATCTGGTCTTCCCTCTTTCGTGGTTTTCTATATCTACACTTTTTTGTGTAGATATAGGGTTTTTTTTCCTTGGATGTTAATATTATGGCTTGTGGATATTACGGGAAGTGATCTAGAGATGTTTTGATGGTGTGTTTTCTAGATTTGAGGCGCGATTGTTCGTGGGTCAATTTCTCAGGATCCCTAAAGTTAGGTGGCTTCTCTCTCGACTCCACTTGGTTAGAACTAGTGGTTTATTGTTAAAATTAATTTTTGTGATGAAAATTTATGGTGAATTGTTATGTGAAATTGGTTGGAAATCCATTGGGTGATGTTTTGGGAATTTTTGGGAAAAAGGGTGTTTTATGGTGAAACGCTATTCTTGGGAATTTTAAAATGATGATTTTAAAATGGGATGATACAGTTGATTTGTGAAAATGGTTTATGGAAAGGGTTTTCAATAAAATGGTTTTTTATTGAATTGTTGTTTGGCATGGAAAATGGTTTTCAATAAATGGGTGATTTAATGAAGTGGATTGATATGCAATGGAATTGGTTTATTTCTTCTTTTTGTGACCTTGGTGGTTTTGTGCTTGGTTTGGTTTGATTGAAATGTTGAATGGAAGGGGGAGGGAAGTCTCACTATAAAAAGGGGATGGATAGTTGTCGGATGAACCCCCATATGAGTACTGGTCGGGAAGTACCGCTACTTGTGAATGGGTGAACGAGTTGGGTGGAAGTCCCACCGTTTTGATTTTTTTGTTGTGAATGGGTGAACGGGTTGGGCGTAAGACCCATTGTTTTGGTTTTTTGTTGTGAATTTCATTTTAATAAGGAATTGTCATGCTAATGTGTAAATGTTGGGATGATTGTGGCTTGTTGGGTTGGATTTCCCTTGGTTGCTTGGTTTGGGTGTGATGGCTTGGTAAGAGCATGGTTGGCTTATGGTAATGGTTACACTTGTGATTATTTTATATAAACTGATTTATATAAATGTTCTAATGGTTTTATCCTAGTGGCGTGTGTAGGGAAGTCATTTGGGGAAATCCTACTAAGTTTTAGTACTCACCCCTGCTTTGGCACGTTGGTGTCTTTGCAAATGTCGTGTAACGTGACATGGGAAAAGGTGAGGAATAAACCTCCTTTAGTGGTGTGTTGTGATGTATCGGTAGAGCATGGAGGTGGGTGTGGGGCTATGAAGGTGTCATGGATCGTGGTGCTTTGGTTGTTTAGTTTCCTCTTGTACTCTGATGTTGGTGGAAATATCTGGTTGTGTTGGTTTTGGGTTTTATTGTGGAACCACTTGGTTGTCATTGGGAACAAAAGTTTGGGTGTTTTATTGACATGCATCATATAGTGGTTGGTTTTATCTTAAGGGAAAATAATTCCCCAACTTGTTCTAGAAGCCTTCGACATTTATTTCCAGCCTTTGGCACCTTGGAACGTCTCTTAAGGCCACGTAACCCTCACCACCTCCTCAAGACAATGAAGTAGGGGCGGGGTGTTATAGGATTTGTGAAATATCGTTATACACAGACCTCCTTTCTTGGAATATATGTTTGTTCACCATACTGATCAATGAATTTTCATGATTAGAATCATAATATACATAGTGAAAAGAATATACATATTTAATAGAGTATTCTAAATGATAATCATATTAAAATTATTAATACATTTGAATAAGATCTAATGGAGTGATGAAAAATTGACATCAATGCATATTTTATTAGAGTGTTTAGTCCCTATAATTCCTATACATTCAATATAGCCAATGAACATTACTACATGGGGCCCAATTGGATCACCCATCATAATTTTACTCTAAATAGTTCTTTTGAAATCTCAAAATGTTCCTATCTTGATCCATCAAGATAATGAACATGCATATTCTTGAGAAGGAAATAATAATCAATGATTTCATTCTACTTCCTGAGTTCACTAGACATAGATGATAACATTAAACATTTAACTCTTTCAACATCATTCATAATTTTTTAACAGATAAGGAACTCTTCATCAATTCCCTCCTTGGTAGGAGGATCAGGCATTGGGGATTCTAGCATGTAATATTTTCTTTCATGATGCAGCATAAACTGAAATATTATTAACCGCTCCTATAAGTTACAGTGAGTGAGGAGATTTTCTTTATCTAATATATATCATAGGGATAATGTAGTGGATAAACATGCCATTTTATTGAATAATTTAAAATATAAGATTATTCGAACTTTTTATGATTATAATTAATATGATAAATAATAATTACTAAATTGTTACTAAATCTCACATTATTTTATAAAGTCTCAAAAAATTCACAACTGAAATCAAAATATCCTATAATATATGAAATTAAATTCAAAAATATCTATACTACCATTATTTATGATCTATACATTGGCCATGAAAAATCCTAAGATGTTATTTATGATGTAGGTATTTCCAGCTATGGGATTGCCACTCCATAATATATTGAGTGGACTCCCTACTCTTGAAATTGTTACTTGTATTTCGACAATACATGCTTATAAATTTTACTATTGGAGGAACATTGGATGAAAAATCCAATATGTTTTTAGTTATGTTAACCCAATCATCTCACGAGAAATCCATAATAAATGAATGAGTCTAGACTCTATTCATATAAACAATTTGTTCTATTGTTACATTCCCAATGATGTGATGTAAGGATTAGTATGACATAATATTAAGTTTGGGTGATTTTGATTTATTATGCATAAAATTTATATTGTTTTATCCTTTACATCGATCATTAATATAATATGTATTTTACATAACTAATTAACAGTGTTAGTTAAGACATTTACACCTAATCCATTAATATAAATTCCATATTTGTAATTAAATTATATAGTCATGTGATCACATACTTGAATCCATAATATTAATAATTCATATACATATAAAAATAAATATATAAATGAACTGATCCAGAACATATCTAACGGTTTATTTATTGAACGAATAATAAAACATCCTATAAACAAGGTGAATAACAATTCATGTCAGTCATGGCATGAGTTGTAGAATTCTAGCGATCCACCTAGGTTGGAATCATTATGGTTCCTTCTTGAATCGCTTCCATATGCATTGGGTTACTCGATTAATTGCATGTATTTATAACTCAAACACAGATGAGGTGAACTAAAGGATTGGTTAAGGATATTTATATAAATAACCTTGGACACACAAGTCCTATATTATAATGGAGTGTTGTATGACATGGAGACCATTATTTTAATTTAATAATAAACAATTTAAAACCTATGTTAAAAATTAAATCAAATAAATCCAACTCATACATAGATCTTGGTCATGCTCATGAATGGTTATACATAAGAAATAATTACACAAATATATAATTGGTATACATTCATTTTATATTAATTTTTATTATTAAGGTAATAATTCATAAATAAAATAATTAAACTTTATCTTAATTACCATAAAAAATGTCGTGGGGATACCCATTACAAATGTATTCATCGAAAATAAACATAATAAAAAATATTCGTAGATTATTACAATAAATTAACTAAGAAGTTAATATTAAATAAAAACAAAATTTAATTTTCAAATAGAAAAATGTAAATTCAAAATTATGGTTTTAATTTAGAAATTAACAATTTATTGTAATTTTAATTCTGTTCATTATTGAGATACTATATGGTGTGTACTTAAGAGCTATACACAGTGTGCCTTGGTTGAAATGTACCTAGGGTAAAAGCTTAAGAATTTTGTTCTTCCTTAGATAGACTACATGTCCTGTACTAATGTGTTTAATTCCGTGTGATTGAATTTTCATGTGTCCATGTAATCTGTAAAAAAACTTCGCATGTTCATTGAATACATGACTATATGGAATGTTCAATATAACTATGTTCCACGTATCTCACATGTTGTGTGTCTGAATAACATTCCATGTATCTTCTTATGTATCTAGAATGTAATAATTAATGAAATACAAATTTCTTATTCTTTATACATGTAATGTACATCATTAATTATCAAACTTTTCAGTCTCATGTGGGTTTAACTTTGTATTTGGCCACATAGTTTTCACAATTTTCAACACCAAACCATGTAGACTACATGACATGTAGAGTAAAGAAACCTCCTATATTCTAACATAAATTGTTACATGATATCCCAATATAAAAAAATTTATAATAAATACACCATGTGTAATTATGACACGGTGTGTCATGTATCCTTTGACATGGCAAGATGTTGTAACCTTGGGTACATGACGTGTACTCTAGCAACACGATTTGTAATCCCAATCAATGTGGCTATAATTATTGAACCTTCTTGATGGAATCTTAGTACGTTATTCTAATATTCATAGTCCATTAAGAAAAAAGATATATTTAACAAATTAATTATAGTGTCAAAATTGTGTTAATTAAAGTCTGGATTAAATAAAAAGTAATATGAAATGAATCTATAACCATTATTATTTATATAGATAATAAATGAAATAAATAATTATGAATCACAAACATGATCACTCTGATTCAACTTGTATTTTCTGAGCATAGAATAAAAACTTATGGTAGGAATTAAATTAATTTTTTTAATTTATTGTTTCTCAAAACATAACGATAGGATCTTTGTATGTTAAATTTATAATTAACTCATTTATTTGGTAACAAATTATTACCTTGTATTGAGACAATTTATTTGATGATGTTGTTGACCATAACAATCCCTTTCAAATTACATTCATTTTGTTGTAAGGTTTCAAGTGTAGAATACGTATAGTGGAGATCCACACATGATCTGATTATTTCGAACAATTATAATTGTTTTCCAAGATCTAACATAGTGATTCAGTTGTCTTTCCTTGTTCCTCTTGAATATACCAAGATACTTTTCTGATCGAAGGAGTTATTCTAATTCTTGAGAGTATAAGGGGAGGAATTTGAGAGAGAGAGAGAGAGGAGTCTATTATCCTCAATAACTATCTATTCTCATTTTTTTTGATAAAACCATCAAAATATACTCAACCATAATTTTTAGAGTTAGGGTTTACGATAAAATATTATTTAAATACATAAAAAACATAAATAATATTATAATGTCTATTAAATGATATCCTATATAGTAATAAAATTATTATTTAATTGTGTACATGGTAGATTACGAAATAACACATATTATTTTACATTATTGTAAATTAATTCTTATAACGAGACATAGTATTGATCCATTCAAACTCATTGAAATTTATTGAATACCCAATTAAATATTTAATTACATATTCCATTCATTAGTAAATAATTACAATTGGTAAAACATGAATAATATCATTCTTAAAAAATTGAGAATAATATGTTTTCTCATAATTAAATTAAAATATAATTTAATCTAGATCAACAGAAACACATAGTGTGTGAACCAATAAGATTATTTTTTGTTTGAATTATGTGGTATTTCGTAAATCCCAATATTATTACCAAAAAATGTGCCAGAGAACCCAATAGAAATAACATAATGTGAAAACCTCAAAAAACATATATGAATTCTCACTATAAAATAAAATCCCTTTGAATCAACATATCATTATGATTTTTTTACATCAGTTTCATCAACTAATATAATTGATACACATTTTATTTACTCTCGTAAATAAATATATCATTACACCATGTCGAGGGAAATTAATGCAACAGTTCTATTCTAATCAAATGGCTGATATATAAACATCAATAAAAATAGTTTGAGAAAAAATTATAATTATAAATGTAATGAAATGAATCAATGATAATCTTATACTCAAAGGACCATTACACAGACTAATAGATAATAATATATGATGTCAGCAAAACATGCAGAATTTATACTAATAGGTTTTTCTCATATAATCCTCCATCTAGAAGAATACCAAGTGTTAACTTCATGAGGTGAAGTCTCATCCACTAATGAGTTATTTCACAAGAAAGAAATATTCTATATGTACCATCATATAATGTTATGTTAATAAGAAACCATGTTTAATAATATCATCATTTCATTTATGGTTTCTCATCATAGAGGGGAACTTCTATGAAATTATCAATATGACAGATACTCTTGGAAATTATTATATTAAATTTATATAGAATAATAAATAATAAATAATAATATATTACATTAATATTCCAATAATCAAATATTTTTGTAATAAATGTAAAAAAAACAGGGTCCTAGGACGCTAACTCCAACACCATGGATCGTAAGTCTTTTGTTTGCTGAAATTTAAATGTGACGATGATGGCTGGGGAGTTTTCTACTCATAATTCCTCTTTGTATTTTAAAAAAGAAATTAATTTTAAAATTTCTTAATTAAATATATGTGGCATATGTGGTGATACATGAGCATAGATGTTGACATGGTCTTATAAGAGGCACAAATGGTCATAGATGAGGTGTTCCAGAGTATGGATCGAGCGATAACTACATGAAAAATTTTGGTGGTACCATTAATGAACATCCATTTTGGTGTTTATTCATGAATTCTTTCTTTCATTCATGTGTATCATACATGGAATATGTTTAGGGACTAAGATATCCTTAGGTAAGATACATAGGATTACATTCGACCCCCTAGGCTCGAGATGAGTTTTATTTAGAACATTTTGTAGATAGGATCACCTGATGACTATATCTACTAGTTTTGAGAGTGTTATATGGGTTTACATGATGAATTAGGTAGGAATTATTTTATAATATGAGACAAAAGACCTATGATCAGTTACATAAGTTTTGTTGGATGCGTGTGAGTGTCTTAGGACTAGTGATAAAGATTTAGATGACCATACATCCTATGTTTTATGAGTGATAACCTCTTGGGGGGTATTAAATCTTAGATAACACCATGAGAAGGATAAGTCCTATTGAACATAATTGGTCATGATGGATATGGTTTCCTTTGATTGAAGGGATGATACACTTCCCTTAAGAGATGTGAGATGGGACCAAGGTACGAGTCATGAGAATTGTTTAGGACTTGGAATCTAGATTCCAAGTGACATAAAGCACAATGTCATTGTATTGTCCCTAGGTAGGGAGACCAGGAGTGATGAGATACCCTTAATGATTTGATAGGAATATGAGGTATGGGACAAGATGATCATATAGAATGAATTTTCACTTTGGGGTGGTAGGCATGAGATGGTATCAATGATATGAGATTTATATGGGCCTAGAGATCCCTAATAGACTCACTAATGGGAAAGATGAAAGGATTCATGAAGTGAGAGTCTAGATGGTGCTGGAATTTTATGTGATGATCTGGTGAGCTGTGTGATGGACTGTGTGATCCACGTGTTATTTCTTGTGTATGTGTATCCTTGTGGAATGTTTCCATTAGAGGCTTGGGTCATGTGTTTTTTTGACCTCCCCTCTTTATATGATGATAGGTTTTTATGATTGATGTTACCACTATTTATTTTATGTGAATTGGTTAATGTTCTTGATTTGACCTCCCATGTGTATGAATGGATGGGTTGGTCTGCCTGTAGTGACCTCCCATGAGGACGGGGAAAGGCTGATGTACATCATTTGACCTCTCTTGAGTGTGTGAGATTGAGTTAATGGGATTATAGACCTTACCCCGAGAGACTTGGGTCATGTAAGAAGACTTCCCATGAGAGGTATGGGTAATTATGTGAGGTTAGGAAAAACCAATGAAACCTTCCTTGAGTAATAAGAAAATGTGTGAATATATGAATGCATAATTGTACCATATTTTATTGGGTAGTGGGTCAAGGTTTAGATGACTACCTAACTCATGTATTTGGTTATGAGCTAGAAATCATGTACAATGGAATTAGCCAAGGTGATGAGGTGGATTCCTATACATCATATTAGTATGTATGATCAAGTGATGTGTTGGCCTGGTTAGTACATGATGACCTAATGCACATGGAGTCCTAGTGTCCTAGTTAACACTCGAAATCAAAGGAGCCTATATGACAAGTTTATTTTTTATTATGAATACACATATATGATTTATTATACGAGGAAAACATGGTGAGAATCTACTGGTGTTTTTTTCTCACACCCTACATGGGCGCCCTGGTGCATGTGCTAACCTTATGTTTACATTCAGGTTCAACATAGAATGATCATTTCATCGAATTGGTTAAGGTTGAAAGTATTTAGAGACAGAGTGTACGTTATTCCTAGGTATAATATTAGTTCTAGTGTATGTGTTTTATTTTGGAATACTTTTATATGGGATCATCCCATTAGGTGATCATTTTATTTTTTTTGTAATCATGAGTCTATATACTACATTACATCAATTATTACATCTTATTTATTTATTTATTTGTAAATATATTATATAATGGATGTCATGGTTTTTTATGACTAAAATTCAAGGGTATATTTCACGACCCGACCCTACCCGGACTCGAGCCACAACCACCCCAAACCCACCTCCATAGGCCAGGGGCTAGCGACCAGCGCCGAATGCACAACAACTCGGGGAGGCCTTTGTCTAAGCACCTGTACACACCCACACACATCACACTCAATGCAAAAGAGCAGAGTAAAAGTAAAGACAATCACAGTAAAAGAGTAACTACTATATATACACCACAAATGTGCATCGACCTCTAAATGATACAAGTAAAGTGCTGGAAAGGAAAAAGGGGCAAAACACGCGCCCAACCAGAAAAGGGTGCCACAACCCTGCAACAGGTAAACAAAAAGAAACCGCTGACGGGTCTCCCACCTGGAACCTAGCTACGAGCACCGCATGCTGTCCAAGCTCCCGAACTCCTATGCTCCACTGAGGTCACGCTCCAGCTGTCCGTCGTCTGCAAGGGCACACCAAGTGCGGGAAAAGCCCAAGAAGGGGTGAGTATAATAATACTCATTAGGATACCCCAAAGGAACGAGGGAGAAACAAAGTAGGTATCGAAGGGTGAGCAGTAGAGCGAGCAAGGAAAAGTAAAGGAGTACAACTGAAAGTGCAGTAAAGAGTCCAGCTCAACCCAAGAAGAGAAAGGAAGTAGACTCGTCCAGACACAAGGAGTTGGAAACGGTGAGAAGATGAACTTCCCGTTGAGTCTTCGCTACCTATAGCAGGAGAGTAGACTAATCCAACCACGAGAAGCTAGACATGGAAAGCACGTGGCGTACCCTGCGCGTCTTCGCCTCTCCTGGAGGGAGAGTAATCAAGCCCAAGAAGTGGGTAATCGAACAAGGTATATACATATCCTTATGCTCAATCAAGAATCCCAAACAACGTCATAAGGGGATCTCCGTCCCGTAGCTCAGCCCAAGAAAATGTGTCGCCAGCAGTCCCAGAAGAAACTCCATCGATGCCCAGCATCCCGCACGTCTGCCCTGAACTGCAATCCAAGGGGCTCAATCACCGCACTTCGACACTATCCGCTTTGGGTGGTATTGACTCACCCACACGGTTTTAGATTGCGTCTCAAGAACGCGTCTCGGGGGGGGGGGGGGGGGGGGAGCGCCCCTCGTACTTGAGAGTTATGGGGGAACGTCAAATCACAACTCGTCACTACCTCGCAGTCGAGAGGTCTCCTAAAAGTCAAGTTGTTCCATCACCGACCCGTACAACCAAGGGTCCCACTCCAGTAAACACGGAGGAAAGCCACAGAGTAGCCTAGTCAAAAGGACTAAGTCTGGAATTCCAACTGGTGTCCCACTGCCCAGCCCTGATGAAGGGTAATTCATAACCAGATATCAGGTGACCCACTGCCCAGCCCCGCTAGAGGGTAAACCCTAATACATCATCAGGCGACCCACTGCCCAGCCCCACTGGAGGGTAATTCATAACCAGATATCGGGTGACCCACTGTCGAGCCCCGCTGGAGGGTAAACCCTAATACATCATCAGGTGACCCACTGCCCAGCCCCGCTGGAGGGTAAACCATAATACATCATCAGGCCACCCACTGCCCAGCCCCGCTGGAGGGTAGATCTTAATACATCATCAGGTGACCCACTACCCAGCCCCGCTGGAGGGTAGACCTTAATACATCATCAGGTGACCCACTGCCCAGCCCCGTTGGAGGGTAGACCTAGAATAAGTCGACAGGCGACCCACTGCCCAGCCTTGCTGGAGGGTAGACCTGGAACTAGACGATGGGCGACCCACTACCCAGCCCTGCTGGAGGGTAGACCCTAAGAGGTCATCGGGTGACCCACTGCCCAGTCCCTGCTAGATGGTAGACCCTAAGAGTGTCGGGTGACCCATTGCCCAGTCTCTGCTAGAGGGTAGAACCTAGAAGCCGATGAGTAACCCACTGCCCAGCCCCACTGGAGGGTAAAACAAAGAACTGCCCTGGCCATCTCCACTGGAGGGTACAACACTGGCCAACCGAACATTGAGTGGGTATCACACAACCACCCAACTCCAGCACAACTCACCCAAAGGGGTTCAGTGCCTGCTCCATCACTGGGTGTCACTAGCACCGCTACCGGCTGATCCATCGAGAACGAAACCAGGGGGAGACCCCTCAACCCTGCTGGTCAAACAAACGAGCACAGAGGGACCCTCTACATCGCGAGCGGTCAATGTACGTATAGCAGAACAAAGCACGCACATGGTACCCACACGACGTGTGGCCCCAAGTCAACCCCCATCCAAGCGCACAAACACCTCAGGTACAAACCACACGTACCTCCAAGCGCTCTCGTATACTCCCAAAGTATACCACGTCTCCATCCCAAGGGCTATCGTGCACACGGCACCCAACGTCAACGCGAAGGCGTGACGTAACATTTCCAACATGCCACCTCAACGATTGGGGAACGGACAACCACATCTATTCCAGCATTAATTCACTCACATGTTAGTACGCATGATCACACGACAAGGGTACGCTACAACCACAGAAGAAGAACCGCCCCCCGGGGCACCTTCACATTTCCACCTTTCACAAGATTGCGCAAGAGGCTCTACACAACCAAACATATCACACCGTTGTAATCCTCGCGGAAAAACACGCGGGATTGACTACTTACTCACCTCCAACAGATATCCGACGGAAAAGTCACCAACACTACCTCACGCTCGAGCGGCATCCCGTGATCCGGAGCCTCGACCCCGAGAGCAGTGGGGGCACATCGCACCATTGCGATCCCATCGGGAAAACACATCAAAAGCACTACTCACTTGAGTGCAACGGGTATCCAGAGAAAAAGATGCATTCCGGCGCACCGCACACGAGCGGTGTCATGTGGGACCCGCATCCCGGTCCTGAAACTCAACGAACGGATTACACCATTGCGATCCTCTAGAAAAATCACACAAGATGGACTACTCACTTGTCCAAAATGGTCACCCGGTGGTAAAGATGGAAAATCACCGTTGACGCCCAAACGACCCTCATGGGCCCTGTACCATCGTGCCGAATTAGGGCAGGCAGATTGCACCATCGCAATCCCCTCGGAAAAACATCCAGAATCGACTACTCGCACGCCCCGAACGGGTGCCCGGTGAGAAAGTCGCTAAAAGCTACACGCATCTCAAAAGACGAGCCGTGGGGCCCACGCCTCAAATCCAGTCTCAACGCCCAAAACTGCCTTGGAAACCTCCGCCTCAGATCCAAGGTCGCAATGCCACTAACGGCGCTAAAAACGGACGTCAGACGCGTCCGCGTCGTCCAAAACAGGAATCTCTGGAAAAACGCTCGTCCACTTAAAGACGCGTCATGCCTCCACAACCCCTCATTTCGAGAATTAAAAATTCCCAAAACCACCTCAAAACGTCCGCCTTGACACGAGCTCTGCGCTTCCGCATACGACGCGCAAAACGGACGTCCGTAGCCCAAAATACGGGTGTCCAAACATTTTAAAAAGGGGGGGGGGGTTCCCCTGGGCCGGACCAGCCCGGTCCGGCCGGCCCGCTGAACCGCGGCCCAGCAGCAGGGCCGGGTCCAGCCAGACCCGCGGGCCGCCGCGCCACAACCCGCCCCCTCCCGCTTGACCCACATTGCGCGCGGGTTGCTCCACCGACCTGCCGGTTGGCCGGTCACGTCCATGCGGAGACCCGCCAATGGCGGGTCTCGGTCTCCCTAGCGGGGTCGCGAGCCATGACCTCGGACGTCCCCTCGCCGGCGCCCCCAGCCGGCGCCCTCTCGCCATCTCTCCGCTCCACCGCAACGCCGTAGGCCACTAGCCGCCCCGCTCGGCCACCTGCGACGACGCCCAGACGAACCCGCCGCCGCCTGGAAGACCGCCGCTGGGAAGCCGCCGCCGCCGCTAGTTCTCGCCGGAAAACACCAAAAGCCTCCCAGAACTTCGTCTGATCCCTACGAACACCTCAAGACTCGGAATTTTGATCCGAAAAGTGTGAAGGAAACCTCAGATCTAATCCTACGCAACTACGGGCTTCACTCGATAGGAAAAACAGCGATTCGATGCAAAATTAATGAATCCAAAGGAGGTGCGGGGGTTTTAAAAAAAATAAACGCGCGATCCTACCTTGTTGGGCTTTGCCCGGTGCTTCGCCGCAAGGGATATGCCGCCGCTCCA
Source organism: Viscum album (assembly GCA_963277665.1). NCBI lineage: Eukaryota > Viridiplantae > Streptophyta > Magnoliopsida > Santalales > Viscaceae > Viscum > Viscum album. The sequence continues at coordinate 893,698,328 of OY728160.1, read as the reverse complement.
CTGCCTTTCCGGAGGGGAGGAGGTGAGGAGGATCTTCCTCCGTCATTGGGAGATGCTGGCGCCAGGGAAGAAATGGGAGAGGAGTGGGGTGGGTTAAGTGTTTAAATAGAAAACACTTAACCACCCGCCCGACGGCCCAAACCCAAACTCCTGGCGGGGTCGGGATTAAGCCTCCCCTAGGCTAAACACTACCTCCCAAGCACAATGGAGGTCTTGGAATTTTAATCCGAGACCCCGTTCAAAATTTATAAAATTTAACGTCCGAAGCTGCTAAATTACGAAAACGCCTATGGGGCCATTTTTCACAAATGGCCCGCGCCCGCGAAACTTATACCCCTCCTAGGGTAAAATTCATGCTTCGAAATCAGTGGTGCCCTTAGTTTCCCAATCCGAGCCACCATTTAAGAGATATCTATGTTTCAACATCAAACAAATTAATTAATTAATTTAATCCGTTTAACATTCCAGAAGCGGGCGAGGGGTCCAAAAGTCCCGCGCCGACAAGTTTTATGTCATTCCTAGGGTAAACACCCCATTCTGAACCCATCCGTACACTCGAATCCCTGATCCGGATCACCGTTTAGGAGTTATCACATTTATTTTACGTTTCCAATGTGAACGCACCAGAAATTAAATTCCGGCCACTCTGGGGCTCGAAATCGCACACCGTCTGAAGGCGCTGCTCTGGAAAAATCATAAAGAATATTCCAAAGTCATTAGTAGAAAAAACCTGGATTCTTACATCATTCCCTCCTTCAATCTTTTCGTCCCCAAAAAGCAAAACTAGGGAGCCACACAGGGTACTAAGCCCACACCTGGCTTTCCCATACCCAGAAGAACCCACAGACAGCTCCGCGTCACCACAAACAGACCAAAGGATCGATCCGTTTACGCCAGGTCGGCCCATGCCGAGGTCATGCACCCAATCCAGACTTTGGGGTTAGGGCAAGGTGATAGGGTACCTCTCCATCCCATTGCACGGTCTCAAATGGCCCGAAGGCCCTCAGGGGTAGCTCAACTCCCCGGTCAAACCCTTACGTCGCACGCCGCGACTGGAATCACCGCCCGCACCTGGGAAAAGTCCCGTTGATTCCCTCCTTCAGAATATCCATATGGTGAAACACCCAAGGATATCTGGTCATGCAAGGTTCCATAGTCTATGCTCTCTTACACGATCAAAAGGCGAAGGAGTCGACACCATCGACTAAAGAAAAAGGTCCCACGCCTTTTACCTTACCAACACAGGGTTACACCCGACGCCCCGCGTCACCCTGGTAACACATCAAAAAAGGAGCAGGGCGGAAAGCAGTTCATACACAGAGTCTAACAATTCTACCGCAAGAAGTAGAAGAGTCGCAAGGGGTACCTCTCATCATCCTTTGCTCCGCAGAATCGTAGACATCCAAAGCTTGCGGCTGTCCGCGGTCCCAACTATCAACTCCTGGAGCCTAACGTGGACTGCCTAGTGGTGATGGGAAGACCTCGTAAGATCGTCCCCCACTACCAGCTCCTTCCACTCCACCACTAGCACCACCTCTCTGGGTACTACTTAGATCACGGCGCTGCCCCCGCCGTGGTGGTGCACCTGATACCTGCCCGAAGCTCACAACAACTCGGGTCGAGCAGTCTCATGCCAAGTGACCTCGCCCATCACAAGCATAGCACCGACCCTCTCTTGGCTGCACTAGTGCCCTCCGACGCCACTGTAGTGTATGACCACGGCCCGGGATCCACTCACGGAAGGGCATCCTCGGCTGAGACCCTTCACCTTTTCGCCACAGTGGTATATGACCATGTCTCCGAAACTGGCAGTGGGAAGGCCACCTGCATCGAGGTTCTGTCATCCGGTGCCTGCTAGCTACGGAAGACGTCTTGGCTCCGTTATGCCCACTGCCACTACTAACTGCAAAACATGACAGGAAGCTCTCTGTCACCAATGCCTGCTCTAGCACCCCGGTATATGTGGAAATTCCCAAGGGTACTACGACAGCAGGAATCTCTCGGCGGAGACCCTGCTCAAACTTCCGCGCTCGGAGGTTATCATCATGGACCAAGTTCGGGTAAAAGCATGCACTATCTGCAAAACTAGCCGCGTACTCGGACACCGTCATCCCTCCCTTATGAAACTATAGGAGCTCCTGAATCTGAACGGAGTGCAAGAAGGAGGGGAAAAACTCCTCACGAAACAACAACTAGAAGATGTCCCACGAATTCGACGACTCATCAAGAAACTGAGTCACCAAACTCCACCAACGCCATGATGCACCACAAAAAGGGGTGGCTTCCAAAGACACTCTCTGATATGTCAGCATCTGCACAAGCCTGAAAAGGAAAACCAATGTCTCTAGCCAAACCTCTGTTTCCTGAGGGTCTAGCTCACCACTGAACCTCAGCGGTCTCTACCGCTAGAACTCACGGAGCGCGCTCAACCTGCGCTCAAGCACAACCTACTCTGCTAAAACTGCCTGCTGATCAAAAGGTGGGGGTGCTGCTACCGGCCCACCTGAAGATAAGGGCTCACACGATGAGTCCTGGACTGTGGCCTCGTAGCTCACAGGGTCGTCATCATGCACCCAAAGCTGGTATCCTAGCTGGCTGTCTTCGCGGAGACATCCTGAATATTATCATGGAGTGCCGCGGTCAGATGAGCATAATGTATATACCAATAACAATGATGGGGAGATGACTCAAGAAGGATAGTCAAAGACTCGATGCTATGTGATGCACAAACCAAATTTCCCTGCAAAAAGTGTCTCAGCATGTCGGGTCGACAAGCGGGTTATCAAGGACCTGGTGAATGGATACGTCGGCCGCCGCACCATCACTGGACTCCCTGGCCTGAGAGCCGCTCTCAAGACACGTCAACACTATTTCCCTATATCCCAACCAATTCCTCTTTTAGGGACATCCGCATAACGTCCCAAGGAATGAACCACCTCTGATACAACTTTGTCACGACCCGACCCTACCCAGGCTCAAGCCGCAACTACCCCAAGCCCGCCTCCATAGGCTAGGGGCTGGCGACCAGCGCCGAAGGCACAACAACTCGGGGAGGCCTTTGCCTAAGCACCTGTACACACCCACACACAGCATACTCAATGAAAAAGAGAAGAGTAACTGCTATATATACACCACAAATGTGCATCAACCTCTAAACATTACAAGTAAAGTGCTGGAAAGGAAAAAGGGGCAAAACACGCACCCAACCAGAAAATGGTGCCACAACCCGGCAACAGGTAAACAAAAAGAAACTGCTGATGGGTCTCCCACCTAGAACCCAGCTACGACCACCGCACGCGGTCCAAGATCCCGAACTCCTATGCTCCACTGAGGTCACGCTCCACCTATCCGTCGTCTGCAAGGGCACACCAAGTGCGGGCAAAGACCAAGAAGGGGTGAGTATAAAAATACTCAGTATGATACCCCGAAGGCTCGAGGGAGCAACAAAGGAGGTATCAAAGGGTGAGCAGTAGAGAGAGCAGGGAAAAGTAAAGGAGTACAACTGAAAGTGCAGTAAAGATTCCAGCTCAACCCAACAAGAGAAAGGAAGTAGACTCGTCTAGAGACAAGGAGCTTGAAATGGTGAGAAGATGAACTTCCTGTCGAGTCTTCGCTACCTATAGCAGGAGAGTAGACTCATCCAACCACGAGAAGCTAGACACGGAAAGCACGTGGCATACCCCGCACGTCTTCGCCTCTCCTGGAGAGAGAGTAACCTAGCCCAAGAAGTGGGTACTCGAACAAGGTATATACATATCCTTATGCTCAATCAAGAAGCCCGAAAAACGTCATAAGGGGATCTCTGTCCCGTAGCTCAGCCCAAGAAAATGTGTCGCCAACAGTCCTAGAAGAAACTCCATCGATGCCCAGCATCCCGCACGTCTGCCCCGAACCGCAAGCCAAGGGGATCAATCACCATACTTCGACACTATCCGCTTTGGGCAGCACTGAATCGCCCACACAGTTTTAGATCGCGTCACAAGAATGCGTATCAGTGGGGAAAGCGCCCCTTGTACTTGAGAGTTCTAGGGGAACGCCAAACCACAACTCGTCACTGCCCCGCAGTCGAGAGGTCTCCTCAAAGTCAATCCATTCCATCACCGACCCGTACAACCAAGGGTCCCGCTCCAGTAAACACGGAGGAAAGCCACAGACTGGCATAGTCGAAAGGACTGAGTCTGGAATGCCAAACGGTGTCCCACTGCCCATCCCTACTGGATGGTAATTCATAACTAGATATCGGGTGACCCACTACCTAGCCCCGCTGGAGGGTAAACCCTAATACATCATCAGGCGACCCACTGCCCAGTCCCGCTCGAGGGAAATTCATAACTAGATATCGGGGGACCCACTGCCCAGCCCCGCTGGAGGGTAAACCCTAATACATCATCAGGCGACCCACTGCCCAGCCCCGCTGGAGGGTAGACCTTAATACATCATCAGGTGACCCACTGCCCAGCCCCGCTGGAGGGTAGACCTGGAATAAGTCGACAGGCGACCCACTACCCAGCCTTGCTAGAGGGTAGACCTGGAACTAGACGACGAGCGACCCACTGCCCAGCCGTGCAAGAGGGTAGACCCTAAGAGGTCATCGGGTGACCCATTTCCCATTCCCTGCTGGAGGGTAGACCCTAAGAGTGTCGGGTGACCCACTGCCCAGTCTCTGCTAGAGGGTAGACCCTATAAGCCGATGAGTAACCCACTGCCCAGCCCCACTGGAGGGTAAAACTCAGAACTGCCCTGGCCATCTCAACTGGAGGGTAAAACACTGGCCAACTGAACATGGAGTAGGTATCACACAACCACCCAACTCTAGCACAACTCACCCAAAGGTGTTCAGCGCCTGCTCCATCACTAGGTGTCACTAGCACCGCTACCGGCTGATCCATCGAGAACAAAACCAGGGGGAGACCACTCAACCCTGATGGTCAAACAAACGAGCACAGAGGGACCCTCTATGTCGCGAGAGGTCAAAGTACGTATAGCAGAACATGACACACACATGGGACCCACACGACGTGTATCCTCAAGTCAACCCCATCCAAGTGCACGAACACCTCAGGTACAAACCACACGTATCTCCGATCTCTCTCGTATACTCCCAGAGTATACCACGTCTCCAGCCCAAGGGATATCCTGCACACGGCACCCAACATCAACGCGAAGGCGTGACATAACATTTCCAAATTCCCGCCTCAACGACTGGGGAACGGACAACCACATCTATTCCAGCATTACTTCACTCACACGGGAGTGCGCGCGATCACATGCCAAGGGTCCGCTATAACCACAGAAGAAGAACCACCCTCGATGCCCCTTCACATTTCCCCCTTTTACAAGATCGCACAAGAGGCTCCACACAACCAAACGGATCACACCGTTGTAATCCTCGCGAAAAAACACACAGGATTGACTACTTACTCACCTCCAACAGATATTCAACGGAAAAGTCACCAACACCGCCTCACGCTCGAACGACGTCCCTTGATCCCGAGCCTCGGCCCCTAAAACAGTCTGGCGCATCACACCATTGCGATCCCCTCTGGAAAACACATCAAAAGCACTACTCACTTGAGTGCAATGGGTATTCGGAGAAAAAGATGCATCCAGCGCACCAAAAACGAGCGGTGCCACGTGGGACCCACATCCTAGTCCCGAAACTCAATGAACGGATCGCACCATTGCAATCCTCTCGAAAAAGCACACAAGATGGACTACTCACTTGTCCAAAATTGTCGCTCGGTGGTAAAGATGGAAAATCACCATCGACGCCTGAACAACCCTCATGGGCCCCGCACCATCGTGCTGAATTAGGGCGGGAGGATTGCACCGTTGCAATCCCCTTGGAAAAACATCCAGAATCGACTGCTCACACGCCCCGAATGGACGCCCGGTGAGACAGTTGCTAAAAGCTACACGCAGCTCAAATGACGGGCCGTGGGGCCCATGCCTCAAATCCAATCTCAACGCCCGAAACTACCTTGAAAACCTCTGCCTCATAGCAAGGGTCGCAATGCCACAGACGGCGCTCAAAACGGACGTCGGACGCGTCCGCATCGTCCAAAAACAAGAATCTCGGGAAAAAAGCGCGTCCACTTAATGACGCATCGTGCCTCTGCGGCCCCTGGTTTATGGAATTAAAAATTCCCAAAACCATCTCAAAACATCTGCCTTGACACGAGCTCCGTGCTGCCGTAGACATCTTGCAAAACAGATGCCCGTAGCCCGAAATACCGGTGTCCAAACATTTTAAAAGGGGGGGGGGGTCCCCTAGGCCGGACCAGCACGGTCCGACCGGCCCGCTGAACCGCGGCCCAGCAGCAAGGCCCGGTCCAGCCAGACTCGCGGGCCACCGCACCGTGGCCCGCCCCCTCCCGCTTGACCTGCGTTGTGTGCGGGTTGCTCCACCGACCGGTCGGTTGGCCGGTCGCGTCCACGCGGAGACCCGCCTATGGCGGGTCTCGGTCTCCCCAGCGGGGTTGCGAGCCACGCCCCCGGACGTCCCCTCGCCGGTGCCCCCAACCGGTGCCCTCTCGCCGGCTCCCCTCTCCACCGCGATGACGCGGGCCACCATCTGCCCCACTCTGCCACCTGCGCCGATGCCCAGACGAACCCGCCGCCGTCTGGAAGACTGCCGGACCGCCGCTGGGAAGCCGCCGCCACCGCTGGTTCTCGCCGGAAAACACCAAAAGCCTCCCGAAACTTCGCCGGATCCCTACGAACACCTCGGGACTCGGAATTTTGATCTGAAAAGTGATACATAAACCTCATATCGAATCCTACACAACTACGGGCTTTGCTCGATAGGAAAAACAGCGATTCGATGCAAAATTTATGAATCCAAAGGAGGTTCGGGGGTTTAAAAAAAAATAAACGCGCGATCCTACCTTGTTGGGCTTTGCCCGGTGCTTCTCCACGAGGGATCTGCCGCCGCGCCGCTGCATTGCTGGAGGGGAGGTGGTGAGGAGGAGCTTCCTCCATCGTTGGGAGCTGCTGGCGCCAGGGAAGAAAGGGGATAGGAGAGGGGTGGGTTAAGTGTTTAAATAGAAAACACTTAACCACCCGCCCGACAGCCCGAACCCAAACTCCTGGCGGGGTCAGGATTAAGCCTCCCCTAGGCTAAACACTACCTCCCGAGCACAATGGAGGTCTTGGAATTTTAATCTGAGACCCCGTTCAAAAGTTATAAAATTTAACGTCCGAAGTCGCTAAATTACGAAAACGCCCCTAGGGCCATTTTTCACAAACGGACCGCGCTCGCGAAACTTATACCCCTACTAGGGTAAAAAGCACGCTCTAAACTCAACGGTACCCTCAGTTTCCCCATATGAGCCACCTTTTAAGAGATATCTGCGTTTCAACATCAAACGAATTAATTAATTTATTTAATCCGTTTAACGTTCCAGAAGTGGGCGAGGGGTCCAAACATCCCGCGCCGAAAAGTTTTTTGTCGTTCCTAGGGTAAACACCCCATTACGAACCCATCTGTCCACTTGGATCCCTGATCCGGATCACTGTTTAGGAGTTATCACATTTATTTGGCGTTTCTAGTGTGAACGCACCGGAAATTTAATTCCGGCCACTCCGGGGCTCGGAATCGCACGCCGTCTGAAAGCGCTGCTCTGGAATATCATCAAGAATATTCCAAAGTCTTTTGAAGAAAAAATTGGGTTCTTATAGTATAGTCTCTTCATTATATGTATTAGGCCATCCCCACTAGTTTCTCAATCCTAATGTATGGTTATGCAGGCATGATGATATATGGAAACCCCGACCTGATCACTAGAGAGTGGCTAGTGGAGGGTCATTACATAGCGGTATCATATATATTTTTATAAATATTCAGGGAGATGGTAGAAATGTGGTATATTATTGAGTCAACATTTTTTATGGACCTCAGACTTGTGATTCCTGAACACATTTCTGGTGCAAAGTCTTTGTTACCAAGGGTACATGATTACTATTATTGATTTTCATTTTTATAGATGAGATTATTATAAAATATTATGGGATAAAAAAATATGTTATTAATAATTTTTGATCTTGTTCTTTAGGAATTTTTTATATGTTCATGCATAATATTTGGAATATTTGACTCACATGACATATACATGACTATGTGTGAATTGATTTTATGACGACATGATTTAGTTATTTAAACTATCAATAACATCTTTTATGGTGTATTCCCATATAAATTTTCTATAATTTTCTACTCAATTGAATGAATGAGGATATTTTTTGATGGAATGTCATGTTGATCCTAGTAATGGTGGTTGAATAGTTATTGAAATTCATTCCATTTTCCAAGGGATACATAGAGACTCTTGGTGAGTTAGTGGAAGAATTTGATGCCTTAGCGATGGAACTGTGGTAGTTTCGACTTAGGCATTTTAAGAGAGGGGAATTATCCAAGGAAAATAATGTGTTTTCCTATGTATGTGCCCCCATGTCAGTTTCATTGAGGATTTGGGTTCAGTTAAATATATTTTAAAATAAAACCTATATGGTGGATTCAAATATAAATTATGACTAGAATTCTAATTAACATGATCTATCTGTTGTGGAATGCCATGCCGAATTCCTTGGTATTTTGTAATATTAAGTGGTGGAAGGATTATTTAGTATCAAGATTGTTTTAAAGTGGATTATCAATTGGATGTATATCCTTTTGGTTCTCAGAATGTTCATTTCAGTAGTGTTATGGGATCATGAAAATATGCTCATGGTTCTTTAATGATATTCATGTGATGGGTGATCATGAAATTAGACATGGCATGAGGGGGATTCCATGGATTTTTAGGTGATCCTGACATGTATTAGGAGGATTATAATTGTATTAGTCATGTGATACTTGGTTATATGTTATGTAAATTATGTGATTGTGATTCCAATTATGTGATCTAGTTATACTAGTGAAAAACACTAGGATAGGATGTGATAGTGATAGATGGTGGGTGATAACATGTGAAAAGGTTCTCATTATATCACTCTTCCCAAACAATAGAGTGATGATTTTCTTGTTTTTTAGGAAAATTATTTGGTTCTTGAATGATAGTGAGTTTATGTTGTTCTTTTTGATGATTGTGATGCATATTTTGATAGTTTTTTTGTGAGTATGTTGATAATGATTTTTATGTAGATGAACCTAAAAGGTGTTGCAGTGGTGAGATGATTGTGAGATTAATGGTCAAAATTTTTCGTAATTGATAAGGGGGGTTTTGGAGGCATTATGATAGTACATGTTTGGGTATAATGTTCGATAATTAGTGTATGGGAAAACATATGGTGGAGAGCACACCATTATCTATAAGAGGATGTGAACAAAGTTGATAGTGGATGGTTAAATATCATGGATAAAATTCCTAGTGATATAGGAAAGTGTGTAAGTTATAAATTCTTGTTTCCACTATGGTGTGAGAAGGAGGTTTACAATTAGTCATTGTGTGTGATAATAGATGTACCATGGACCATAGAGATCAGTCTGGTTGGTTTGGAAGGCCATGATAATAAGACTCTTATGTAGGGGAGCATTATATCAGTCATGTGTGAATAATATTCATGATGGAAGGGTCATTAGTGTGATGAAACCAATCAGTGGATTGTCAAGTTTTCATTTGGGTACCATTTTTTGATATTATCTATGAATATATGGTTCCGTGGATAATACTAGATTTGATGTTTTCATGTAGTTTTTGTTGGATTTGGTGCATTGGTATTGGGATTGAGGAGGTTTTTATTGGATTTGATAGCTAGTTGAATCAGAGGTGTGATAGTGATCGGGTTAAGCGAATGAATGGTTGTTCAATTTTGCGGATAAAACCAAAAATTAAACTGTGATAAGGATCACACATTGGGTCAGTGATGGGTGATCGTAGGGTTACTTTTGGTGTTAAGTTATTGTGATTGAGTGGTGAAGCATCACCTCAGGTATGACTTCCATTTTTTTGAGAAGTAAAAGGGAGTCTTAATGGTGATATTTCATGGGTTTTGATGTAGTGAGGCGGAACTCATAAAAGGAGTATTCTTCAAAAAGTAGTTGGTGGGTTGATGGGACATGTGATATTTATTTATAAAATCATCTATTTTAGTGGAACGTTATGTAGGTAAAAACTATAGGCATTTGGATGAATAATATGAATACATGATGGTGTCATATGAGAGATTGAACCAGTGAGTGTCATCTCAATGTTGGTGTTGGTGGACAGTTGGTGGCTCATCTTTTAATAAGTAGTTCTTCTTCATGCTTGGTGTTGATAAAGAGAATAACATTTTGAAATTGAAGAGGTGAATCACAGTCAGTTATTGGTGAATTATAAATCATGTATGTTAAAGAGAGGTGATTTTAGGAATACCATGAATTCTTGTGTATATGAATCATTTTGGTGGGCAATTCATAATTACCTAAACCATTACATGTTTTAAATTTTTAACAGAATTTATTTTTTTGGCCAAATGAGGGTCATTGTTTCAATAGCCTGCAACTAATCATGTCATGGAAAATTACTCACACTATAATTGGGGTTAGGCAAGGGGAGAGACCCACTACATGATAATTTCAAACTGTGAATTAAGGGTTCATACTATAAAAATATCAGGATGGTCTTTGGGTTTTTACGCATCAATGATTTCATGGGGTAAACTAGGGGTCCATGGTGAGAATTAGGCATGATAGGATTTTTTTTGTATTAGAGGATTTTTTTATTCATTTGGTGTCAATTTTATCATGATTTGGTGGAGGGAGGGGTAGTGGGGGATGATATTTTCCTTCAATTCATCTTTATTTCATCTTTCGTTCTATGACCATTTATGGGGATGGATTTTGATGGAGTATGGATGTAATTTAATGCTAGACTCTCCTTGTGTATCCCTTGATTTTAGTTTACACTTGGTAGTCACTAACATAGTGTGAACCAGATATCGTTCTTGTGTCAATTACACTAGCGGATGGTGGAATATGATGATGATTATGGGAATTTTATGTGTGGTTGGTAGAGGAGGATACAAGAGAATTTCTTAATGTTTTCAGAAGTGGAATCTAATTCCTAAATTCATTTAGCTTCCTTAGAACGATTGGATGAAATTACTAGTTGATCATGTTCTAGTGGGTAGTAATATTTTCTATAATGGTTTTGGGGGTGTGACATTGGCCATATGTGGGTCGTTGGTTTTGTATTTAGTTCGATGACAATGAACAGTGAGTTTTCTATCAATTATTCCTCTTTGGATTTTAATTAAGTACATAACAATAAATTTCAAAAATTAACATTTTATGTAATAGGATGTGGGAAAGGATTTCAATAGTTAATATGGTTATGAATGAGGAACATATGGGCAAGTAAAAGGTGATATTGATCATGGAATGTGTTGTAACTCCCTAACAGAGGTAGTTAGTTCCTTTAATGAAAATATGTATGTGTTTTTATGTAATATTTTTTTCCTGCATTCATGTTCATGGTAATGGGTATATGGATAATCACAGAGAGGTTCTTGGGTAGAAGATATAGAATGGACTTAAGTCTCCTAGGATTGTAAAGAGTGATTTTAAAACTTTTAATGGATGATGTTGCTCATGATTATGTCACCAATGGGAGAGGATATTTTATGAGTTGACATTTTGCCTTGGACATGACTCAAGCTACAAAAAAAGAAGTAGGTAGGCTGTGATGGGTACCCTAGGGATACGTTTATTGGTACCATACTCTTATGGAAAGTAACTTATGGCGATATAGGTGTACATAACATGATTTTTGAGTGACACCATCCCTTGGGTGATATGAGAACTTTTTTAACAATGTGATCATCATGAGTCCACTAGGGATAGAAAGTATATAATGAGGGGGTTTTCATTAAGTTATAGGATAATACATCTCCCTTAAAATATGTGAGATGGGACCCTAGTACAGGTCATGTGAATTATTTGAGACTTGGAATTGTAATTCCAAGTGGATTAGTGTGTCATGGATTTATATAGTCACAAGGTTGTGGTAGAAATAGTGATGAGGGGCCTCAACTGAGTTGGTCTATACCATGAGGTATGGGTCAAGATGAGACAAAAGGTATCGTTGTCTCTTTGGGGTGATGATATTGGGATACTATTGGTGAGGTGAGAATGAGTTGGGTCAAGAGGACCATAATGAAATCTCAGATAGGAAAGATGAGATGTTTCAATGTGTGAGAGGATTTCTGCGGTACATTCCTAGAGGTGCAGAGCTGGTGAGCTATGTGAACGATTGCATGCCCTATTTTTTTATTGCAATTATATTTATGTTCTCGTGGGACATTGCCTATAAAGGCATGGGTTTGGTGTATAATGTAACCTCCACTGATTCTGTAGGGATGGGTTGGGGTACTTGATGTGACCTCCCTTGAGTCTTTTTGGATGGTTCAGTGTGCTTGATGTGTCCTCCCTTGAGTCCATGGAGAAGGGTTGGAAAACTTGTTGTGACCTCCCTTGAATGTGTGGGAATTGGTTAGGGTATTTGATGTGACCTCCCTGGAATGTGTGGGGATGGGTCAGTGTTGATTATAGACCTTTCCCAGAGGGTATCAGGTAAGGGAAGATGAAATCCTATGATAGGGATGGGTAATGATGAAGTTAGAGGAGTGACAAATGGACCTTATCGTTTGTGATAAAGCAATGGGTCAAGATGTGGATGCATGATGTGCCAGGTTCCTATAGTAGTGTAATGAAATTTTTACAATTCTCTTCCATGACTCTTTGATAAAAGGACATAGATTATGAATTATGGAAGAAGTCAGTGTGGTGGGGTAGATTATTGATTGGTAGTATAGATAATATGATCCGGTTCCATGGTATCCAAGTTATCACATGGTATTGTGACATGCATAGAGTCATGGTGGATTGGTAATAAAATGTTATCCAAGGTGATTGTGTGACATGATTATTTTTCATTGTGTATACATTTAAATGATAGTTCGTACTAGGAGAACTTGGTGAGACCCTAGTGAATTTTGTAAAATGTTGTTGCTAGAAGGACAATTTCATTAAATAAAAAATAGGTGAAAGAGGACAGACAAACAAAGCATCAGGGAGTGAGAATATGTATTTATCATAATCTAAATGTGATCCCCAATGCAAATATAGGTCAGATTTTTTATTTTAGGTCAAATATGGGACATGTAGTGGGTCAGGATGGTGCATCTCAAGTGTATTTGGAGATCGGGTGTACATCCGGCCTGAGGATAGATGTAGGGCAAGTATACATGTGTTATATTTTCTATTAATTTTGTACATAAGATTTTCCTCATAGGGTTATTATTATTTTTCTCCATGAACATAGTTATTTATTGTCCATAACATTTTTTACAATAATTTATTTTTTTATTAATACATTATCTGATTATATTATGTTTATGTTTATGTTATTTACAAAGTTATATGACTCTGTTTGAAGGGAATAGTTCACCCATTTTATTGAATAAGCATTCATAACTACTTAACAACATCTGGAATATGAGGAGGTGAACTTGAAGCATTGTGGATACTATGACCAAACATTGGGGAGTAGCCTAGGGTGTGGTGTTGCACAGTCAGTTTTTTGAATTGTCATTTGTAATAGAGATGTGTTAATTATAAGTTATTATAGGGAATTTATTCCCACATTGTGATATATACCTACTTAGTGCTAGTCATTATCCAATGGCCAATTGGATATCGGCTTTTGGGGAACTATTAGCAAACTACCAACCTAGTTAGGGCCCGAGTGGGTTATTCCATGTCAAATATTAATATTATGAAAGATTATGTAATAATGATCAAGGGATTGATGTAATGAATTAAATGAAATGGAATCATGAAGGCATGTGTATCCCTAGAAAAATTAATGATATTGATTCAAAAATAAAATTAAGGAATTAAATTAGAACTACATTAATTTAAAACAGGATTGATAATGTGTGATATAGAATAAATCCATAAGAAGAAAAATAGAGAGATGAACACTTATGAAAAATCTAAGGTATAATCATTGAATACATATGAAAGGTAATGAATAATATAGTAGTTAAAAATTAAATTTAAAATATAAAGGTAAACTTTAAATAATATTCTAATAAGATGTGGATTATAGGATAGAAAAAATGTCACGACCCATCCCACGGGGCCCGTGCCATGTCTACCCCAAGACCTCTTTCCATAGGCCAAGGGTTGGTGACTTCCACTGGAAATACATATCCCAAAAATGAGAAGGCATTGACTTTAAACATGTACAAACTCATATCCATGAATACGAAGAGATTCAATCACAAAGATAATCTGTAGTAGAACAAGTGTGTGCTGAAAGTAAGGGGCCGAAATACAAGCCCATTTGAAAGATACAACTACAACCGAAAGAGAGAAATATCTCCGATGATCATCCAACAAGGATCCTATTTGAAAGATAGGTATAGATTATCTCTATAGCTCTCCACGTCAGCAAGTCTTTTCTAGGTACCTCCTGGTCCTGGCTCCCCTAAGTCTCAACCCAGCTTCTCGTCATCTGCACAAGACACAACGAGGTGAGGTCGAAGCCTATGAATGGGTGAGTATAACAATAAATAGTAGGGACCCCAAGACCCCAGATGGCCTCTCAGAAATACAAAAATGAAATTGGAAAGGCATGATCACAATCATAAATATCAAAGGGAAAGACATATTTAAAACCTGATATACTCATCTCATCCTCAAAGAGTCATAAGGCCCCAACCTCAATCCATTTCCTGGATATCCAAAAATTATCAAACCATTACTCAAGGATCATTAGTACAACACCTTGAACTTTCCATCCCTGATGGAACCTGTCTGAGAGATTTACTCCATCAGGTACAACTCTACCATTCCTAATGGAATGTAAGAATGGTCATGCCCCATTGGGAACTTTCTTCTAGAACTACCTCTAGTTCCCATCAATAGAGGCCCCATAGTCACAGTGTTGCACCCGAGGCAAGAAAATGGGAAACCAAGTGAAGAGGCCCACTCATCGACACCGTGTCCACCAGTCAATGGAGCTCCAAATCCCCTAAAGGACCTGCCCACCATCGCTACTTGGAGACGAGGATTACTACTCCATATGTGAGGACCTTCACCCTACCCGATATGGGTGTAAAACTATGATAGTCTGTTTTCTATGGGGGGACCCACAACCTAGTGTTTCAGGAGGGTACTGACCCTAGGCTAGAGGACCCGCAACCTAGCACGATAGGGGAGTACCAACTATATATGTGAGGACTTGGACCAAACCCGGTAGGGGAGTACAAATCTCTTAGTTTGTTCTCTATGGGGGACATGCGCCATAGTACGTCAGGGAATTACGGACCCCAGGCTAGAGGACCAGCACCTTGGCATGACAGAGGAGTACCAACTCTACTATTTCACTGCATAAGGATGACCCACACCATAGGTTGAAATGGGTGTACATTCTCCTAACATAGAGGACCCTCACCCAACTCAGTAGGGGAGTACCTGACTCTATGTGGGTTACTTATGGAGGACCCACTCCCTATTCCAATAGGGGAGTACCGAATCCAAATATAGAAAAACCAAATAGTGGGAAATGAACCCGCACTCCTGACGTGGGGAGTCCCGTCTCTACCAGAGTAGAGGAGTAAGGAATACACACACCTTGAGTAAAAAAGGGAGTATCCATCCTAACTTTCAGTACAAGAAATGATAAAATAACAATTTGGTAATTTTATAAATTCCTAAAAGTTGCAAAAAAATAACTCTTTCACCCACCCTGCTGCGGTCGATGTGAAGCCTCTCTTAAGTGAATCTCAGTGTTGCGAGTTCAAAGGTGCCCAGGGATTTCAATTATGAGCCCCGTTTCAAAAGAAAGAAATTGATGGCCGCATGTGTACTGAATGTTCCTTAAAAAATGTTCAATAATTAATAACAGTCACCCTTGACCCGCACCGATCAAAGTTAGGCTCCGACTAAGGGAAAACTGGCATCACGATTTCAATGGTACCCTCGGATTTGTAATTCGAGTTACTGTTTAGGATATATAGAATTTAACAATAAAATAATTGTTACTTAATTATTTTATTTGCGACCAAAAACTAACTTCCACTGTTGGCCCGCGTTGACCAATGCTAGTATCTTTATCAGGAAAAAATACCCTCCCATGATCAGCTGTTGTCTCATACTTTTAATCATAGTCACAATTAGTGGGTTATATGAATTTTAAAAATAAAATAAAATGAAATAATTATTTTATTCACGATTAATACATTTTCGGGTTTTCTCACTAGAGGCAGGTGCTGATTAAAATTAAATCGGGCCTTGGGTAAACATGCCCTCTTAAACGCAATGGTGCCCTCATATTTCTAATTCGAGCACCTGTTTAAGAGTTATTACACTTTTTTAGGATAACAAATCACGCACACTATTTTTTTGCTTATCACTACTTTGACATATCATTCTGGGCACTCTGAGACTCAGAATCACGTGACATCAGATTTCGCGGTCTCGTAAAAAGTTAATATAAAAAAAAATTATACAGAATTTCCAGGACTTTACAAGATATATAATAAATAATAGAAAATAAATACGACTTGGAAAAGAAAACCTCTTACCTCAAGTCCCCGATTACTTACCATGTAAGATGATATTCTGAATAATGAATTTATATTTTTCAATTACTTATTTTAGAACAATATTAATTTTTATCTCATCATCATTATATGTTTTAATCCATTTATTACCATATTATGATTAATTTATTAGATTGATTATTCTTTCATTGGTCATTTCGAGGTATTTAGACTTATTATTCCAAATTTTCAATGATGTAATAGTACTAGTTTATAGTCACTATCGTATAGTTCCATAAGTTCATGGAGTATCAATGTGTATATATTACATAATTCCAAAACAATAAGGGTTCAATATTTCAAAATATTAATCAATGTAATTCTAAATCAAATAGAAATTCATCATAATCGTGTTTTTAAACAATTATAATTTCATTGATTATTTATATTTAATATCATTATTATCATAACTATTTTTCATTACTAAATCATATAAATGATATTAAATAATAATTTATAATATATTCAATGATGAAATAAAATTTTCATAATATACATAAATGGAATAAGTAAAAATAAATCATCAAGATTATATTAGATAATATAAAACCACCATAGTGAACAATGTTTTCTTAATGAAATTAAAATTGGAAAAACATTAAATATTTGATTTCAATAACTTCTATATTATAATTAAACTATGTTTTTACAAATTCATTTAATGATATCAAATATTTTTGATGGGGTTATAAGAGTTTTGAAATTAAAATACATAAGTATTGAAATATTTACTTTACTTAAATAGGAAAAGTGATTGATGAGAGGAAATAGATAACATATGAAAGGTAATTGATCAAAAGGGTGATAATATCATCTATTAATATGAAAGTTATGATTTAAAAATGAATTTATAAATAGATTATAATAAAATTGTTACAAAATAAAATTATTAGATTAAGAACATGAACCTTTCTCTTCAATATACCTCCTTCATTATTTACCTTAAGGCTTAGAAGAGTGGTATTTTTATTAGAGAAGGCCTTCAGAACATGGTATGTATGGTTAGAAAGAATATATTGTAATATATTTTCTAAAGAACTATTTTATAAAGAAAAATGAATGGGTGGAAAAGGCGGTGTATTTATTGGTGCAATAGAGGAATATTTTTAATAAAATACTGTTTACTTAATTATTTTTGTTAAAAAATATGAATTATTTCGATTCATGGGACTAATAATAGTGTTTTCTTATAAAATAAATATTTAGTTAAATTTTGATAATTTAAAAACTAAAATTTATAGTATTAATATGTAATTTAAAGTATTGAATCAAAAATTATTTCATTCACAAATTCATTAAACCTTAAAAGTCTATTCAATTTTCCAATGGAACAAAATTTGCAAAATTAGTGCATGTAATCCCATTATTCAATTGAATTAGAGTATCATCTGCACTCTTCATGAGGGTAACATGTCAGCTGATCTTCTTACATCCAATGGTGACAAGGATAACATGCTTGCGGTACACCAGACTCTCAAATCTCTTCTAAGTTAGTGTTCTATGATACTCCAAGAGGATTCCCTTGGATTTCACTACATTCATTAAACATATCCCCAAATTTTTTTTGGGGAACATGTACCTTTTTTTTCATATGTTTTGATAAATATTGTCATATGTCACTTATGCTTTGGAATTACATTTTTAACATTCTAAATTAAATTTATTAATTTTAAAATTTATTATTTTACAAATTAAAATAATTTTTAAGTCATAATTTTTAATTATTTAGTCATTTTGATATCATTATAATTTCATAAAAAATAAGGTACATGCAGAACCAACCTAATTACAATTCACAAAAAATTAATCATTCTTAGAAAATCACCAATAATCCATTTCAAAGTTTTTATTCCAAATATTATTTATATATATATATTTTTAAATAAATTATTTCTAAATAAATTAATTCTAATTTTTAAATTATAAAATTAAAATTAATTTATTTAATAAATATGTAAACAACATGTTAAAAATTTACACTTATCCATAAATTGAGTCATATATTTTGTTATGTGTATTTTATATTATCTAATATTTATATTCCATGAGGTTATTCGAGGTAATATATTTTACAATGTATTTTAGTATTCTAATGATCATGTTATTATTCTAGCTTCTAGGTTATTATACCAACATTAATATTGGTATTCTAATTGTTATATTGGGTTTATTATTATTGTAACTGTCTAAAATTAAATTATTTTATAATTGAGTACAATTTCACTCATTTTTTTGTATCCTTTTATATAAAGTTGATTTCATTTCTAATAATTTTTTAAAGTTGTGTTTGCGGGTGTGATAAATTTAAGAGACTACGACACACTAGAATTTCATAATCTAGCTTCTTATATACTTATGATTGCCAGAAAATAATTATATATCAATTTTATGGATAATATATATACCTAACATGTAATTTTTTACATTAATTAAATTTAATTATTTTTCTTACATATTTTATTTCTTTATGTTTATTTATAATATTATTTTTATATACATGATTTATTATTTATTTAATATACCTTAATTAATAATATCATGAACGAAATTAATTGGTTAAGATTAGAGATACAAAAATTTTAAAAAATTAAATGAAATGAATTTAACATTTAAAAATCCAGATTAATGTGAAAAAGGTAAAAATATTCGTTGAAACATTGGGATATTAGACATGACATGGATGGGTGGGTCAATCCTCTAATTATCTCCCAATGAGGATCATATCGATTTGGCCTCATACGATGAGCATAGCAGATGTAAATATCATTCGATACAGTAGGGATGATGTCTTTATATATTTATATATCATATAATTTTGTACTTATCAATGATCATGGTCAATACATGAGTCTCAAATAAACTCATGTCCCTCTACATGTCATGTCTTATAAATCAAGGAAAATTTTATTTGGTAGACTGTTGAGATGTCCTATTTAAAATATTTATTTCTTCATTAAAATAAAGATATATGGTATTTAGATATTCTAGAAATAATTTGAACATAAATTGAGTGTTATTATCAAAGGGAAATATATTATATCATGGAATGATATGATTTTTCAGGGTGTAAGACTCAAATACTTATTTATTTACCCAAATATTTCCTTAAATACAAACAATAAGCTCCACCATTGTGGGATGTTTGTGAGAATCATAATGTGGTCTTTATAGAATCTCATATATAAGATATGTATGTCATGAAATTACTATATCCTTTGTGGTGTGAGGGATCTAGTCCTTCGAGATAGCCACACATGAATATTTCGTGGTTAGATAATTCATGGAACGATCTCCTCACATTTTCTTGGTGACTAGATTTCGGTATGATGATCATCAGTTCTCATAAGAAACACTGCTACCAAAATACATGACAAATCCGTACAATAAAATTTATACACCATGATAACCTCAAAATACACTTTATGGTGAATCATATTCCAATTCTATCCAAACTCTTGTGTATCAATAAGAATTGATTTTATTGAATCCTTTATCTAATAACTAAAAAAATATTTATATAATGTGTAACCAATAATAGAATTCAATGAAATCCCTCAAAACCAAATCTGGATTTGTCACAATGTCATTGCACCATGATCTATTCTAAAATGATTCTCCACTGAATTATTCAATTTATGAGACTATGATTCTTCCCTAATACTCTCAATCGTACTTATTATTTTCCAAAATTTATTATGATTCAATTAAAACAAATCAAATATATCACCTATTCATGATCCTCATTATTAAATAATTTTCCACTCATATTTGAATATTATATTTTACTTTATTCTGTAATCATCCTTAGTATTCACTAACCTTCACCTTGATGTTGTAGAATATTTTTAGGAATACCACTACTAATTATTAATGAGATAGTTAATTATATATTGTTCATTGTCTTTATTCAAAATCATCTCTTTATTCCCCATCATGAATCCCCAATATAATCCAACCAATTAATACCATAAAATTTTATACATCCTTTGATCTTTTTAGAAAAATATAAATCTTCATCCATAATAATCCCATCAATGATGTAAGAATAGCCAATTCCTTTCTTCCAATGAAACCCCTCACCTCATCAAATTTTAAATTATTTTATGATTTTCTCCTTCAATATTCACCAACCATTAAAAATAAAACAAACTACAATTTCTTAATGATATTAAATAACACATCTACCTCAATAATAATATCAATACCTTCAAATATCTCTAAATATTGAATTATTTATCATCGAAAATCGTTGGTAATAAATAATTCTATGAACATTAACAATGAATAAAAAATGACATATGAAGACTTGCATGGCCTTTATCATCATGACATACATGAAAAAAAACACCACTAAAAAATAGTTTCTAGATATAAAAATTAACATACATGTATTTCACCCAAAGTAATCATTTCCTAAATCCTATATTTAAAGAGTTAGAATTATCACCATAATATTGAATATTCGTTAAAACAAATCCCATGAAATGAATTTAAATTTATGGAATTCATCTTGTAGTAAAGGCCATTGAATACTATAATATAAATTTTCCATGATAATTAACCCAATGATAGAAATTTATATTTCAATATAACTACAATTGGAAAATAAATACTTCTATCTTATCTATTGATTCATAAATAGAAGGCTCACTATCATCATACATGATCATTGTAAAATAGATATAACCCATCATAAAAAGAATTAATAAAAACAATAAACATAATCAAGATGAATGAAACTACTAAAACAATCCCTATGATAACAAAAATCATACCACGTACATCCCATAACATCAACCCATAGTACAGATCTCAAACAACCCTAATTCATCTCATTACTCACAATATCTATTCTTAGGATGAAATATGTTTTTGGGACATAACATATAAATTTCACACCCTATTTTCATGATATATAAAAAACACATGATAGAAATATTTATATCCAACCATAGGTAGGTCATTCCTTATAAACACTAAAGATCACACTTATCTATAAAAAAATTCATTAATCATCTCAAAATTCATTTATTCGTTGATGATATGTTCTCATGATATTTTTATATGTATTTCCATAAATGAACTCTTTTAGTGAACCCATCATAGGGTGAATACTAACCTACCTAACATTTATATAATTACATTCATAGATATATGTGTTCCCATATGGGTTCTCATAAGAAAATCATAAGAAAATCATGGTCCAATACTCTCTATGATCTCATTTTAATTTAATATAAAAAATTAAACAAATATTATTTCCCATTGGACGTAATAAATCACTTGAAAAAATGTAAAAAATAAAATCATCAGACCCATCATGATCATATAATTATAAACACAATTAATTATGCCATCCATGGGTCCCTTCTTATCTCTAAGTAGTTCTATATTGTTGTCAAACATACCAAACACTACTAAAGGAAAGGAAAATTGTGTGTGATATGTGTTTCATTGTCTGAATGGTCTACCAAATATGTTTATTTAACAATAAATCCATATCAAATGGAGTTATTGTCCATCAAACCCACGTACCATTACTCAAAATTATAAAACACATGAAAACAAAAATTAAATATAATAGAATTATAGGGAAATTCAACCTCATGTTACTATGAATTGTCTCCTAAAATATCAATGTTTATTATATATTAAACTATAATTTATGAATATAATAAAAACACACAAATTAAGAATTTGGGGTGGAACACTATGAAATGACGAGGGGAAACAAATATAATTTTCAATGTTCAATCCTTATTGATAGGAATCCAATAAATTTAAAATAATCTAAATATGACCTTACACTATGGGAGGTGATAAAAATTCATGGGAGATTTCTGGGATGGTAGTATTCTATAACTGAATTTAAGGAAGTGGTAAATGATGATTTTTAACAATAAAAATAGTACCAAAATAGCTAAATCACCGAAATTGATGTAGGGGTTCAAGGGTATCAGCAAAACACTAGTAAAACGTAATGGAGTTTTGGTGGTACATTGAAACTATTGTTCCCACCAAAAAATCCTATTGATGGGTTTTGTTCCATTATATGAGATTCAAAACACCATTATCCTCTCACTAGGATTTTATTTGACTTTATTGAAGCCGAAATAAAATGTTTTAATTACCCATAAATTGATATCTCATTATGAGTATTTTCCTATAGGCCTACCAAAATAAAAAAATCTCTTCGATAATCTAAAAATAAAAAAATTAATGTATTCCTAAAATATCATTATAAATTATTAATCATCCTAAGATCCAAACTATTTAATCCTATGATTTTCACTAACTCAACAAACAAATAATGAAATGGGTAATTATAATTAATGATCACTTAGATAGTGTCAAAAATCATTGGAAGAAACAAACTATAAGTCTTTTATATCATGAAAATACCATTACACTGTTTTCATAGGATTAATAAAGGGTAACATTAAATGATTCTTATAATCTAAAAACTTAATTATCACGTGAATTTTTTAATGGAACAAGGTGACCAATGTATAAATATTTTTCATAAATATTTAAAAATGTTATTTATAAAAATAATATAAATTCATATAGAACCAGTGTATACTATAATTAATATACTGTAAATCCTACTTAATAATTCCTTTCAATTATTTATTAAATTCACCACTCAGCTACATGGGAGAATATCTTCCTGTCCACCATTAAAAGGGAACCATAAGTAGGTGAAGTGCCCATATCAGTGTGAATCACTGAGAGGGGGAGGAGGTGAATCAGTGATCCCTTAAAACTATTTACTAATTGATTCTTTATCAATTAAACCTCTATGGCTGGTTAAAGCCTCGATCCACTCTTCTTGTATCTCTCACATTTCCACGAATGATGCAGTAAATGTAAAGGCACTGGACACAAGGATTTACAAGGTTCGGCACCAAAGGCCTACGTCCTTGCCATGTTGGTTATACGCCCCAACATGGTTTCTCCCATTATAATCTATTAGTATTACAATGGTCGATACAGAGTCCCACTGTATCTCTCCTGAGTCCCACAGGAGGGTCTTTATACTGCGTCCCACAGTGTTACCAGAGTCCCACTGGCCTGCTCCAGAATCCCACCGAAGACTTCTTCCACCCTGAGTCTCACAGGGGGCTTCTCTTCGCTCCTCGAGTCACACGAGTAGCTCTTCTTCTCTTTAGCTTCTTCAAGTGTCTTCAGCAGTCTGGGATAAAGACTGCTGGCCTTGCTCTATACCTTTGATCACTTGAGTTGATCAGGTCTTCTCGTCTTGCTCAGGCTTTATCTCCTTCTTCTAAGGATGAAAAGGTCTATTGGTCTTGCTCAGCACTTCTGATCACTTCAGTTGATCAGGCTCTTCTCAATTACTGAAAACTCAGACAACTGATATCTCTAACTTCAGTCTGGCTTCAGTCTGACTTCACATCAACTTCATGCACTGAGTGCATGGCATCTCTAAACTCTTCAAGAACTCCTGGTCTTGGTCAACTCAGATGCACACAACCAGATTTGGCTTTGTTCACGTGTGCACGTGCATGCATGTAAGCATGCACTCCCCTTCTTCTTCTCGGTGCAATAAACCTACAAAGGGTATAGTCTCTTTAAGAACACACCTTCTTTGAACTTCACACAATTAATTCAATTTGCTTACACACATAAAAGTGTGTTATACTTTAGTGTGGATGTACTCTTACTTCTTCTTCAAAATGTGTATACTTTTCACACACCTAGGCTTCGACCTTCACTTGTTAAGCACACACAAGTTCTTCACTTTGAACACACTTGAATTGGCCTCTCTCCTCTTCTTAAGGGTGTTCTTCAAATTGCATACACAAGGTGCAAGCCTTCCTCATTTTGCACACAACCAAGGCTACGGCCTTCTCCAATTCTTAAACACACACAATGTGAGGTCTTCACTTTGCACACAGGGCACTAAGGCCCGGCCTTCCTCCTCTTTGCCCACCCACTGCCCGTAGGGTGTTCTCCCACTTTGCACACACACGGGGTGTGTTGTGGCCTTCTTCTTCTTGCACACCCAAAAAATGTCTCGGCCTCAAAAAGGGTGTGCAAGGTGCGTCCTCACTCTTCTTGTCTTCAATCGCGCAAGTCCAATGGACAAGGCAGCCGCGCAAGTTTCACTTGAGTCCAAGGCTTCTCGGGCGCGCAGATGCTACTGCCGCGGGGAGTGCAAGTGCTACGGTCGAGCAGGGTGCAAGGCACAAGCTTCCGCGCAAGCTCCTCCTGCCACGCAAGTTCGCGGGCAGAGAGGGATCCTTCTGCCGTGCGAATACGTGGGCAGGGACCTCCTTCAGAGCCTAGGGTGGCTCTGGAACTTCAGCCGCACAAGTGGTTGCGCGGTGGCTTCTTTCTTCACGAGGCACAGGAGCTCTCGCGGGTCTCAAAATTTCAGCACATCAGCAAGCAACACCGATGCACGGGCCTCTCTTTTTATAGGCAAAGGTATGCCCAATCTTCCGCGTGAGATATCTCTCAAATCCCCGAGATTTTCGTGCGTTCAAGATTTTCCAAATCTTTATTTTTCTTCTCTCTGTTTCACGTGGGTTTCCTCCTTTATTTTTCCTCTACGTGCATGCGACTTAGAACGCATGCATGGCCTTATTAAAATGCAATCCATGCAGAACACGAACACATGAAGCCTCGACAACTTCGTTTGCCTCAGCATTTGTCGAAATCTCCCAAACATTGCATGCATGCCTATTTTCTTGCATGATCGTGTTCGTTACGTAGAGACGAACCCAATGGATCCTTTAGCTCGAACAACGGTGACCGGGAACTCGAAATCCAGTGCTCGGAGGCCCACTGGTTCAGCGGGGACGTCGCGGGTGCCTCGGTCAAGCTCGAGGTAGGAGACACACTGGGAGCCATTGGATCGGGCGATTGAAAGACATCGGACGGCCGCGATCAGAAGATCTCGCGCAAGATGCGATGAGCGGTCCAGATCGAGCGCGCGATGAGACGGACGACCAGGATTCGCTCCGCGGAAAAATCCCGCGTCCCACATCGAATCGGAGGCCGGTTTTTCCGCGGTTTATCAAACATCCGCTCCACCCATCACCGCAATTGAACTCCTCCCTCCACGGTGCCTCCCCACACCGTGTTCTCTCTGTGGGCGTGCTCTTGCGCCCACCCCTGACACTCGGGCGCGCCACTGGCGCCCACTATGCACACACGGGCGCGCTATGCGCCCACCATGCGCTCCTCCGGGCGTGCCCCTGGCGCCCACGTTGCGTCCTGCGGGTGCGCCCCTGCCTCAGGGCTGCTGCCTTGGCCTTGAGGGTTCCCCATGGGCGTGGTGACCTTGAGTCCCACAAGAGCCTTGGGTGATGACCCTCGGCTGACCTCCTTGGTGGCCTCTTTTTTTCTAGTGTAAAACACTAAGTAACTTTGTACATAAACAAAGTACCAAGTCTAATATGCCAAATCCCACTCTTCCATTCATCTTCTCCCATTCTATATTTCTTCTCTTGTTTTTAAGAATTCCTCCAATTCTCTTCAACATTTATTGATCACTTAGGAATGGAATTCACGAAGGGTCTTTATCTTCAACTGAGTTCCTTAATCACATAATTTCTTCCATCTGCTTCGTTGATCTAATCAGAGATCAAATTGGTTCTTCTGTTAATTCACATGCACTAAGAAATAGTACATGGACTTTATTAGCACCACTTCATCCACTTAGTGATTGTGGATGGATCACTTCATCTCATCATGCATTTTCAATACAATGCATGGTCTTCAAACATTGTTGTGACATTGTATCCAGTTGATACAAGTTCTTGGAACTTTAAGAACAGCTCAACAATCGTCTAATTTAATGATGATGCTCCATCATCATCAATTCTTCAAGTGGTGTAACTTAGTATCATCTTGATACAAGTATTGAAACATTAAGATCAGTTCTACAATCGTCTGATATCCATAGAGAATGTTTCAACCACAACATCCTATGTCACTTAGTGAATCTCCTAAGTGACATGCCTCTAAGTACCATGGCCATTATCCTTTATCACCATCACCATCACATCCTTTGTCATTCACATCTTGACATTCCTTGACATCCATTCATTCCATGACAACATCATGCCTCATTGACAAAAAATGCAACACAGTGCATTTCAATCTCCCCCTTTGTATTTGTTGTCAATACACTACTTCTGCACATATGAATGGGTAAATATGTGTGCCAATATTTTCTCCCCCTTATTGGCAATCAAATGCAAAGATGTCATATGTTCTCTTCCAAAATATCTCTTCCTCCCTTCGAATAGCATCTTCTTGTAAAGCACTAAGAGAGGGATGATGTCACATGTTCTCTTTAGCAAAAAACCTTTAGTAAATCAACTCTAAGTCTACGTGGGCTAACCCGGTGTAGAAAACAAGAGTGATGTAACCAAGGAACTCAATGCTATCGAAAATTCACTGTACATGTGAGATCATGCTTCAGGGGTTTGAAATTTTTCAGATATAACAATAAATTGCTAAATCCTGCACATACTCCACAAAACTCATTAGAACATTCAGTGCAAAGATAAAGCTCCCCCTTTCAACCATTTGACTTCAATCAATACTCCCCCTTAATTGTCATGATGAATACAATTAAGAAACAAGGGATGAAAGTATGATTGGAATACCTTCACTTTTCTCAAGATGGTGTTAAATCTCAGAATCCCATCTTCTACAGATTGGCTCCCCCTCAAGGGGTGCACTCCATTCTGTCCAAACCACTCTCCAGATGAGAATGATAATCATCTTCAATTCCCTGAAATGTTACACATGTAAATACAAGTGGTTAGGGAATAATATGGAACCTCCTTGGTTCATCAATGTGAACAAAAAGGTTGAGAATATTCTCTCAACCGATATGTCCCATTTTCACCATTCTTCACACTTGCACATTTGATCTTCAATGGTGTTTGTGCTGGTGTGGATCTCAACACCTCTTTTACTTCTTTGTGTGTGACTCCTCTATTTCTAGGTGCCTTCTGAGCACTAGGGTCTCCTGGTGCAATCTTCATTCTTTTTAAGAATCCCTTCTGAGCTGGAATAAATATCATGCATTTATCACTAGTATGTCCAGCTTGATTGCACCTCACACACAGAACTTGATCTTCATGTGAAATGTTCTGCTCCCCTTTTTCCTTAGCTACTACTAGTGCTTCATCTTCAGCTCTTTGTAGTTCTCTGGAAAGTTGCAACTGATTAGGCCATATGACTAGTAAGTCACTTGGAAGTGTGGCCTCAGTTCTGGAAGTTCCACATGGTTCTTTTGATGCTGTTAAGCTACCTTTCTTAGGAAACTTATTTTCAATCAATCCCTTCTGCTTCTTCTGGATTGATTGTCCTTTTGAGTCCAGTCTGCTTCTATTCAGTTCCATGGATTGTTCACAAAGATCCATGGTGTGTCCTTTCTTTCCACAGTAGAAGCATGTTTTCTTGGTGGTCCTTCTGGATGAATCACCCTTCTTGGATTTAGACTCCAAGGAATTCTTTTCCTTTTTCAAAATCTTCTTGGGATCATCTTCCAATTTCTTATGCTTGCTTCCCCAGGATTCTTTCTGAGCCAGGTTCTGTGATCTTTTCTTCGTTTTAGCTCTGGATACAGTTGGAGATTGACAAGTATCTTTTTGACCACTTTTGCAATCATACCAGATGTTGTCAAGTAATCCAAATCTATTTGCAGTAAACAGATGTCTCTAGACCTGTGGATGCTGCTTCTTTTCCTCTGGCTTGCTCCCCCTTGGCATGGGATTCCTTTGTGCTTTTACATTCAGTGGATTGTACCAACAATCTTTTTCACAGTGCCCATACTTGTTACAACACCAACACTGACCCACAAATCTTGACCTCTTGAGTCCTTCTGATTGTAGGGTACTTTTCTTGAATTGTTGTGCTTCTTCAGGAGAGGTTTCTTTCTTCATTGTCTTCATCCATACATGTTTGGAATTATTCTTCCATCCTGCACTTTTTGTGGAAACACAATTAGAAGCATTAGTAAAAGATGGGATGGATGGTACCTTCCTTTTAGAAGATGTTTCCCTTTTATTAGAGGATGTCCTTCTTTTGGAATCATCCTTCTCAATGCAAACTTGTGTAGGAACATTTCTACTTTCAGCTGACTGGGAGGATTCAGCTTTGGGTGATTGCAGATTTTTCAATATCACCTCTAGTTCTAAGCATTTCATGTTAAGGGAGTTCTTCTCATCCTCAACAGTTCTTAGCCTTCCTTCCCAATTTTCTTTCAGCTGTTCTAACTGGTCTTCATGCACCTTCTTCATTTCTTGTAATGAATTGTCAAGATCCTTTACCCTGTTTACTTTGTCTTCAAGTTGAGCATCTCTGACATTCATTGAAACTTTGTGCCTCTTTTCCAGTGCATGTAAAACATATTTGACCACTGTCTTAAAGAATTATTTCTCAGAAAGGCTTCTTTTCAATTCTTCAGTAGTGTCTTCATATCTTTCATTGCAAAGGGAAACAGTTTCATCTTTAGCCTTCACCAGCTTTCTGAGAGTGTTGGTTATGCTAACCCTTTTTTCCAATTGGACTTCCAGAGAATTGGCTTCATCTTCTAGCTGTAATTTTTCTTCTTGAAGATCAAGGACGCCTGTAGCTATACACATTTCCACTTCCTTGGGGACTGTCTTCTGAAGATATTTGATTGCATTTAGAAGATCATTGTTTCTTCCATCTTCATCACAGCTAGAGCAGGCTTCATCAGAAGAATGATAAAAGGAATTGTCATCTGATGTGACTTTCACATTTCTTTCCATATAAGGAGTTTCTATGATTGCAACAACCTTCTTCCTCATCTTCTTTGCCTGTTTCTTCATTCTGTTTTCAGAGTCTTGGCAGATATCTCCATTTGAGGCTGGTCACTCATTTCCTCAAATCTGCACTTCATAAAGACTCCCTGGGATCTTTTAGAGGTAACCTTCCCTCTGATACCAATTGAAGTGCCCAGATCATTGTGAATCACTGAGAGGGGGAGGGGGTGAATCAGTGATCCCTTAAAACTTTTTACTAATTGATTCTTTATCAATTAAACCTCTATGGCTGGTTAAAGCCTCGATCCACTCTTCTTGTATCTCTCACCTTTCCACGAATGATGCAGTAAATGTAAAGGCACTGGACACAAGGATTTACAAGGTTCGGCACCAAAGGCCTACGTCCTTGCCATGTTGGTTATACGCCCCAACATGGTTTCTCCCATTATAATCTATTAGTATTACAATGGTCGATACAGAGTCCCACTGTATCTCTCCTGAGTCCCACAGGAGGGTCTTTATACTGCGTCCCACAGTGTTACCAGAGTCCCACTGGCCTGCTCCAGAATCCCACTGAAGAATTCTTCCACCCTGAGTCTCACAGGGGGCTTCTCCTGGCTCCTCGAGTCACACGAGTAGCTCTTCTTCTCTTTAGATTCTTCAAGTGTCTTCAGCAGTCTGGGATAAAGACTGCTGGCCTTGCTCTGTACCTCTGATCACTTGAGTTGATCAGGTCTTCTCGTCTTGCTCAGGCTTTATCTCCTTCTTCTAAGGATGAAAAGGTCTGTTGGTCTTGCTCAGCACTTCTGATCACTTCAGTTGATCAGGATCTTATCAATTACTGAAAACTCAGACAACTGATATCTTTAACTTCAGTCTGGCTTCAGTCTGACTTCACATCAACTTCATTCACTGAGTGCATGGCATCTCTAAACTCTTCAAGAACTCCTGGTCTTGGTCAACTCAGATGCACACAACCAGATTTGGCTTTTTTCACGTGTGAACGTGCATGCATGTAAGCATGCACTCTCCTTCTTCTTCTCGGTGCAATAAACCCACAAAGGGTATAGTATTTTTAAGCACACACCTTCTTTGAACTTCACACAATTAATTCAATTTTCTTACACACATAAAAGTGTGTTATACTTTAGTGTGGATGTACTCTTACTTCTTCTAAATGTGTATAATTTTCACACACCTAGGCTTCTACCTTCACTTGTTAAGCACACACAAGTTCTTCACTTTGAACACACTTGAATTGGCCTCTCTCCTCTTCTTAAGGGTGTTCTTCAAATTGCATACACAAGGTGCAAGCCTTCCTCATTTTGCACACACCCAAGGCTACGACCTTCTCCAATTCTTAAACACACACAATGTGAGGTCTTCACTTTGCACACAAGGCACTAAGGCCCGGCCTTCCTCCTCTTTGCCCACCCACTGCCCGTAGGGTGTTCTCCCACTTTGCACACACACGGGGTGTGTTGTGGCCTTCTTCTTCTTGCACACCCAAAAAATGTCTCGGCCTCAAAAAGGGTGTGCAAGGTGCGTCCTCACTCTTCTTGTCTTCAATCGCGCAAGTCCAATGGACAAGGCAGCCGCGCAAGTTTCACTTGAGTCCAAGGCTTCTCGGGCGCGCAGATGCTACTGCCGCGGGGAGTGCAAGTGCTACGGTCGCGCAGGGTGCAAGGCACAAGCTGCCGCGCAAGCTCCTCCTGCCACGCAAGTTCGCGGGCAGAGAGGGCTCCTTCTGCCGTGCGAATACGTGGGCAGGGACCTCCTTCAGAGCCTCAGGTGGCTCTGGAACTTCAGCCGCACAAGTGGTTGCGCGGTGGCTTCTTTCTTCACGAGGCACAGGAGCTCTCGCGGGTCTCAAAATTTCAGCACATTAGCAAGCAACACCGATGCACGAGCCTCTCTTTTTATAGGCAGAGGTATGCCTAATCTTCCGCGTGAGATATCTCTCAAATCCCAGAGATTTTAGTGCGTTCAAGATTTTCCAAATCTTTATTTTTCTTCTCTCTGTTTCACGTGGGTTTCTTCCTTTATTTTTCCTCTACGTGCATGCGACTTAGAACGCATGCATGGCCTTATTAAAATGCACTCCATGCAGAACACGAACACATGAAGCCTCGGCAACTTCATTTGCCTCGGAATTCGTCGAAATCTCCAAAACATTGCATGCATGCCTATTTTCTTGCATGATCTTGTTCGTTACGTCGAGACGAACCCAATGGATCCTTCAGCTCGAACAACGGTGGCCGGGAACTCAAAATCTAGTGCTCAGAGGCCCACTGGTTCAGCGGGGACGTCACGGGTGCCTCGGCCAAGCTCGAGGTAGGAGACACACTGGGATCCATTGGATCGGGCGATTGAAAGACATCGGACGGCCGCGATCAGAAGATCTCGCGCAAGATGCGATGAGCGGTCCAGATCGAGCGCGCGATGAGACGGACGGCCAGGATTCGCTCCGCGGAAAAATCCCGCGTCCCACATCGAATCGGAGGCCGGTTTTTCCGCGGTTTATCAAACATCCGCTCCCCCCATCACCGCAATTGAACTCCTCCCTCCACGGTGCCGCCCCACACCGTGTTCTCTCTGCGGGTGCGCTCTTGCGCCCACCCCTGACACTCGGGCACGCCACTGGCGCCCACTATGCACACACGGGCGCGCTATGCGCCCACCATGCACTCCTCCGGGCGTGCCCCTGGCGCCCACGCTGCGTCCTGCGGGTGCGCCCCTACCTCAGGGCTGCTGCCTTGGCCTTGAGGGTTCCCCATGGGCGTGGTGACCTTGAGTCCCACAAGAGCCTTGGGTGATGACCCTCGGCTGGCCTCCTTGGTGGCCTCTTTTTTGCTAGTGTAAAACACTAAGTAACTTTGTACATAAACAAAGTACCAAGTCTAATATGCCAAATGCCACTCTTCCATTCATCTTCTCCCATTCTATATTTCTTCTCTTGTTTTTAAGAATTCCTCCAATTCTCTTCAACATTTATTCATCACTTAGGAATGGAATTCACGAAGGGTCTTTATCTTTAACTGAGCTCCTTAATCACATAATTTCTTCCATCTGCTTCGTTGATCTAATCAGAGATCAAATTGGTTCTTCTTCTAATTCACATGCACTAAGAAATAGTACATGGACTTTATTAGCACCACTTCATCCACTTAGTGATTGTGGATGGATCACTTCATCTCATCATGCATTGTCAATACAATGCATGGTCTTTAAACATTGTTGTGACATTGTATCCAGTTGATACAAGTTCTTGGAACTTTAAGAACAGCTCAACAATCATATGATTTAATGATGATGCTCCATCATCATCAATTCTTCAAGTGGTGTAACTTAGTATCATATTGATACAAGTATTGAAACATTAAGATCAGTTCTACAATCGTCTGATATCCATAGAGAATGTTTCAACCACAACATCCTATGTCACTTAGTGAATCTCCTATGTGACATGCCTCTAAGTACCATGGCCATTCTCCTTCATCACCATCACCATCACATCCTTTGTCATTCACATCTTGACATTCCTTGACATCCATTCATTCCATGACAACATCATGCCTCATTGACAACAAATGAAACACAGTGCATTTCAGCAGGGATATATTAAAATTTATAATCATATCAGACGTAAAAATTAATGATTCCCAATTGAGACAACTATACATAATATAATATGAATAATTTTACTAAAATATATTTCTAAAATTATGTAACAATATCATATACTATAACAAGGGGAATAGCATCAATTTATAACATTTTCCAATTGTACGTTTAAAATAATCAATAAAATTATGACTATAACTCTTTAAAAATCATCAATACTACATGAAAAGTTTCAAATTCCATGAATACATTGATATTTTATAATAAAATTTAATATGATATCACAATTGACCACACACATCATCTAAAATAGTTTGAGATTAGTTATAATTTTATAATGAACGTGTGTGAATGTCACCCAAACATTGCATGTTAGTATGATAATATACATATGGAGATTATTAAAATCATCTCTCTCTACCTCGTGGAAGATGACTAACCCCTCATGAATACGTTTTTATTGGTCTACGATCTTTTTTTGTGTACCTACCAGATATTTGTTTTAAATTATATATTATTTATGGTGATCTTGGGAATGTTGTCCCTCTTATGAGAAATATATTTTTATGATGACTTGTAAACATGGATAGTGTACTAACATAGAATTTGATACATGTAGATTCATTTTGTATGAGATACTCCTATAGTTTGTATTATAAGAAGAGTAAATTCATAATAATAGATTTATAAGGTCATGAATATACATATACATATATATATTATTTAATCTTCTTTGATTATTATACTTGGATGAGTTCAAATATAAAATTTCTAGTTACATAATATGTTCTATTATCTGAATTTTCATTCCCAAACATGGGAACCTTTTCAATATGGTAAATGTGAATGAGTATATATCAATCATTTTTATAGAGTACATTGTGATTATAGAGCTGGTGTTCTTAGTTTAAAGTAATAGTTAACTAGAAATCATTGGGGGTATCTTAGTGGAGAATTATGAATTGTTGTTTGAGGTATATTGAAGAGCTTTATTTTTAATGGAAATGAATTAATTATGTGAGATTTTATTTCTATAACAATGTGAGTACACTTATAATTTTTATTAATTTCATATCAAGTGATGTGATATTCATAAATATTGATTTGTGTATTTATAGTTCATGATATAATTGTGATTATAAATTTCATATGTTATATATAACTGATGTTTTTTATTATAGGTTCTTGGAAGAATGGCTCCAATATGTTTTGTGTTCCTACTTGGAGATGGACACTAACCAACAACCTAATGGATGTTGTATTAGGGAGGTAAATATGACATTATAAACACCCATAAAGGGATCTTGGTGGGACTAGGTTAGGTTGATTCACAACAGAGAGGTACTAGAGTAGATTTTTCTTTGGGATAAAGTTTAAATTTATGAGCATGATAAGATTTAGTATGGGATAATAAGGAAGTAATTCTAGATGTATTTGAGTTTAGTTATTCTGGACAGTAAAACTGAATATCAGGTAAGACAATCGATGCATTTCTATGAAAGGGCCCTAATCATTTTCTAGCTAACATAAGTACATAGATCACTATTATTAGTGTATTTTTATGTAAATAGATTCATTATATAGTATCGAAGACAAGATCTAGGTACACAGATTATTATTATAATGGGACTGTCTTTGGGTGGACCCTTGTGAAATTTAAATTACATTTTCAAATATTTATTATCATTATATGTTGGGATCCACATATTAATATATGTTTTATACATTAAATGGTTTTTAATTCCCATTACTTTTCTTATTTTTGTTAAGAAGTATTTTTAATATTTTTTTTATAATATTAAGAAAGTGTTCTGAACTATTTTATGTCTTTTAATGATAAAACATCATTTTTAATCTTAACATATATATTTTTTAATTGGTTTGATTTTGGATTTTATCCATTTCTTTCATATGGTAAAATCAAGATCTATATAGACATTGAAGACAATTGGAGAAACAATGGATTTTAAGAAATAATAAAATAGTGTTTAAATGGGATACATATGAACATTTCAATCATACACTATGATTATTTAAATTAGAACTATTAGTGTTTTCAAAAGAGTAAAATAACACAAAATTAAAAAAAACTGCTCACCAACATGTCACTTTTTTCAAATCCATCTCATATGAATAACTAAGGTTATATGTGTATGAATATAATGTTGGAATTTTTGTAAAATAATAAATATAAAATTTTCATAGCTTGACTCAATCTACCATGAATCCCTTAAGATTATGAACCTCAACTGAAACTAAATAAAAATAATTTTATATGATAAAAAGTATCGTCTAGAAGATAAAATAAGGGACTTGATATCAAAAAAAATTAATATATAGAAACTGTATGTGATATATATTATAGGAATAAAGTGATATAAATAATAAAATATAATTAAACCAGTAGTTGTGTACGTGAATTATTGACCTCAATAAAGGCCTATGAAGAAGAAAGAAGAAATAATGGAGAATACTTCAATCGAGAAATTTTTCAAAGGGAATAAGGCCTAACCATTTGAATATGTCTAAGAAGTAAGTTAGATCATTCTAATCATGACACTATCTATACACCTCTGATACCCCCCTTCATTATTCTAGTTCATTACCGACAAACCACCCAACTATTAAAAATACTAATTACAATATTACCCTAAATCATTATTCATTATTCCCAATATTCCCCACATTACTACACACCATCACTCATGTTTTATACACCCAATTCTAGGAACTACCCATGCATGCTATTATAACTACATCCCCCTTGAAATAAACTTGTTACTAAATTTATAAATAGATAGAAGCATCAAAATTAACATGTTTCCTACATCACATACATAGTCATTGAAAGGTCGCCATTTTTTTAATGTATCACCAAGATTATGTTTCCTTTTTTCTGAATAGTTGCTAATATAATTTTTCAATTCACAACATCATTTCCACTAACTAATTTTCATTATTTTAACTATGGGAACATTCTATTAATATACAATTTCATGTATATATGATTTTTGAATATAAGGAATTGATCCAGAAAATAAAAACTACTACGGTTGTTTTTAATGTGATAATATAAAATCATCATGTAACAATTTATAATTATACTTTGGAAGTAATAAAAAGAACTTTTACCTATAATCCCATGAAACCAATTTTTAATAATATTCGAAAATTCTAGAACATTTTTAAGAAATAGGTTCTCGCACTATAAAATAAACCATACCAAAAATCCCATTCACATTCATAAAAGTTACATTGAAAATATCTTCATTATATTTGGATTCCCGCTAATTTTTGAATACATTAGTCATGTCACATAATTCATTATGTGTACTAATTATAGATTCCTCATATTACACCATAGGTAATGTTTTTTGAAAAAACCATGTATTTCTTCAGAAACATTAACAATGGAATATAATAGATTAATGAAAACAAAAATATTATCATGTGATTATGTTTTTTTCAGACTAACGGTCAACATAAAAGGAATAATATCCTCATATCCTAGTGAAAAAGAACACCCCAAAAACTATAGAATAAAATGAATATGGAGAAGTAAAACAAAAAATAATAATTCATTTCAGAAGAATCACCTTTTATTTTGGAAATAATCACCAGTTGAGTGCTCTAAATTCAATGTGATGGTGTAATACCCTCTATTAATATTTCCCCGTTAAAAGACACTCCAATTTTTTTCACTCAAACTTCATGTGAACTATTATCTATAACCAAATTTTGGGGTATGATCATGCAATCCATGACTTAATTCATTCCTTATTTTTCACTACACACATCTAAACTCATTACAAGACTAGAATTCATCTCCACTTGATATAATATAATATAAAAAATCTTTTACTACATTTACAAGAGATATATATCACATGTCTTCAAGTTTTCATGTTGTTTTATTGTGTTCACCACACTCGTCTATTTCATATTACTAATTATAACACTCATGGACTCCACTATTTCTTGAAAACATTGACATGATATGAAAATACTTTGATGTATATATGGAATAATCATACCATATAGATTGGAGAACCTGAATGGAGCATGTGTTTTCTCCACTACATTTGACTACTTCTTCTATTTACCATATTAAATAAGGATACGACACTGCTCCTCCCACTCCGTGTCAAACACTCCCTTTCCAACAAACTCCATTTTAAACACACATTTTTTCTTAATGGTTTCAATTGTACAAAATATCCAAATCATATCATTATTACTAGTAAATAATGGAAACTCAATGTGTTCAGCCAAATCACAATGATCTATTTGTAAATCATCTACCTCTATGCACATTTTATTTCCAAAAAATGATATTTTAGCCTAATTGTTTTAACCACAATACATCACCATACATTATTAAAGATATTATTAGTTAAAAATACATCATTATTTACCATATTTGAATAGATGTTCTAAACCTGAAATCAACCCCATACAGGTTTTCCAACATAAAAATCAGATAATGGTTCCATGGAAGAATACTTTCTAACTACATCTTCATCATCTATGTTAGAGATTCCTCCCACTACATACATACACTCCAATTACTAATTGATGAAAATATATCTAAAAATATCCACTAATTTCTTCACCAGGTAGTTCATAATCTCTATCATATCCTTTATATGTGTCTTTAAATGTGGTTGAATAGTCTCCCACTTGAATAGTCCAAATTGAAGATCTTTGATCGTTGCATCCAATGTAGTGAAATTACTCTACACACATACTTACTTTGAGATATTGAATCTACTTTTTATGTTGAACCTATTATTCCTATGACACCTAATCCTCTATCTATCTTGTGCCCCTACTGATCCTTCTATTATTTCTGTAGTGCTTACTGCAAGTCAACTACCACTATCGTGTAGGAAGCATTTCATGGGCGAACATCATAAGCTCTTAATCAAAACACACTTTATCCACCACATGATTGAGATATTATTTGTTCTCTCTAAAAAGTCTCTCTAATTTCTCTACATCAATAAAACAATTTTATTATCGTATATGGAATAAAGAGAGAGAAAATATGAAAATATTTTTTAACTAGAAGTTATATATAGGAATTACAGACCTCAACAGTTGTTGAATAAGAATAAAGTTGAAAAAATAGATAATAAATCCATAAAGAATTTGCTCGTAGAGCCCGATACCTAACACTTAGAATCTAGTTATGAATATAGATAGAGTATAGAAATTTGGACACCTATCTACTCCCACAGAACCCCATTTATTATTCCATTCCATTACAAAAACCCACCAAAAATACTATAGATTATAATTAGAATACTTCCCCTCACCATAATTCATTATTCCAAATATTCTGGTACACTATTGTGCACCAGTGGTAGGCCCCATACACAACACCCCTTAATTCCTATGATTGAAACCCACCTTTTGGACCAACCCCTTGATATTCCTATCAATATGTGACATAAGGGACAAATGGAATATAAAAAAGAATTATATGTCGAACTATTATCGTAAATCCATTAAAAAGTCAATCCACATGTGAAATATTCATGTATTTAGAATAAATTGGATATTGGGGAGATATTAGAGGATCAATGGAATTAGATATTGAAAGCAATATAGCCACTTAGGAAAAAGAATCCAATGAACATGAAGTGATCATGGTGTATCTCAAACATGAAAATATCAAGAATATTATAAATTGTATTCCAAATAGTTATCTTTGAAGCCATAAAAAGGGTACAATCCCCTTTTAATTAGGATAAATATTTTTTGTAACTAAGAGTGGTGGGTAGAGGTTATTTATATTCACCTTCATGGTGAACATACATATTTAAAATACATTTCCATGAATAAAATATTTCATTCGGGAGTTAGCATTTATCTTATACTAAAATTTTCTCATTACAATAATGTGGAGAGTTTTGGAGTTTTGAGAGTTAGTCATCAACTACCATGAAAGTGAGTGTGTGAATAGAGAGGAGGCAGTTTTCACTCCCCCATTTATTACTCTCCTATTTTACATAAATCTATATAAAATATTTATAAACCCATTATTGAGATCACATCACATTTGAGGGAGTGAGGTTTTTGAAAAGGTAGTGTAGTGGGTGGTCTCAGTAAAAATTGGTTGAATAATTTTTTTAATACAAAATATCATATGTTATATATATGCATTTCATCGAATAGGGAATGATAAATGTTGGAATGGTGTTTAATTCAGAAAGTGGGGTGTTAAGGAAAGAAATTATATATAAGTGGAAAATGAATTAAAGAATATATAATCTCTTATTTATAGATAACTTGAACCACTTGGTATATAAATTTTATCTTTTATATTTTATTTTCGATTAATTTTTTTTCTAAATTTTGGGATCACATTATTCTTTCTTAAAGGACAAAAAAATTGATTGTGAGGAAATAGAATATGACGGTTTACCACCAAGAGACTAACCATGAGGTAGAGTAGTGACACTATATTATAATCTATATATAAATTCTTAATTTTCCCCGTGAAAGTGGTCACATTAGATTCTAGAACCATTATTGTGGTAGAAAAAACCAAAAAAAATCACAATTCTTTCAAAATACATTCATTCCATTTAATTTTTTTTAAGAACTAGATTGTTTCAAAAAAGACTAACCAACCCCATTATTATAGGAGTTATTTTTTTAGATGTATATGGGTGTGGAATAAAATATTATCACTATAGGTATCAGATATTAATAAGTAATATTAATATTCATAGAAAACTCATTTGTGAATACAAGAGATATCTTAATAAGGAACTTCATAGGGTTTATTTGTATTTTTAAAAATTTAGTATAGATATTTTTTATGAACAAATATTATCATAAAAAGTAAATATTTCCATTCCAATAATTCTGGAAAACTAATAGAGGATGAGAAACACTTTGAGATATATCTTGTCCCTAATACACTATGTTGTAATCTAGAGCCACTCGATGAGAAACATGAAAAATAATTTGAAATATTGACTTGAGTTTCTCATTCTATAGATTCATTTCATTTTAATCATTTTAAATATAAATTACCTATTGTCCCCATCAGTTTTAACATTGTAGATTTGGCATTCTTAGAGTACACCCTATAGGGGAAAGGACAATATCCCCCAAAAAAATTAATATAATGGTAGATGTGAGGTGGGATTGAAGGAATTTTAGAGTACCCTTTCCTTTTTCAACCCCATTAGTATTTAGGTACCTATATTTTATTTGTGGTGTAAAATAATAAAGATGGATATAAGGTCCCCTATATGTTTTTTTATAAAGTGATATGGAACCTCAAAGATGCAGTGATTCAAATCAAAGACCACTCACCCACCATCAAATTAAGGATGACCACAACAATTGATTGGCCATAAGAAAAATAAGAATAACACATATTAAAGGATGGTCCAATTATTCCTTCTTTTAACTTACATTATTTTCACAATATTAGTTTTTTTATAATAAAATTATTTTTACATTATTTCCATTCATAGGATTTAATAAGGGATATAGTTTTACATTTATTTGAATACTGTTGGGAATTTCAATCCTCATCCTCATAATGAGTAAGGTTGGTTGAAAAAATTAAGAATATAATGGTTTATTAGTTTTTTCATTTGATTTTTAATATTTTATAAACATGAAAAAATAGGGGTTAAATATGATAATTTTAAATAAATAAGTGTACGAGATAGACCAACATTAATTTTATCTGTTTTTTTTTTATTTTTTTAAAATCATCATTTTTTCACTATATTTTTATGTTTTCCAAGAACCATGAAATTAAATATAAATACTATTAATTTTTTAATTTTAATTTTATATGTTTTGTGATTTTATTATTTTAGATAAAAATTTAAAATGATTACATATATATCATGTTTTCATTTGGTTTAAATTTTCAATAATTTTTATGAATTTTGATTGGATATTGATTTTTAAACCCATGAGTGATTGGAATAAATGAAATTACATATCCTCAAAGGATTATTAGTATATTTGTAAATATTATTTTTGATGTCCATGACTATATGATATTAAATTTTAAATTTTATGTAAACTACAAAATTCATTAATTATTTTTGAAAAACATGATGTTATTGTAATGTTTTAAATTTTATTGAGTCATTAATTTGGCTAGCACACATTGTCCATGCATCCTAAAATTTTATCATCCTTTAGTAATACTTTAGAATGAAATAAATTGACTATTTGGATTATTCTAATATTCAATACAATTATCATTCAACTTCACCTAAAAATAATTATTTTTATCACGATTATTAAAAATATGAGTGTGGGGGAGGTCTTCCATGTGTATCTTTGGGATGAATTTTTTATTATTATTGATGTGCGGTTGTTGCTATCGTTTTTGGGAATTGTTAAATCAATGGGAATGAGTCACATTCACTTCGTGAATTTATCATCACATTATCCATGAATATATATATATATGAAAAATATTTATGAAATAAAAAATTAATACTTTGAAAATGCTCTGAGAGTCATGATTTGAAACTATGACAATAAGAATAAAACCCATAGTTATGAGTTATAGTTACTGTTCTCATATATATGAATATTTCATCCATTTATATATTCATTTTCCAAACCATAGTTTTTTTCATGGTATTAGGATGTATAAACATAGTTTTAATAATGATAGTATGTACTTATATACATAGTTTAATCCATGAAATTATATATATACAACCATGGTTATAACTTTAGAAATCAGATACTAAATCCATAGCATTAACCAGGAAAATATTATTATAATACCATGTTTTTATACATGAAATTGGATTCTACAAATAGCGTTTTAAATAAGGAAATAAAAAAACATATATCATATGAAAAATTCACTATTATGTAGTAGAAATCATTTTACACCAGAATAAAAATCATCAGACACTATAAAACTAATACAACAACACATATAAAATTTTCATTTTATGTTTAATAAAAAATGATAGATATATAAACACAAAAACCCTTAATACAGTCACTCATATATGTTATTAGAATATTAATTAATGCCATCATCATCAGTGATGATATCACCAACATTACTATCATCATCAGTATAAATTACACCAACACCACCATCATCAACACTAGTACCCCCATTATCATGACCAACATAATCATCACCACCAAAATCCTCTCCACCACTACCATACTCTCCACTGACATCATCAACATTAGGAGAAAAATTATCACCATTATCAGAAATCATGTTTGACATTGTAAATATCCATCAACTTCCACTTCCCCCTCTAGTGGAAGTGAAGAGCATATATTTGATATCTTATTGAACTACTGGTCATTTTTTTCTTTTGTACAGACTCTTATCTTACTTATTATGTTGATATCTTGATGGAATAATTTAACTATTCTTCGGTAACCATTCTTATAGTGTTTCAAGAATATTTAATAATTTATATACAACATTTAGATGAAATTATTTTCCTTCCAGGTTTACATCAAACTCTCCCACTAATATCATCACATAGGACAAGATTCAAACAATCAATAAGATCAAATGTGTTTAATTAATCATCCACCAGATCATATATTGAATCCTATAAAAGGGTGTAATAATTTTAGTTTATAATTAAAAAATATAT
The DNA here is from genome assembly GCA_963277665.1 of Viscum album. Classification (NCBI taxonomy): domain Eukaryota; kingdom Viridiplantae; phylum Streptophyta; class Magnoliopsida; order Santalales; family Viscaceae; genus Viscum; species Viscum album. The sequence continues at coordinate 893,655,703 of OY728160.1, read as the reverse complement.
AAAATATAAATCATGAATATAACATATAAAATATAAACAAACTAAAAATTGTAAAATTGTATTGAAATTTATTTTAGGTTTCCCAATTCAAATGGTTTCAATAATTCTTTTTTCTACTTGTATAAATTAATGTTGATTGAGGAACATTTCCATCAATATTGAATTCATGTTTCTATATAAAAATTAGAAATAAGCATATGAAAAAATAAATATATATTCAATGTTAAATTACATAATACCCCTGAATGTTCATCATCTAGAATTTAAGTGCATTCCAATGTATGAATATATTTCATAGAACTCTTAGTTTTTATGTTCCTTTTATATGATTCATATTATTAAAGAAAAATTTTGTTTTATTTCAAGAAGTTAAAAGTGATAAAATAGAACCATTTATAATTTATAATTTCATTTGTTATTGACTTCATGAATTAACCAGAGTCATCCCCAAATGTGTCAACTGAGTCAGCCCGCAATAATTCCTGAGAGGCATTCTCAATCCTAAAGGGCTTAAGAGTAGTTCTAAGCATCATGAATAACTCAATTTGGTATTGATTTATCCCTTATAACACTAAGAAAAAAAATAATGTTGAACAAATAAAACTTTACTAATTGTGGTAATGAAATAAAAATAGACATACATCAATGTTTCATCATGAGTCACCACCAACCATGGAATCTATAGTAGATATATAACATAACCCATGTTAGAGTCTTGGAACTAAAAAATGGGAAAGAGTTTAGGAATGAGTATTATGAATAATTAGGCGTGACTGAATAAACTACTCTATTTTTCATACCATTGAAGAGAAAACAATTTTATTATATTGTTTAATTATATATATATAAGGTTTACCCTTATCTTTCTAAACATGTGGAAGGATAATATAATGAAAACCATTTCCTTCTTAGATTTGAAAAATATTTTTTTGATGAATATGTGGTTTTCCAATAAAACATTTATAAAATTTAATGAGATAACTAGTAAAGAGTCTCAGTGAGAAGTTATGGTGGAATATTGAACATAAAAAGGTTAAATAACAAAGGAACAAACAACATTAATTTTATCATTTTGGATATCAAATAAAATATAAGTAAAATAGAATTTAAAAATAGTACCATAAGAACATGAGTAAACAAGAGCGAGTATAATTGTAAATCCCTATGTAGCTAGGGGTAGTGGGGACCTAGATCATTATATTGTTAGTGATTGTACCATAGACCAGAAGATCCATTGTCTGAATCAATTAATCTATTATAGCCATCAGTTTTCTAGTTAATTTTGTTTATAATCTAGCTATCGAGACTTGGTCGCAACCCTGTCGGCTCACATAGTGTACTAGACCATGTCTGAACACCTAGTAAATAATGATTCTTAACTTCTATGAAAATACATACGATTCTACATATCAAGTTCTCATATACATACATATCTCATACTTTTCACCAAATCCAAAATTCACTTTCTCATCCATTGATTCTATTTTAAGTGAAACCCCTTTTACCATTCCATAATACATAACAAATCACATGTCCCATCACTAGGAATACATCATATAACACAAATTTATCACACATCAAATTTCAAATATGATTTTAATGCATTACGATGAGTTTTTATTTCCTAAATCATTTCAATGTGCCAACTGGTCTTCTTTATTTTAAAAGAAACTCTTTTTCTTTAGAAACACAATTTGGAATCACCAATTTTTTTATTTGAACCATTTTGAAAAAAATTAGACACATAAATTATAATACACTTTAAAAAAGGTAAACAAAATCTTTAATAAATGAAACCCATGGAGTAATCTCAGATAAAATATGGGATGCCTTTGAAAACTAATTTTCAATAATCAAAATAAATTTATCATAGAATATATATCATATATGATTATGAAAAAACATTTATAAAATCATCAAGAAATCATAGAATTCAAATTAAAGTCCTAGACATTGGTAACCTTCCTCTAAACATGTAACCTTTGAGGATACCCACTCAAATCCATCATTTTATGCTTACAAACATATGCACCTTAACATATATAATTCTAACACCTAACCCCATTATAAATAATCACATTACCATGAATGAATATCTAAAATGGTGTCCTTATATATATGTGTATATATATATATATATATATATATATATATATAATTGAAATCAAAATGCTGAAGGTCGCCGAAAAAAAGAGGAAACTAAAAATCGTGAAATAACTAAAAAATTCAAATTGAAAAGGAAATCAGATGAAACCATACCCAAATATTTTAATTAAATTACATACTACATTGATAATGGTTAGAACCATCCTTAACTGAATCCATCAATCCCTGTAAACCAAAAAACCAAAAATAAAATATCCAAAATATTCACAGTGTTTAGATAGTTCACGAATGTCTTATGGTAGTGGAAGGGAATCAAAATAAATGAGAAAAAATAGAACGAGGTGAAGAGGAAACACCAACTTAGAGATATCACATATAAAATTTGCATTAAAATTGAATGATAATTGCAGTGGTATGTTAGAGGAGGCACATTGCTGGGATCCCTCCATGGCATGGTGTGTTGCATAATCCAGTGAATAAGATATGTATTTTGTAGATATAGAATAATGGTAGAGGGGGAGAGGGTCATTAGTTATTATTATAATTATCAAAATTAATTAATTTTTAAATCATGGTAATACCACATAATTTGGTCACACGGTCTTTCATACCATACAACAACCATGTGGTGTATCAATCAAAGATAGAGAGGTGGCCGCACAGTTTATGGGGATTGGAACTCGACCATGAGATTGACTGTATAGCCCAGATATAGCAACTAAAACACCTCGAAAAAATATTAAATGTATGAAATACCTAAAATAAATAAAATAACATAGAAGTTTCAGGTCTGGTTGTGACACGTATCCCTTATATTGACACATTCTGTGTCCATAAATTCCTAGAGTTTTGATTGTCTGAGACACAAGGAATGCAATAATGCCTCCCTAAATGAATCCTAGGTCACATAAATCTCCAAAATGAAAACTCTACATTCAAAAAAATCATAAAATTGAAAGATCCTAATAATCTGGTAAGAGAATCTTCAAGAAACAAACATGATATTTCAAGTAGTAGCTAGCATGAAAAAATAAATCAATACAACACATAAATGGACTATGAAAAGAAAATCCCCTTTCCAAACAACACTAAACCAAGATTAGCCTAATTCCAAATATAGAAAACAACATAAAAACTCATCATAGACTATTTAGGAACTCTATGAACAATCATAACATGATCTGCTATCTAGGCCAACCAACCACTATTGTTGGGGTCAGGTAGGCCATAATAAGGAATTTCCTCATCATGAACATTATGCAGATTGAGTTTACCCAACGATCACCCAAAGATGGCCTCCCCCCATTTTAAAATAATTTTTCTAATATTGGTTTCCCTATACAAATACAATATCCCGATATTCGAGGCCCAAAAATTGAACCCCACCATCAAAAACAAAGGTATCATGGATTCATTCCGAAAATATACATTCAACAGAACCCATATTTCCAGGAAAATGAAAAATAATAGATGTATCCCCATAGAACCCAAAAATACATCACAATCTAAAAACCACTCTAAAAAATTTCAAACATCTCTAATAAGATACCTCAATACAATAAAACCCTTTTAAAAAAGAAGGATTACCATTCTAGAGTACACATATATAAAGTAAAATCATAGGGATGCCAAAGAAATGAATCCACCAAGATCTATGAAATAAAAAGGATTCAAAAAAACAAAAAGAAAACCGTAACAAGGAAAAAATAACTTGACTATTTCCAATCCAACATTAGAATCACCATGATGGTCAAAATATACCACAAGAGGAAGCTTCTAAACTACATGAAAATCATCACTATAAGGCCCTAGATTATAGACATCATTTGTTGATCCATATCCTTCCTAACATTTAAAAAATACTAATCCCCATAATTTTTTTAAGTAGAAGAAACATACTAAACCTCATCATGTTTCCAATGCAGATGCACTGATAAGAAGCCTTTAAAGAACTACAAAAAGATGACATAGCATTACCAAACTGACCACACTATAATAAAACAAGTGAATGTTCCATAATAAATGAATGTGTAACCAATGAAGGATGAAGCTTGGGAATAGGTTAATATGGTACCCACACTAGATGGGCAACCCTTACAAACATTTAGTGAATATAAACTACCAACCACTACTATATTCCCCTAGAAACCAACTTATCCAAAAATACCTCATCTACAAACTTCCTAAATAGAACATTCTTGGATAAGAGAACATAATCCTTAACCTCTGGGTAGTGAATACCAACATTGGGATGAGTTTTCACCAGATTTCTCAATATAAACTAAGGGAAAGATAAGATAGCCTATTTGAGATGGCCAACATAAAACATCACTATCAATTGACATAGCATAACACCCACATGATCTACCATCCTAAAACCACTATTATTCCTTAACAATCATTAATGAAATGTTTCATATTAAAATTACAAGACTCCATAACTGCACTACATGTCTAGAAGAAAGAAAAACTGGAGGAGACTCCATAATAACTTTGGGACCATTCTTGGTTGTATACTCTAAATAAGATAAATAACCTTGAATAATTCATTATAAAAGAAAACCTCCAAAAATACACTACTATGATATCTTTTACAAAAATAAATTCAGAAATAGTAAAAAAAATTGAACCAACGTACCTTTTTTGAAGCCACCACTTTCATTCCATATTACAATCCATTTACCACTTAAAAACCAATTGAACATAAAAAACCATATGAAAATACACTTTCTATTTGATTTCTTCTTATAAAAGAATCATTCCTACGCATCCACGTATCAAAAAATCATAGTCCCCTTTATAATAATACTCCGATATTGAAAAAAATTTCAAACAGGTTGGAACATACAAATTGAATTATAGGAATCATCAGACATATGCATTCCTATGCGAACTCAAACATTTATTCACACCTAACAATACCCATCTTTTTCCAAAAACATGCATCCCTATATGTGAGTGTTCATAGGAATACTATTGGTAAAATTATAGGATACAAACAACATTTATTATACAATTATTTAAATATCCTATCCTGTTTTTAAAACACTATCCTTATATAAAAAACATTTCCAAATTCCAAATTTACCTCCCTATTCACATTTGAAAAAACCATTCAAAAATACAAAAAAAATCCATTCCATTTTCAAAACAACCAAAATTTTCGTATTTTAGAAATAAAATTAAAAAAAATGTAACATGATTTTAAAAATCCCAGGGTAATACCCCATACCCAATTTAAACCCACACCGAGAATAAACAAAAGAAACTCAAAACCATAACAAATAAAATTCCAAAATATCTACGAAAATGATATTTTCCATGGTTTGGATACACAATTTGAAAGAATGTATTAAAAATATTCAAATACATTAAAGGTTGATATTGTTAGTTTAAATTCCCCAACCGAGAAACCAATAATCTAGTTCACCGAGCCGAGTCTCTACATGACCTCATGCTTTCATCCTCACAGTCCAAAGGTTTCTATGTAGTGAATTGGCTATAATGGATCATGGAGGGAGAATATAACCTATTTACTATAGTATCCACATTTAAAAACTTGTAAAATTCATGAAACATAGAATATAATATAGAAAATTTCATTAATAAATGTTTCCCAAACATGGGGTAGACCACAACCAATCTATAATTATGTCATGTTATGATAACAGTGCAAATGTTTAAGAAAACCCAAAACTAATAGAAACATTTGAATCACCAAAACAGGTCGTGACTCCACATTTGGGTCATTATCCATTAATATTCAAAGCCCATATCAACTACCTAGCATGGGACAATTTCTATTGTCATGACCTACAACTATGAAATCTTATCGGGAATCTAATGGCATCCTGTGTAGAGTGTGAGTACAACTCAGTAGGCCACAACCAAGGATTTCTATAAAATATCCAATTTAAATATATATCTCATTAAAGAACTTAATAAATGAAAACATAAACAAAAAACAACTCATGTTCCATTAGATATCAATGTTCACTTTAACCACTTTTATCACTTAGTCCATTTTCATAACTTGTTATATGGGTCTAGAATTTTCATCATTTAAATAAAATAATTATCCATTAAATTAAAAAATTTAAGGTAATAAATCAAGTTTTTTATCTCTATTGGGAATAATATTTCAAAAAAATGTACATTATATTTACCTTACAGTATCAGTCTGTGTAGTTTCATCAAATGCATCCATTAGAGGCATTGAGCATTGATACCCTTCCCTAACTCGTGAATTATGTGGAGGGGTTTAGAAAAAAATAGAAAGGGTACAAAGTGGTTTTTTTAGTGTTATTGTGGAATTTTAAAACACCACCTAGTCGGTTAGTGACGGCTCACAAAATCATCGTGTATTTCATGGTATCTAGTCATCTAGTGGTTGTTTGTTTTTTTCGTAGTGGTTTTTTAAATGAAATTGGTGGAGAACTTAGAAGTGGATTGTTGTTTAATAAGTGGTTGTTTATTAATAAAAATAATATCTACTTGGAATATAAAAAAATAATATTTACTACCCCAAATAATTTAGCAGTGGTTAGGCTAAACCACTGTTAAATACATTCAATATAAAATGTTTTTTGGCAGTTTCTACAAACTACCTCAAAATTTGTTTTTAGTTTTTTATAAATATTTAATAAAAAAATTTAAAAATAAAATACTGAAATTATGTACACTAAAACATAAATATATGATAAACCCTTCATTCATACATCAAACATCCATTCATATACAGATAACCACAATCATTATAACATATTCCTCAGTCACCCCATACATCAACCAATAACTTTTTCTTCAATATATACATATAAAATTTCTCCATAAATAATCCATTCCCATTATACATCCATGTAACAATCTCCACTAAATTGTTTTTCTTCTAAATCATCTCATCAAATGAAACTGACCATGTCATCTCATGAGCTATAACAATAAATGAAAAAAAATTAAAACTAAACAAATTAAATCAGATTTATAATAGAATAAATGATAAAAATTTACCATACCATGAAAATTTAGAACAATACCACTATATTCAAAAAAAAAATCATTGATCCGAACTGTCAACCTCTTATCTACAACCAACATCTAACACAAATTATGAATAATAGATCATTTAAGAAGGGTAACACGAAAGGGAAAGACACTGAATATATTTAGAATGCTGCACAAAAAATTGATTATTTTTTAATCAAATAAAAATATTTTTAACATAAAGAAAGTAATATATAATGAAAAAAACATTGAAAATAGAAACCGACATATGTATGATATGATTCAACGCATGAAACTAAAAAGTGATAAGTAAAAATTCTAATTTATTATTAATGTGACATGTGGTGAGTATGATATTTATTTAAAATAAATATTTTTTAATATAATCATATCACATCATTTCTTATATTTAAAAAACATCTAATTAGTGTGTTTCCAAACATTTAACATCAATCTGAGCTTGTTTTCTATGATTTTAACAATTCCATGCATGTTGTAGTATTTTGAAATACTAAAAACACTTTTATAGCCATACCAGGAAATTTGTTATTCATAATAATATTATGTTATATCATACATTTCAAAATTAAAATTTTGTCATTTCCCTCACATTTTCGGATAATCATACCTCTCATTCATGGTATTGACTATTCTTTGCATGTTTTAGTGTTTTAAAACACAAAAAACTCAATTAAGACCATAATGAAAAAAACCATCATTGGGAATGTTGTATCATTAGTTCCTACATTTAAAAATTAAATATATGTTATTTTTACCATGGTTTTAGAAAAATAGGGAATCATTTTTCTAGCTTTGATCATTACACAGATGTTTTAGTGTTTTAAAACTGTAAACATGTGTTCATAGACATAATGGGAAACTATTCATTCAAAATTATATACCCTTGGATACTAAATTTCCCAATAAAAGCTATTGTTTTTCCCATAATTTCATTAAAACCTAATGTCCTCTTATTATATTTGACTATTCTATAGACGTTTTACTATTTTAAAACACTAAAAATTCATTTTCATCCATAATGGGAAAATAGTAATTTAGAATGGCCTACCATAATTTCCAACATTTAAATGATAACTCTATATTGGTTGTCCCTAATTTAAGGATAACATAACATCCCTTGTCTAGTTTTGATCATTAGACACACATTTTAGTGTTTTGAAACAATAAAATTAAACTTACATCCATAACTGATAAACTCTCCTTAAGAGGGATAAGTTATTGGTTCCAATATTTCAAAATAAATTATATACTTGATTTCCTATGATTTCAAGACACTCACACATAGTTTTCTTGGGTTTAACTGTTCAACACATTTTTTAGTGTTTTAAATCATTAAAAATGTGTTTAAGACAATAATAGGAAAACTTTAATTCGAAATGATTTCCCTTTAGTTAATACATTTGATAATAAAATACACTGTTGTTTTCCCCGTAATTATGGACTACCGAACATCATTTTCCGAATTTTGATTGTTTCTTGCACGTTTTAGTGGTTTAAAAAACTATAAATACATTTACATCCATAATGGGAAAACCATTATTCAGAATGATGTCCCATCAGTTTATTTATTTAAGAATTAAATCCAAAGTTGGTTTCCAATGATTTTAAGACAATACTATGTCTTTTTCATGGTTTTGAACAATCTAGACATATTTTAGTGTTTTAAAACACTAAAAACAAGTATATTTTCATAATAGGAAAACCATAATTCAGAATGAAGATATTTTAGTTTCTATATTTTAAAAATACATATGTAATCATTGTGACATGATTTTAGGAAAATACAACATTATTTTTCTAGTTTTGAACTATAAACAAATTATTTAGTGTTTTAAAACACCAAAACATGGGTACATCCATAATAAGAAAATCATCATTCAAAATGAAATTCCATCAGATCCTACATTTCACAAATAAATCTAGATTCATAGTACCCAAAATTCAAAAAAAAATATTACATCATTTTCAAAATTTTAATTGTTTGATGCTCATTTTCATGTTTTAAAACTCTAAAAACATATTTCTAACAAGAATGGGAAAATATTTACTTGGAATGAAGTTTTTTTGATTCCTACAATTAACAATTAAATCTATGGTCATTTCCCTCTAATTTTAGGCCAATATGACATCATTTTCTTAGTTTTAACCCCTCAACCCTTGTTTTTATAGTATTTTGTAACATTCATAATTATCTACACATTTATTCCAATCACACTTCAGATCGGATTTATGTATTTTCTATATGTACACATAAAACAATAAGAAGTGGGTTTCCCATGATTTTAGGATAATCTGGTTTCATTTCTCTTCTTTTGATTGTTCTGGGAACATATTATTATTTTAAAACACCAAAAATGCATTTATGGTCATAAAACTAAAATCATAATTCGTAATGAAAAGAAATAAATTCCTACAATTCAAAATTAAATCTACGTTATTTTCCCTTGATTCCAATAATATCTAATTTCGTTTTCCTAGTTTTGACCCCCTGAAATTGTTTTTAATGACTTTTATAACTTTTGTAACTATTTACTGAGTAATTATGATCACATTGCACATCAGGTTGAAATTTTTATATGCATACACACAAAAGAAATACTATGTAGAGGTTTTCCCTTTTTTCAGGACAATACAACATCATTTTCTTAGATTTCACCATTTCATGCACATTTTAGTGTCTCAAAACTATAAAAATGTGTTTAAGGCCATAACAATAAAAAATATTTCAGAATGATGTGTCATTAGTTCCTATATTTAAATTTAAATCTATGGCCTTTTTCCCATATTTTTGAGAATAAGATATCATTTTTTTTGGTTTTGACCATTCCACACACGTTTAGTGTTTTAAAACACTAGAAAACTGTTAACACTCAAAATAGGAAAACCATAATTCAGAATGACATGTCATAGGTTCCCAAATCTCAAAATAAAATGTCTATTTTTTGTAGAATGATTTCTGTACAATAATTTTTTTCCATATATTTACCATTACACGCACATTTTATTGTTTTAAAACACTAGGAATTTATTTATTTCCATAACTCTAAAATCATCATTTAGAATGACTTGTCATTGGTTTCTACATTATAAAATTAAATGTAAGTTCTCCAAGAATGATTTTATGGATATCCGTCTTGATTTTACTATTTTTTACCTCTAACACTTGTTTTTAATGTATTTTATACCTTTAATAAGTGATTATATAGTCATAACATAGGGAAAAAGCTCCAATTGTTTTCAAACATATGGATAATGAAATATTTTTATAACATTTATGATTCAACGAAAAATAAATATAGCATAGTATTTCGTTGGTATAACTCGAAATGTGTGTTTTCTATATAAGAGAGTGATTTTATTCGTTTTATGGATGTTCTATGTGTTCTTTAAAAATTATGTGCGTTTGAAACTGAGTCAGGGACATCATAATGGAATAAAATCTAGAAATAAAAAATATAACAAATTTTAAGGATATTTCAAAATATTACTCATGTATTTTAAATTAGATATCAAGGAATATTAGATTAATTATACAATTCCGTGAGTATTAAAGACCTAATTTTTTCAAAATTTAGGAATATGCATCCATTCATTATAGTAAATGTGAAATATCAGTTTCTCACAAGTATGCTACCCCAGAATCTGCCAATATATTTTGGCAGTAACAATGTAGGCATCTTGAACTCATCAAATGTAATGATATCCTTGAAGTCATTTAGGAACAATACATATAATTTGTTCTGATTTTTATACCTTTTATTGTTGTATTTATTTATTTTATAAATGAATAAAAAAATTTAAAAAAAATATATAATGTTTTTTTTTCAAAAATAACATACATACTAGTAATGAAAACTCTCTAATATCGTCTAGATAGATGAGTGTTCAACTAAACATTCGCGAGATGTGAATTAGGTGGTAGGATACAAAAGACATATGGAGAAATGAATGAATTTCTAGAAATCATGGTTATAATAGAATAACTAGGATCCATAGAAGATGATGGAAGTTTTTGCATACTCTGAGATGCAGATCAGCTATAATCCTTATGAAATTCTCGATATTCCAACCTTTTAAATGGTTAATGTATATTAAATATATAAAAAAAGTAAAAACCAAATTATTTTAACGATAAGAAGAAAAATTATAACTATGTATATATGATTGAAACACTAAGAAATATAAAATTGTAATAAATTTTCATTACCAGTATATTCATTCAATAATCTTCATCTTAATTAATTTCATTATTATCATCCTCCACCGCAACGAGTCCTTCATTTTTCCCTCTTCGGAATGTTTTACCATTTTGATATATTTTAGGAAACAATTATTCAATATTTTTTTGTTGATGAGGTTCAACATGAAAAAGTACCAATTGATCTTAATCAACCATATCATATATGTATCTCTTCATTAAGTGTACAACAACACTATATACTTCATGTATATCTTTATTCACCCAAAAAAGTTCTTTTCTTGATATGCCACGATAAATAGTTCATACTGTAAAGGCTCACTAGTATCCATCAAGTGAGATAAGTTGATAGAAGTAAAATGAAACGAATATATTATTACACTGCAATCAATGTTGACCCACATTCATTTTAATGAGACAATATAAAATCACCATGATAGTTTAATACTATTATATTAATCATCTTCACATAGTATCTAACCTTTTGAAATGAAAATAGGCCACTATTTTGAGTTTTCAATTCTTCTTCGTGATAAATTGTATGAAACCAAAATCCATGGATATTGTAGGAATATAATCTTTTATCTAGACAGAGAGGACCATGTCCAAAAAACATCAAATCTATTCAATATATCAGCTCGATTGTCAATATTCATTATGTAGAAAAAGAGATATAATATATTACTTTTAACAATTAAAAAATAACTACCTATTAATAATATGAATATGAGTATATAGTTATATTAAGGGTGGACAATTTTATATGATCCTTATTAACAGCTTTGGTTAATTATAGCTCATTTTGAACTCAACCCCATAGTTTCTTCTTTTTTTAGAGTTGAAATTAATCAAAAAATTGATTTTCAATAACAATACTATGTAAAACATTTCAATTTTCTGGTATCAAATCCACTTAAGATAGTGTAAAATTTGACCCCTTTCCAGGTCATCATTCTATTGTTAGAAATATGAATAGATGATTTTCATAACTAGAATTATTATATATATCATCAACATGTCCATCATGATTGAATCTTTCCTCAATCCCATGCAAATTCATAGAATAGTGGTAAAGAATTATTTCTCAATGTAACCTTTGGTTGTAGAGACTTTAGGAATAGATTTACTCCTCAAATATGATATAAATTGACCTAAGTTCTTAATGAAAAAATAAGAAACATATGAAGAAATATACACAATGATTTGATAAAATCAATTTCACCAATAAAAATAAAAAAAATATCAATGTACCTCTCAATTGGATACATCCATTGATTGTTTACCTGTCCAACATGTTTAGATTCTTTAACCAAATGTAAATTCAAATTAATTATGACTATGGAGAAGAAAGGGGGAAATAACATCTCAATATGAATGTGATAAAACAATTCTTTGTTTCTGTTTATCAAGTTCATTTATATTTAGAATGTTTTCTCAAATATCTCTGAAAAAGGGATAAAATAAAACTAGAACTGTAATTACTTTTTCAGGTAATAAATTTCATAAAGCTAATAGAATAAACTGATCCATCAAAAAATTTTATTCATGACTTATCAATCTACGTTCCATTTGATGTTTTATGTCGACACACCTTAAAATGTTACATGAATATCCTTCAGGAACATTTATATTATTTAATGTTTGTATGAATACATATTTGTCATGATTTTTCATTATAGAAATACCATGAAGGATAGTTTCCATAATCATTTTTTGACAAACTGTGCTTTATATTCATTCACTATAAATTATAAAGAGCATTATGGAAATCCTTAAATTTTACCTACTCATTAAAGACTGTAAAAATTATAATTTCATGGGCGTTCTTCTCAATATACGTTATGTTAAGATTGTGACTTGTCAAATTAAACCCCAATAATGAATTTGAAAAAATATAATCGATTTTTTATATTTCTATATTCCAACTTCTTCGGATATTTTACCTCATTCCCTTTTCCACCATTCATTAAAATGATAAGATTTTACAACTTCTTTAGTCACATTAAATAATTTTCCCATGATATTTGAATCATATAACACCTTCAATGACATTATTATCTCAAAATCATTATTTAATCATGTACTGGTAAACCTAAATTTATTTGAAGCCTCAAGAAATCAATGAGGTCATATTAAACATAATTTATTTTTATGAGGTAACCATTGAGGTTCAAAATCAAGATTAAAAACCAGGCAATCAATACCAGTATGAGTATTCCAACTAGATAAATGACATAGTCTAGTAAAGATTCTATTTTTTCACATTAATGTAGCATGCATTTTTAATATTTTTCTCATTGATGAATCATATATTTTCTTGCAATCATCCTATAATTATAAAAATTCTTTTATTAGAAGTTGATGTTATACATAAATTTAATTTCCATGCTTTTTATTTATATGGATAATCATAAAAATAATGAAATAATCATTCTCTATACAAAACCATGGATATAGATTATAAGGGATCAAAACAATGGTCCAAATTCAATAATTAGTAATTAATGTTCCAATAATGTAAAAACCATCAAAATCCAATCCCAAATTCACATTCATCAGATTTGAAGAATATTTTCGATATAGAAAATCAAATATATTCCATAATGTTGAATATTTTGGATGTCTCATCAAGCCATGGTTACTATCCTGAGCATGCCACTTAATGTATTCTATAGTATTAGATGACATGAATAATCATTTCATGTATGATTTCATATGAATGTATGGAAATATCTTTACTTAAGTTTTCATTATCTATTTTCTCTAGGGGTTGTATGTATTTATATTTTCATTGTTCTTTATTGACTTCAATTTTCATGTTTGCCATATAATGAAATCAACTTTATTAGTCTCCTGTCTCCTTTGAATTATGACATCATTAGGGATTTCATGTATCTTTGTATAATCATGTCCACATTTGTTGATGAATTTATTCATCTCAAAGATTGATGCATGGATATTATCATTACTAAATTCATCATGATGTAAATCTAAAATAATAGAATTTTATTTTTCTATAATTCCATTGTGACAATTTGGATGATCTAACTTAATTAGAAAATGATGATTTGAATACATGTCACACCCTTCATTCAGTTCATGATTTATGTATTCCAATAATTCATAAAAACCATTTTTATTCATTTTAGATATAAGAAAGATTAACCTGATCATGATCATATAACTGTGTTTTTGGTCAATTAAATTCGAGGACTTTGTTTTATAAAAATTCAAATGCATCATTTTACAAATTTTGAACTAAAATCTCATATACGAGGACACTTTGTATTTCATTGATAGTAGTATAATTTTTTGAGTTTCCCTAACATTTGATACACTATACAAAATACAACATACATATCTAGAAGGAAAATGTTTCAATATCACACTACTGGAAATTGCACCTATACCCACGGTTTGAAACCGTGGGTATAGCCCTTGAAACCGTGGGTATAGGGTATACCCACGGTTTCGCCAACCGCGGGCTGGAATGCCGTCGCAATAGCCCTATACCCACGGTTTTTAAAGAACCGTGGGTATAGACCCATAAATTTTTATATTACCCACGGTTCATTGAACCGTAGGTATATATGTATACCCACGGTTTTATAACCGTGGGTATAGTTTTTTTGCAGCTCAGAATATACCCACGGTTCACTTGAACCGTGGGTATATATGTATTCCCACGGTTCTATAACCGTGGGTACAGTTTTTTGCAGCTCCAGAATATACCCACGGTTCACTTGAACCGTGGGTATATATGTTTCCAGCGCCAGAATATTTCCACGGTTCAAATGAACCGTGGGTATTTGCAATGTCCCCCGCATCAACGCAGGCCAGCAGGCTCTGCAATTCTACCTGAAGACAAAATATAAGAACAAAATATAAGAACAAAAAGTATACAGCTTGCAATTGAGAAAGTTCCGCCAAGTTATGTTTTCCGCTTAACAAATTTCTGATCATCCTACATGGAACAATGTGCAAGTTAAAAATAAGTCTAATTATAGGCATTGAAAACATTACATGGCTATAGCTTGAAACCGCAGGGAAAAAATGAAGCAATACAGATACTACCAGCACAATGGGAATAATGGATATTGCATTAAAGATGTTCAACAAGAATAGTGATTTGGAGACAGGAATTTCATAATAAAAGAAACTTGCAAGCTGCACAGCATAAATTAAAATGCATTAAAACATCAATAAAAGCCATGGAAATGAAAACATCTAGCAAAAATTTGTGCCAGCCCCCTCCTGCTAGCCCCCCCCGCCAGCTCCCCCCCCTGCCCACTGCTTGTCCCCCTGCCAGCCCCCGCCCCCCCTGCCCCTACCAGCCCCCCCCTCCCCCCTTCTTGTCCCCCTGCCATCCCCCCCTCCCCCCTGCTTGTCCCCCTGCCAGCCCCCCCCCCTCCCCCTGCTTGTCCCCCTGCCAGCCCCCCCTTCCCCCTGCTTGTCCCCCTGCCAGCCCCCCCCCCTTCCCCCTACTTGTCCCCCTGCCAGCCCCCCCTGCCACCTGCTTGTCCCCCTGCCAGCCCCCCCTGCCCCTTGCTTGTCCCCCGCCAGCCCCCCCTGCCCCTGCTTGTCCCCCTGCCAGCCCCCCCTGCTTGTCCCCCTGCCAGCCCCCGCCCCCCTGCCCCTGCCAGCCCCCCCTCCCCCCTGCTTGTCCCCCTGCCAGCCCCCCCTCCCCCTGCTTGTCCCCCTGCCAGCCCCCCCCTTCCCCCTGCTTGTCCCCTGCCAGCCCCCCCCCCCATCCCCCCTGCTTGTCCCCCTGCCAGCCCCCCCCTCCCCCTGCTTGTCCCCCTGCCAGCCCCCCCTTCCCCCTGCTTGTCCCCCTGCCAGCCCCCCTGCCCCTGCCAGCCCCCCCTGCCAGCCCCCCCTGCCACCAGCTTGTCCCCCTGCCAGCCCCCCCTGCTTGTCCCCCTGCCAGCCCCCCCCCGCCCCCTGCTTGTCCCCCCACCCAGCCCCCCTGCCCCCTGCCAGCCCCCCCACCCTGCCCCCTGCTTGTCCCCCCCTGCCAGCCCCACCCCCACCCTGCCCCCTGCTTGTCCCCCTGCCAGCCCCCCCCCCCTGCTTGTCCCCCTGCCAGCCCCCCCTGCCCCCTGCTAGGCCCCCTGTCAGTCCCCTGCTAGGCCCCCTGTCAGTCCCCTGCTAGTCCCCCTGCCCCCTGATCTGATAATCAAGTTTATCTGATCTGATAACCACAACATCTTCAGCACTGCCAGATTCAGGTTTAACAGGTACCAATTCACCAATTCTGACATGTTTAGCAGCATGAGATAAGACAGGAATAGACTGAACCACATCAGATTTACAGACCATGTTTAGCACCCCTTCCCCCTGCTGGACACCCCCCTGCTGGACACCCCCTCCCTCTGCTGGACAACCCCCCCTGCTGGACACCCCCCCTGTCGGTCAGCATTGCTACAGTAGTCAGAGGGTACACAGACACAGTTGCGGGCCACAAGCATTCGGCCCAACCGGATCGGGCAACACCAATCCAACAAAATCCTCATCCGCGACAGTTGCAGGCTACAAGCATTCAGTAGGGATTAATGGAAGAAATCAACATTAATGGAAGCATGAGAAAAACTCACATGATCCTAAAACTAGAAGGATTCATGTGAAAGGGGTGCCCCAAGGCAAGGTATGTACTGGAAATGCTTGCAGGGACAGTCCAAGCAGCAAGGTGATTTGGAGAAAGAAAAATCAACCTATAGTGAAAAGAAAAATCCTTGGCGGTAAAGCTGTCCAAGGAAAAACAGGTTGTGTTTTGGGTTGTGAAGAAGAGAACAAACCTAAAGAAGTGGAGACACAATCCATGGGGTAAGTGTGCTCACAAAGCATATATTTTAGAGCTGAAAACAGATCTGGTTTAGAGCTGGAAGTTGCATGCAGCAATGGTATCAATTCATGCTAAAAGTGGACACCCCAGGACAGACCCCCCCCAAACCCAGACCCCCCAGGACAGACCCCCCCAGACCCTGGACACCCCAGGACAAACGCCCCCCCCCCTCACTGGACCCCCTAGACACCCCATGGACAGACCCCCCCCAAACCCAAACCCACTCCCCACCCTTGACACCCCCCTGCACCCCCAGTACCACCTGCACCCAGCCCCCCCCCCAGGATATTATTTGACATTACATCTACAATTGGCATTCCCATCAAAATGGATAGAGCAACTGAGGAGGCACATTATGGGTATTTTGCTAGAATAATGTGCATTTTGCTAGAGTTCTTCTAGAAGTGGACCTTAATTCCACCCTCATTGATCGGGTTGTGTTATCCACAAATGAAGATGACTTGTTTTTGAAAATTGAGTATGAACAACTACCTCCCCCCCTGCCCCCTGCTAGCCCCCCCCGCCCCCCGCCAGCCCCCCCCCCCCCCCCCCCCCCTGCCCCCTACCAGTCCCCCCTGCCTGGACACCCCCCCTGCCCCCTGCTAGCCCCCCTGCCCCCTGCTAGCCCCCCTGCCAGCCCCCCCTGTCCCCCAACCAGCACCCCCCCTGTCCCCATGCCAGCCCCCCCCGCCCCCTGCTTGTCCCCCTGCCAGCCCCCCCTGCCCCCTGCTAGTCCCCCCGCCAGCCCCCCCTGCCCCTACCAGTCCCCCCTGCCTGGACACCCCTCCCCCTACTTGTCCCCCCTTGCCACCCCCCTGCTAGTCCCCCCTGCCCCCTGCTGGTCCCCCCCTGCCCCCTGCTAGTCCCCCCCTGCCACCCCCTGCATGTCTCCCTGCCAGCCCCCCCCTGCCACCCCCTGCTTGTCCCCCTGCCAGCCCCCCCTGCCCCTGCCAGCCCCCCCTGCCCCCTGCTTGCCCCCACCCCCTGGCCCCCTGCTTGCCCCCCTGCCAGCCCCCCCCCCCATGCCCCCTGCTTGTCCCCCTGCCAGCCCCCCCTGCCCCCTGCCAGCCCCCCCCCCCCCACCCTGCCCCCTGCTTGTCCCCCTGCCAGAGTTCTTCTTTATTGGTTCATTTCTTGAAGCATTCTTAATTGAGTTTGTAATGTTCATGTTATATAGCATCAACGAAATGGTATTTTGGTTAGATAACAGGGATACATGCTGTTCATAATAGTTCATATTATCTACAGATTTAGCACCAACAAAAGTTAAATTAATAGAATGAAGAGTAGGTGTACCTGGGTCCTTTGAATCATCTATATTCTGCATCTTGATAGCGTCCAGATCTAATGGAAGGGGCCTCTGCCCGATGGGTTCAAAATGTGCCTGCATTAGCGTGGGGTCTTGTACAGAGGTTGTGCTTCCTTTTGTATGTTTTATAGGTTCCAGTGTCAAGGTACCTTGTTTATCAATGTTAGTGTGTTTTTTTTGTGCCTTAGCCTAAAGAGACTTTAGACTAATATGAGGATTCCTATTTTTTATAGGACAACCAGTGGTATGAATGACGTTTAGATTAGTGGAGAGTTTTCTGGTTTTTATAGCAGTGCCAGTGGCATCCAGAGTTTTAGAGTCATAGGTGTAGTGAGAAGAGGAAAAAGAACCTAAACCATTTGTCTGATTGTTTGACTCTTTTATTATCTCTTGGTTTGGTGTGAAATTCAGTCAAAAGCAGACATTGAATTTCTATCACAACAGGATGATTCGGTTCAGATGACATGTGCAGAGGATGAGGATGATCTGGTTCGGACAACATGAAAGGATGTTTTCTCAGAAGATTTAAAGAAATGAATGCTATGAATGCTAATCTGTGATGAATAGAGGATTGGATGACCCCTGATATACCTAATTCGGTGAGGTTTGGAGATCTAGAAATGTGTAGGAATACCTAGAGGAATAAAATATGCCAGAAAATTCCAAACCAATGTTTTCAGTTGAATTGAGCTTTTGTACCACCTGCTATGCACGTTTTGTGGAAAGATGGATGAGAGGCAGCGCTGAGAGGAGATATAGTTTAGGAATGAGGAAATACGAAAAATTATAGAGCTAACCATTCAATGTTTCTCTAAGGAGGAGTAACCGCCGCAGGGTGTCGTCCTGGAGCAGAACCAAATCACGGCGTGACCGCGGCGTGACCGCGGCGTGACCGCGGCGTGACCGCGGCGTGACCGCGTCCTGACCGCAGCGTGACCGCGGCGTGACCGCGGCGTGACCGCGGCGTGACCGCGGCGTGACCGCGGCGTGACCGCGGCGTGACCGCAGCGTGTTGGCCCGGTCCAGCGACATCCGCGGGGCAACATCTTCCACTTAGTTTCAAATAGGATGATATGGATGGCATGCGAGGATGTTTTCTCAGAAGATTTAAAGAAATGAATGCTAATCTGTGATGAATAGAGGATTGGATGACCCCTGATATACCTAATTCGGTGAGGTTTGGAGATCTAGAAATGTGTAGGAATACCTAGAGGAATAAAATATGCCAGACAATTCCAAACCAATGTTTTCAGTTGAATTGAGCTTTTGTACCACCTGCTATGCATGTTTTGTGGAAAGATGGATGAGAGGCAGCGCTGAGAGGAGATATAGTTTAGGAATGAGGAAATACGAAAAATTATAGAGCTAACCATTCAATGTTTCTCTAAGGAGGAGTAACCGCCGCAGGGTGTCGTCCTGGAGCAGGGCCAAATCACGGCGTGACCGCGGCGTGACCGCGGCGTGACCGCGGCGTGACCGCGGCGTGACCGCGGCGTGACCGCGGCGTGACCGCAGCGTGACCGCAGCGTGTTGGCCCGGTCCAGCGACATCCGCGGGGCAACATCTTCCACCTAGTTTCAAATAGGATGATATGGATGGCATGCGAGGATGTTTTCTCAGAAGATTTAAAGAAATGAATGCTAATCTGTGATGAATAGAGGATTGGATGACCCCTGATATACCTAATTCGGTGAGGTTTGGAGATCTAGAAATGTGTAGGAATACCTAGAGGAATAAAATATGCCAGACAATTCCAAACCAATGTTTTCAGTTGAATTGAGCTTTTATACCACCTGCTATGCACGTTTTGTGGAAAGATGGATGAGAGGCAGCGCTGAGAGGAGATATAGTTTAGGAATGAGGAAATACGAAAAATTATAGAGCTAACCATTCAATGTTTCTCTAAGGAGGAGTAACCGCCGCAGGGTGTCGTCCTGGAGCAGGGCCAAATCACGGCGTGACCGCGGCGTGACCGCGGCGTGACCGCGGCGTGACCGCGGCGTGACCGCGGCGTGACCGCGGCGTGACCGCGGCGTGACCGCGGCGTGACCGCGGCGTGACCGCGGCGTGACCGCGGCGTGACCGCGGCGTGACCGCAGCGTGACCGCAGCGTGACCGCAGCGTGTTGGCCCGGTCCAGCGACATCCGCGGGGCAACATCTTCCACTTAGTTTCAAATAGGATGATATGGATGTCATGCGAGGATGTTTTCTCAGAAGATTTAAAGAAATGAATGCTAATCTGTGATGAATAGAGGATTGGATGACCCCTGATATACCTAATTCGGTGAGGTTTGGAGATCTAGAAATGTGTAGGAATACCTAGAGGAATAAAATATGCTAGACAATTCCAAACCAATGTTTTCAGTTGAATTGAGCTTTTGTACCACCTACTATGCACGTTTTGTGGAAAGATGGATGAGAGGCAGCGCTGAGAGGAGATATAGTTTAGGAATGAGGAAATACGAAAAATTATAGAGCTAACCATTCAATGTTTCTCTAAGGAGGAGTAACCGCCGCAGGGTGTCGTCCTGGAGCAGGGCCAAATAACGGCGTGACCGCGGCGTGACCGCGGCGTGACCGCGGCGTGACCGCGGCGTGACCGCGACGTGACCGCGGCGTGACCGCGGCGTGACCGCGGCGTGACCGCGGCGTGACCGCGGCGTGACCGCGGCGTGACCGCAGCGTGACCGCAGCGTGTTGGCCCAGTCCAGCGACATCCGCGGGGCAACATCTTCCACTTAGTTTCAAATAGGATGATATGGATGACATGAGAGGATGTTTTCTCAGAAGATTTAAAGAAATGAATGCTAATCTGTGATGAATAGAGGATTGGATGACCCCTGATATACCTAATTCGGTGAGGTTTGGAGATCTAGAAATGTGTAGGAATACCTAGAGGAATAAAATATGCCAGACAATTCCAAACCAATGTTTTCAGTTGAATTGAGCTTTTGTACCACCTGCTATGCACGTTTTGTGGAAAGATGGATGAGAGGCAGCGCTGAGAGGAGATATAGTTTAGGAATGAGGAAATACGAAAAATTATAGAGCTAACCATTCAATGTTTCTCTAAGGAGGAGTAACCGCCGCAAGGTGTCGTCCTGCTTGTCCCCCTGCCAGCAACAGATGGAAAACATATTCAGCACAAAAGTGATCGGAAATGCCAACCAAATGAAAGAAGCTAGATTAAAACCAATAACCAACGAGCAGGAAAAAAAAAATTGGACATTCAGAATGCATGTGTGTTCAATGATTCCAATATCTAAAGTGTGTTTCAGCTAGACTCTTAACTCAAAGAAGAATTCACATAGATGATTCATGCATGAATAAGCTCAAATGACGTGTTAGATTGGCACATAGATTTGTCAGCTCACCTTGATAAAGATCGAATGGCAAACCACTGATTGGTAATCATACTTTAATTTGCTACAGTCTGTACATGCAACAAATAAAACCATGAATTATTATTAATGAATATATAAGACTCATAAGCAATGAAATGTCATATAGAAATTTTGTTATTACTACATGACAATAAAATACTAAAGTGCAGATTAAAATGCAGAATAAAAAGCCTGAATATGTTGATAAGAAATACCAATCAGTTTCTTCTCCATGCTTGTAAATTGAAGGCATTCATTCCATCAGCCCATGCACATTCACCAATATTTTGGTTCATCGCTATGCTGGGATGAGAACAATCAAAGTATGTCTAGCAACTCTTAGACATGACCCACAAAAATCAATATACAGTGGAGTCAATAGTTAAAACATATCACCTGCATTCATATGTTGGATGAAAAGGGGGTCAAATCCATGATTTTACGACCAATAACCTGCATTCATATAGTGTGTAAATGCAAATGAAAAATGATGCATGGTAGGGAGGTTTATTCCACAATTTTAGGAAAACATACCTGTTGTAGAGATCTCGCACTTATTAGTGCAGGATTCCCACTGCCCAGTCCCTCCCCCCCACTCCCTACTGCCCTCCCCACTGCCCAGCCCCCCCCCCACTGCCCAGCCCCCCCCACTGCCCACCCCCTCCCCCTCCTGCCCAGCCCTCCCCCCCACTGCCCAGCCCCCCACTGCCCAGCCCCCCCCACTGCCCTCCCCCTCCCCCTCCTGCCCAGCCCTCCCCCCCACTGCCCAGCCCCCCCCACTGCCCAGCCCCCCCCCACTGCCCTCCCCCTCCCCCTCCTGCCCAGCCCTCCCCCCCACTGCCCAGCCCCCCCCCCCCCCACTGCCCAGCCCCCCCCCCCCACTGCCCTCCCCCTCCCCCTCCTGCCCAGCCCTCCCCCCCACTGCCCAGCCCCCCCCCCCCCACTGCCCAGCCCCCCCCCCCACTGCCCACCCCCTCCCCCTCCTGCCCAGCCCTCCCCCCCACTGCCCAGCCCCCCACTGCCCAGCCCCCCCCCCCACTGCCCTCCCCCTCCCCCTCTTGCCCAGCCCTCCCCCCCACTGCCCAGCCCCCCCCCCCCCCACTGCCCAGCCCCCCCCCCCCCCCCCCCACTGCCCTCCCCCTCCCCCTCCTGCCCAGCCCTCCCCCCCACTGCCCAGCCCCCCACTGCCCCTCCCCCTCCCCCTCCCCCTCCCCTCCCCCCCTGCCCAGCCCTCCCACTGCCCAGCCCCCCTCCCCCTCCCCCCCTGCCCACCCCCCCACCTCCCCCTGCAGAAAGTTCATGAAAAAACAAGGAGTAAACAGAATGGCATGTGAAAATTACCTAAATAACTGACAAATAACACCCCTGATGAAAACATAATCCAAAATGCATTTCATTGCATAAAGAAATTCACATACAAGCAGTCCACCAATACAAAAAAAAACATTAAACTCCAACACACGTCTCTCTGCTAAGTCAAAAATGGAGGGGATTAATATCCCCCCCATCGCCATCACTTTCATCCTCATGTCCAGCATCATCATCATCAGCAGCAACATCGACAGCAACATCATCACCAACCGCACCGTCAACATCATCATCAGCAATCTCATCACCAACAACATCATCAGCAACATCCTCGTCAGCTCTATCGCCACCACCGTTATCGCCACTAGGACCCTCATGGGAATCACCCGAGGCATTATTTAAAGAGCGCATTGATGTCATACATGAATGAAAAGTGGCAGCAACCTCTGATGTTAGTGACTGACTCAAAACTGACAGAGCTTTCATGAAATGTTCATTCATCAGCTTACTTTTTTCACGCTCCTCTAATACTATTTTCTTTGTCGCAGCTAATTCAGCACGCGCACTTTCCAACTCAGAGGCCTTAGAGGAGTCTGATGATGACCAATACCTAGAGGGGACAATGTTTTTGCCTGGTCTACAACGGACTCTTCCTGGATGCTCCACACCTAACACCTGACTGAAATGATCATTTGGCCCTAAGTTGTCAGCTTCCTTCTCATCCATGGCCTCCAAGGCAGACTGTTGAAATTATAAACATATTAAATTATGAATTTCGTATAAATGTTTGAAATATAAATAAACAAACTTACAATTTTATCTTGTGTTTGTGAATTAACTGCAGTTCCATCTTTTTTTTTCCTACTGAAGCAGAATAATTTGGCACGAGGTACAGGACCTTCAATGCCCAAATCAGCTTGCTGCATATAAGAAGTGCACAAATTTGAATTACAACCATATATGATAAATGCAAAATATTGGATTGAAGTGAGTTGCAACAAAGACCCACAAACATTGAGGTAAAGACATGGACTAACCAAGGGAAAGAATGAATAAGTTATGATGACATGTTATAAATAAGGACATTATTTTAATTCAGATGAACGTACCGGCCGCTTCTCTTTATCGGGCATTGTAGTGCGCCCCAATGTGTGTAGATATGTCATTTCATCTTTTTTTTTTGTTTTTCGCTGACACTTCCTAAGAAACAAAAAAACAATACAAGTAATAAAAATTAAATTTTATATAAAAAACAGTAAAGATGGGTAGTACCTTATACTGTTCAGTATTCCAATGTGCGGTCATTTTTTGATATTGACTTTTTGGACAGTCAGGGTTTGTGGGTACACCCTCTAACTCAGTACCCACTCTGCTCCTCCAACCAATATGTAACTCATACTTGTATGACCGCCAATACTCTCCAAGATCACTCAACCTAGCAGCTTTGGCAGCTTCACCGTTAGGAAAGTTAAATCGACTCTGCAACAAACATGTTAAGTCATATAAATACATTACTAATATCAATATAAATTTATAAAATTTTCGTACCCATATCTGCACCCATGCCCTATCCTTGATGTCGGCACTGATATGTCTCCATGAGACCGGTTCCACCGGAACGATATCATGATATTTGGCTAAAGTAGCCATGAAACTTCTACACTCCTTAGCATTTTTACCTACCATTTGATTTTGAGAATTGTAATCCACCATAATCTGAGTTTCACGATTCCAAGCATCCCTCATTCGAGTGCGCCCACGTCGCCTACTAGAAGATCCCACTAAATAAGATAAGAGGTGACAAGAGAAGAGTTAGGTGACAATACAATAGAAAAAAAGTGAAATGCTATAATTTGAAACATTTATAATAAAAAAACCTGATGCAGGCTCCTGAATAGGCTGTGAGGCATCCGTAGACTGTGCTGGATCAGCATCCTCCGAAGGAAGTATCTGTTCCACAGCATGCTCCGGCTGATCTTCATGAACAGGAGTGGAAACTGAAGGAACAGACTCAATATGTGTAGGATGGATGGTAGGAAAAGGATGTGGCGTAGACATGTCAGAATATGCATAGTAGGTCTGGGGATACATGAATGGATATGAAAACTGTGCAGGTGAGAACATCGGTCGAGTCGGCGTGGACATGGAATGGGAAAAAGAGGGTAAACGGGATGATGATGGCGGCATGTATGGGAACATCCCAGGGGTCTCAAGCGGAGGGCGGACATGTGTGGTAGATGGGATGTCCACTAATGGGTCAGTGTGGGGAGTGGTAAGACAGGAGCTCCGCCTAGGTCTAGGAGGATCCCTACTCGGTCCCATACTGGGAAGAGGATTCTTTGGAGTTACAAGTCCCTAAATAATTGGATCAAAAATATGAACTTGATATTATTTGTAATGCAGAAGATAAATATTTAAATTAATATACTCACTGAAGACAACTCGCGCTCACGTCTAACAGGATCAGCATCAAATAATCTCTTCCTGCGAGCTTCTGTAGTTTTCTTCATAATCTGCATAAGAATGAAATAAATATTTTTTAGCAACAATTTTTACAAATCATAGATACTACTTAAAAAATGTCATAACATCTTTCAGTAATGATAATTTACAACCAAGTTATACAATTTTTAAAACCAAATTTTAAAACCACTTTTCTGAATTGAAAGAAATAGAATTAAATGAAACGAAACCAAACATTACTAAAACAGACATATCATTTCAAACTAAAAGTAAATTAAAGTAATTAAATTAGTACCAACCTGAGAAACTCACGTCAAGGTAAACTGAATGAACTCTGAATATATATGGTTGCTTTTATATATTACCCTCCACTACCTCAGGTTCAACATCATCCCTCACAATGGGACAATTTGTGTCATCAAATGCAATATTTTGGCTATCACCGATGGGGGCGTCAATGGTGACAATTTCATCCCTAGCATCATGAAAAATATGTCTTGGGATTACTTCATTAATGACACCGTAATCAGGGTTCAGATGATCTTTCACATAAAAAACTTGTTTTGCCATTGATGCCAAAATGTATGGTTCATCGGTATGCAGGAATCGACTCATGTCAATAACTCTAAATCCGCAATCATCAATAAATGTACCATGGCGCGTCATTGAATCAAACCATTTACATTGCATCATAGTGACTCGACCTCGAGAGTAGTAATCCAATAACAATATTTTCTCAACCAGTCCATAGTAATACACATCTTCATATCGAGGTCGACTATCAGATGCACTGGCATAACAATCCGTTCTAGCAATTAACATAACGCCATCATGCTGTGTTCTCATTTTCACCGCTTTATCAGTTGTAACAAATTTGTATCCATTGATTATTAAAGATTTGCAGTCACGAACCAAAGAATTGGGACCAAAAGCCAACGCTCTTAATTCTTGAGAAATGAAGTCAGCAGGTAAACTCAATACCTGGAATACATGAGTAATATAATTAAATATATATCTATATTTTAAGGTATTTAATGTAATGGTCATACCTTTGATTTCAACCAAGCTGGGAACTCTTGGCTATGCATAGCCTCTCTCCTTCTCAACGGCAAAGACCGATGAACTCTACTTATAATTTGTTTATGTTCTCTACATAAAATGACAATAAAAGTATAAGGTATATGTGATATGATATCATATGAGATAACATATATATATTCAAATTACTTACTTGATATAGGCATCGAACAAACCACAATTAAACAAGACTGTACGATGTGCCATATTCCGCTCTTCAGAGCTCAATGTAACCAATGTATATGACCCGACAATTCCACCTGTTTGGGGAAGAGATGGAAACGAGGGTTGAATTTCCTCATACTTCTCATCTTCATTTCTCATTGGTCGATTATGTCTTGTGCTCACATCAGACAAATACATTGAACAAAAATCCATACATTCTTGGGCCAGATAACTCCTCACAATGGAACCTTCAGGATAATTCTTATTTCGGACATATGATTTCATTGTGCACATATTTCTTTCAGTGGGATACATCCACCGAAAAGCAACTGGTCCCCCAAGAAGTGTCTCAGTTGGAAGATGAACTGTTAAATGCAGCATGCAAGTGAAAAAGGATGGAGGAAATTTTTTTTCCAACTCACACAGAATTAATGGTGCCTCTTGCTGCATTTTTATCAACAATGATTTGGATAACCTTTTAGCACAAAGGTCTCTAAAAAAATGACACAACCGAATCACTGCCACCCTTACATTATTGGATAGCAAATGTCGAATTGCTATTGGAATCAATTCATGAAGAAGGATGTGGTAATCATGAGTTTTTAGGGATTTCAATTTCAAATGTCTTCTGTTGACTCGTTTAGATATGTTGCTGGAATAGCCGTCTGGAACCTTAATATTCTCCAATACTGCCAGAAATTGATCTTTCTCTGCCTGTGTCATCACATAAGAAGCACAGGGAACTTTCCATTTGTTTTCACCGATACAAACAGGATGTAGTTCTGGTCGAATACCCCAATCAAATAAATCCCGATGAGATCGGAAGTCATCTTTGGTCTTCCCCTTAATATTCAAAAGAATTGCAAGCAACATTTCACATATATTTTTCTCAATATGCATTACGTCTAAACAATGACGTAACAAATTAGTAGACCAATATGGAAACACAAAAAAAATACTTCGCTTTTTCCAATTGTAAATGACTTCAGTATCAGCATTCTTCCTCTTTCGAGATGTCAAATGACCTTTTCCTAATGAAAAGATGAAATCTTTCAATTCATCAAGCACATCACTTCCTGAAATACGTTGAGGTGGTTCTTCAGTGTCAACATTATTATCAAACCTCCGACGATTCTTCCTGTATTGATGATCCATTGGCAAGAATCGGCGATGCCCCATGAAACTGAAACTACGACGATATTTAAGCCTTCTCGATCGTGTATTCTTCATACAAACGGGACATGAAAGTTTTCCCTTCGTGCTCCACCCAGACATCATTGCATAGGCAGGGAAATCATTTATGGTCCATAGAAGGGCAGCACGCATCTGAAACGTATTCTTTGAAGAAGCATCAAATGTCTGCACACCTAAATCCCAAAGTTGTTTCAACTCTTTTATTAAAGGCTGCAAGTATACATCTATGTCATTACCAGGATCCGAAGGTCCAGATATCAGTATACTCAAGAAAGTGAAAGGTTTTTTCATACACATCCACGGAGGAAGATTATAAACATGAATAAAAACCGGCCACGTGCTATGAGAGGTAAGCATCTGACCAAACGGATTAAAACCATCACATGATAGGCCCAATCTGACATTACGCACCTCAGCTGCAAAATCAGGATGTTGTGCGTCAAATGTCCGCCATGCTAATCCATCTGCTGGATGGACCAGCTCATCATTTCCTTTAATTCTCTCAACATCGTGCCATCGCATATTGGCTGAGATTTCTGGAGACATGAATAGATTTTGAAGTCTGGGAATCAATGGAAAGTGCCACATGACTTTCTGTGGCCCACGAGACGGTGTTCCATCTGCATTTGTCTTCCATCGAGATGTACCACAGTCTTTACAGTCATTACGGTCAGCTGTTTCCTCCAAAAATAAACTGCAATCTTTCGGACAAGCATGGACTTTATTAGTAGCAAATCCAAGCTGCTTAATTAACTTCCATGCCATGTAATGATTTGAGGGAATATCTGCACCATTAGGAAGCAAGTCCTTCAAAAATGTAAGAATATAATCAATGGCAGTATTAGAAATCCCATACATAGTTTTCCCATGATATAACCGCATTAAAAATTCCAACTTGGTCATTCTAGTACATTCTTGATATACTGGAGTTCTGGCATCATCCAATAAATTTTTCACTATGTCAACATCATCATTTTCAGCATTTTCCTCATGTGTACTGATATCATTGTCTTCTTGCACCGGCATGCTATCTCTCTCGGAATGATGCACATATGGAAACCGATCAAATATCAAATTCTCCATGTCACTTCGTTCATTTCGTTTATGAACAGTCGAAGATTGACTCGTCTCTCCATGGTGAAACCAAACATTATAGTTTGCTTGAAATCCAAATTTCGTTAAATGGTAACTAACTTCTTCTCGTCTTAACCATGGTCTTCCAACACAATTATAGCAGGGACACTGTATACAACCTCCATCTGACGCATTGCTAAATGCAAAATCTAAAAAATTCTCCAAATTATTTTGAAACTCGGTTGAAATCCGATCGGTACGATACATCCAGCTTCTATCCATTCTATAACAAGAAAAAAAATTATCACTCAATCAACAATGTAAATCATATTTAAAAAAATCATTACAATCAATTTTATTATTAAATCAATCAAAGCATATTAGTAGCTAGCAAAACATATTTAATGACAAGTATTTAATGACAAGAGGAGTTCATGATTGAATAAGTAGGGAAAAAGAGAAAAAGGTCTTCCTTGAGATGTAAACTAAAGAAAAAAGTTAAAAAAGACACTCCACATGGAAAGTAGTGCAGGGGGGAGGGAGAGGGTTGGTTGGTGCAGCAGGGAAAGGGGGAGGGGCCAGTGCAGCAGGAAAAGTGGGAGGGGGAGGGGCTGGTGGTGGGGCTGGGGAAGCATGGGGTAAGGGGCTGGTGGGGGTGCAGTGTGGGGGGGGGGAGGGGCTGATGTAAGGGAAGGGGGGAGGGGGAGGGGCTGGCTGGTGTAGTGGGGGGGGGGTAGGGGCTGGTGGGGGGGATGGGCTGGTGCATGGTAGGGGGAGGGGCTGGTGCAAGAGGGGGGGAGGGGGAGGGGCTGGTGCAGGGGGAGGGGATGTTGCAGCAGGGGGTTAAGGGAGGGGCTGGTGCAAGGGAAGGGGGAGGGGGAGAGGTTGTGTAGGGAAGGGGGGCTGGTGAGTCTCCCCATACGTTAGAGGTTTTTGACTTGTAGTGAGGGTCTCGAGAGGTGATAGTGGGGACTATACCCTCTTATCACATATACACAGTGGTAAAATTGAATAAATAACAATCAACAATGAAAGAGGTAGTAAATAAATGACAAAGCAGCATAAGATAAATATTATTATAACTGAATTAAAGTGGTCAATGGTAGTTTAAACAACAGATGAATGCATGACATGGTAATGATACATATCTAAAAGTAGTAAACATTACATCATTATTTTCAATAAAATAAAAAAATAATAAAGTCACATCAAAACCCCATGGGTGATCTCCTTGAGCATCCCGAGATCCAACTCAGTCCTTTTCTCCTAACTCTAGTTACAAGCATACATTGAAAAGCAAGGTCCAAGGTCCTGAGAAAATGAAAGTATACTCGAGTATCCCAATGTAATAGCAGCCTGAGTAGGGTGTGAGATATAAATAATAATAGGATGGAACCACTGATGTCCAGCCCAATCTAGATAGTGCAGTATAAAATATATAGTTCACTGGTATATAGAATAATAATAGAGAGATAAATAAACATCACCCGTACAGGTTCCTATGGGACACATAGCAGTTATACCTTCTTTAGCCTTTGACTGGTGTCAGAATGTGTAACCATTTCATTAATCAATTTTATCCAGTTTAAATATAATTTATATGAGAAAGATATTGAGGTTCTAAGATGTGAGAAGAAAACATGTAATGATATTTAATAATGAAGTTCCAAGGTTATAACCAAGGAAACATAGACCTCAAGTGTCAACAACTTAGTAATAACTATAGCCTCACATGGGGTAAGACTGTAATCCAAGGATAACAGTCCAACTAATTCCACAATAAGAGGACTATCTAGTCTAAGAAGTTCATCCAAGGTAAAATGGGTCTAAGAAAAGATTGGGCTAGGATTTAACCATGGCACCTACTTGTCAATTCTGGAACCAAGGAGTGTATCTAAGGAATCTTGTTGTAATACATGAGGGATTATATGGTGTCATACCAGGCATCTAAAGTTAGACAAGGATCAGGTTCTATGTAGGTCTCAACCTAAGAAAGTTGTATCCTTGAATTCAGAATAGGGTCCTTGAGTGCTCAAGGCTTTCTCTCAAGTATCCAAGGTGAGCTTGAGTCAGGCCACACCTACTTTGATATTGAATTCATATAATATTCCATTTGGTTCAAGCCTTTCCTTTGATTAGTGTGACAAGTCCAAGTAGCATGAAACCCTTTAATCAAGTAATAATTAATCAATAAGTCAATTTTGTTCAACCCTAGCCTTTCATTAGTGTGACAAGGCCATGTAGCTTGAAACCACTCATTTAATCCATTTAAGGCATTTTCAATAATCAAGGTTCACTCTGGTACCTTCCATTAACATGGTAAGGGGTTCTATGAATACGCAACATATTTTTCAATTACATTTAATACGGCTAATTCATGTACTTAGTATACTTTACAATTTCTATTTCACAGTTTATTATTACATTGAAGCACTTACATTAGGCGGGTTAAATGTTGTGCATACAGGGTAATTTCCATTCTGAAATTCAAAAGATAATTCAAGCCATTTAATATAGAAAATCATACCCTTAGAAATTTAAATCTAAGGCTCACCGAATGGTGGCTCAAACATGTCAACATACTAAAATGAAAATTATGGGAAACAATTCTACATGGGTAATTCCAATATAAAAACCGGTCAAAGAACTTAAACGGTTCCTTGGTTATTTAATCATTTAAAAAGGAAAACTTAGTTTTTTTAATTCCATTAGGGGTCATATATGACATAATTCAAACATAACATCAATTCATAAAGAAATATCAGTACAACAAGACAATAAATCCTAAAAGTCTAATAATTGTTTTTTAACTTGAAGACAGCGCACCTCCGTTGGAGGGGTTTTAATATATAAACATGATATTTATTATGAAACAATAATTTATTACCTTTAACTCTTAAATCATGAAACATACTAAATTCAAGATTAAGAGGAATTTAATCTAATGTATTCACTGCATTAACTAAAAACAAAGAAAACGTGTAGTAAGAAACTAATTAATGCATTAATAAATTTGAGGAATTGGAAGGGTACCCTTCCTCAAAGAGGAACCAAGCCAACACCTGAAACTTGATAGATTTATAAACAACCACCCGGAACTGCTCAACATGTGTATGTACATACCTTCATATATACTATTTTAAGGCCAAAATAGTGCATCTTAGGATTATCAATGCTAAATTAATTTGGGGAAATATTCTCACTGGGTTTGATAATCAGGATATTTATATCATTCATCTTTTAGTATTCCGTCATAAAAAAATGAAATTGCTTAAAAAAATTTAGAATCAAACCACTCCATTAACCTATGAATGCATCAACTGCTACCTTTGACTACAACACTAATTGATTATCAAGAGGTAATATGATGAAATTATGGGAAATCAACCAAGACTAAGAAATTACCAGGAAATCTGGGACTCCAGCATAAAAAAAATCACTACTGAGAAGGCCGGGAGGTCCAGGTCGTGAGCCGGGAGGCCGAGCCGGGAGTCGGGAGCCGGGAGTCGGGAGCCGGGAGCCGCGAATCGGGAGATGCGAGTCGGGAGCCGCGAGTCGGGAGCCGCGAGTCGGGAGCCGCGAGTCGGGAGCCGCGAGTCGGGAGCCGGGAGGCGGAGCCGGGAGTCGGAGCCCGGGGTTGGAGGCCGGGGAGGGGAGTCGGAGGCCGGGGAGGGGAGTCGGAGAGGAGAGGGGAGGGTCGGGAGTCAGTGGTCGGGGAGCGGCGTCGCGACTTGGGGAGGTAGGGTAGAGCGATGCGTCGCGGATTTGAGGAGAGAATGAGGAGGAGCCCGATACAAGGGCTCGAAAAAAAAAATTAATACCCACGGTTTTAATAAAACCGTGGGTATAAACATCAAAAAAACATACTATCCCCACAGTTTAAAGAACTGTGGGAATAGGTGCGTGGGGATAGACCCCATTTCCAATAGTGTCATATTCTCATATACATCATTTCTATTCCACCATGACATGAAATTACAATCCTTATATGGATAATTATTTCTATCATTCATTGGTCAGGTAGTAATTGCATAATCTGATGATTCTTCCAAGCCCTTGGCATATTGAGGAGTGTTTTGAGGTAAAATTATAAAACATTTATCCATATTTAATGGATTCTATTTTCCATATACATTCAAATAAAAAGATATAAATGTTTAATCAGCCAATTAAAATCAATATTTAATATCACTAACATTACTATTGACTATTTCATAAAAACGAAAAAAATGTGTTGAATAAAATAAAGAAACATTTATTTCTGAAATTTTAATATGCACACATAAATCAAATAAATTATTATTTCACAAAGACATAGATGAGTGGGATTAATACAAAGTAAATTTAATTGTGTATTATACAATTGTTTTTTAACTTTGTAGGGTTCATTCAATTGACAAAATAGCTACATTGATCAATATCTGAATAATTTCCCATGATCTAACTAAGTATAAGAGAATCCATTTAAATATATGAATGAAATATATACTATATTTAGATATCATGATATGTCATGTATACACAAAATATTCAACCCAATATGTCAGTAATCTATTGAACTGGTTTAGTGTGACTTCATGTTATTCCATTAATTATATATTTCAAATCTATTAAAATAACATCATATCAGATGTTCCAAAATTCACTCTAACCCTAAAAACATGATTTTATCATAAATTTGAATAGTTTTATCTATCATTTTCAAATAAATATGATAAAAAAGTAGTGCTTTGATTCAAGAAAATACAATCTACACACAACAATTAGTTCTATTAAAACCCATGTAAGTTAAAAGAAAGTCAATGATATTATGTTGACTGTTCAAGTTACCGTAATCTATAATTGATTTTCTTGCATGTAAAACATAACCCTATGCAATCTTTCTTTATTTGATAGATTGAATTAGACAAAATAATTCCTTATATACGAATAAAACATGAGGCATTTTTATAAATTTAGGAAGGTATATTATCTATTTTTTCCAACCTATAGCCTTAGATAGCTTACTATGTTCGGCGATGAAGCCATGTGTGATCCCAAACCCTACTTCTAATTAACCATTTTCTAGTAAATTAAATATATTATGTATCTGTAAAAAAATTGAGGCTTTAAAATATATATAACATATTGGAATTCATTAATATCAAAAGAAAACCAAGAAATTATGAACAATATATATTCCAAAACCAACATAAATCATAAATGAAATGATTTTTTAAATTTATTAGGACATAAAAAATTTAATAATTTTTATAACTCCAAGAAATAAATAAAAATTCTAAATAAAAAATTATATGAAAAATTATATATATAATTATTGTAAAATGAATAAAAAATTAAATTGTTTTCTTCCCCAATGATTTTCCATATAATGGTACTCAATAATATATTTTGGTTGAGGATGATGAATCCTATATGGGACGTCTTTGTTACTATCGATGAGGGGATCTGATCCTGGAAGAGGGAGCTTGAAGATGGGGGGTCTACATAACCATTAAAGAGGGGAACATAACCATGGTGAGAGAGGTCAGAGGGGTTGGGGGGGTTTGTATCACTGGTGATACAACCAACAGGGATGCTACAAGGGGGGGGGGGGGGTTACGGGGGTCCGGGTTTTGGGATTGGGGGGCATGGTCTCAGGGCCGTTGGCTCGAGGTTTTTTCCGAGGAAAGGATAATAGGATTGGTGGGGTAAAAAGATGTCGTTAGCTTGGGGTTTCCACTGAGGAGATGAGAAGAGGTGGTAGGGGTGGTGTGGGGGTGAAGTGGTTAGGGTCGCATAGAGGGAGGGAAAGGGAGATGGATTTGTTTTTCTTAAACATTTAGTGACATTTTAATTGAATCCATCACTAATTGTAAAAAAAATATTGCATCAGTTTTATGAAACTACCTCTATATTTTATATTTCATTTTTTAGTGAGATTTATATCAGTGTGGATTCTAGAACTTCTTAAAATAAAACACAACTAACCATCACATTTTTTGAAGTGTAGAGACTCATTCTAACCTGAACCATGAGCATAGATCCTAAAGTCCAATACCTCTCAACTTGAATATGGAGATGAAATCATGCTTAAACTGAGCCTTTCATCAAGATTCAAGCACCCTTACAAGACATATTATAGAATATACTGGATGAAGAGGGTTTTCGTGCTTCCTAATATGAAGAAAACATCTACATGAAATAATCTAGAAAGGAGAATCAAGTGGATCATTAGACTTACCTTGAGATTTGATTCACACCAGCGACACTCATTATGGACTAGAATCGACGATTATCAAACCTTGGGAAGCTTGGAGATGAAATGGATCATTATTGAGGTTGATGAGGAGGAATGGGGGAAGAAATCAGTTGAGATACTTAAATTACCTAGGTGGAATGGTAAAATATCCTTATTTAATGAGGCACATGGTTTGGAAACATAATTCGTCAAACCATGCACCATCCATAATCAGCCTCATTCCAAGAGGGATCCAACTCACATGGTTACCCAAAAATCACCAGTTTTTTTTGATAATCCATGTTCCTACCATGAGAAATTCATCATTCTATGGTTACGTAGAAGGGATTTCAACTTGCACGGTTTAAACTAACCATGTACCAACCATGTTACGTACACATGATGACCAATTTTCATATTTATTTCATGTTTTAAACCCCAAAAATCTCCACCAATCCTCAACATGCATCCATAAAACATTCCATTAACCAAATTTAAGAGATTTAATAAATCATTTAAATAATGGAATACCTCTACGTTGTATGGGATCATAAAACCTCCCCACCTTATAACATCTCTTCCTCAAGCTGCTCTTCCCAAGCATCACTAGGAATCCAAGGTAAAAATATGGGGCCGCAAACCCATATATCCATCTCCCCTCCCATTTTTCATCATGGATAATTCTATGTTTCCACCATACATGAACCATGTGCACAATCTATCACTATAAGGATTTCCCACTATGATCCAAAATACGAACTAGATGCTCTTCAAATGACCTATCAGTCTCAATACCACTTACATCAAGATCAATCACATGGGAGGGGTCAGGGTGACACTGTAGAAGTTGGGACACATGAAATATATCATGATCCATTATATCATTGTGGAATAGCCATATAGTACAAAACCAGTTTGGTCACCTCCAAAGTCACAAATGACCCCATGTACCCGGGTGTCAATATACCTTACTTTGAATCTGACGGTGACCCAACCTTAGTTACACCTGATGAAACCCATGATCACCCACCCTAAACTCAAGAGGAAAACTACAATAATATTCATATAAATTATATCTTCTCTATGATATTTTTGTATGTTTATTAATCAACTGAACCAATTCCAACATCTCCTTTATGAGACTTGGTCCCAACAACTTTGATTCCATATACTCTAACCAACACAAGAGGGATAAACCTAGCCTACGATAAATTGGATCATATGGTTTCATTTGAATCAAATCCTAGTAACTATTATTGTGGGAAAACTCCACCTGTGCTAAATGATATTCACATGATCCACCAAAGTCTATGACATAATCCCTCAACATGACATATAGTACCTGAATAGTATTCTATGTTTGAACATCCATTTTTGGGTGGAATGACGTACTCAAAAACAATGGGGTACCGATCCCTCTCTACAATACCTACTAGAAACATGACATGAATTGTGTATTATAATCTGACCTGTAATTCTAGGTACCCCATGATAGTGCACAACTTATCAAACATTAAAATCACCCAACTGATCCACGATAAATTTCTGTCAAATCAGTATGAAATGATCCACCTTAGCCATCTGATCAAAATACACGCATATCACGTCATTCTACTTTGGTGTCATTGGAAGAAACACTAAAAATTATATCATTACATCATCCCTCATCCACTCTGGAATGGAAAATTACGGTAACAAACCAACCGACTGCTGATGCTCAGCCTTTACCTACTGAGAGGTAAGGCATCATGCCACCAAATCCACAAATTATTACTTCAATCCTCGATACCAATCCATCCTACAAAGAACCTGACATTTTTTTCAATCCAATATGAACAACACACATTGATTCATGAATCTCTCACATCAAAACATATCATATCTGAGTTGGAACAACCACAGGAGCAGGAACATAAATGATCCTATCTTCTATAATAGTCCGAACTGATAGTGACTCCTATCATTTACTACGTTCCCTTAAAACCAAACATTCCAGATCATAATACTTATTCTATTAAATTCATTCCATAGGCATGAACAGAACTAATAAGTATACAAGGTTCATCTTTCCTTGGACATACTTCACCTCCAAATTCATCTCAAAAAACAACACTATAATCTTTCACTCCGAATTTGATTCCCAAACATCTTGATTTAGATTCTTCGGACTCAAATAATCCTCAAAACTATTTCCCATTCATTGGGTGTAAAACTTCTCAAATTCAATGGATTACATGTATTCAAACTGTCTTCTCTAAAGAAGATTCAATTCATGGTGATGGACGATATATTTAAGGGTATTATATTTTTTATACACAAAAAATTGTTCTCTTAGCATGTAATGCTTCCAATATTTAAGGATAGTAACCCCCATGACTATTTCCAGATCGTCTGTTGGGTAATTTCATCCACGAGACCACAATTTCCAGGACAATTGTACTAAAACCCTATTATCATTCATCTACATCTCCCAAAGAAAAACACTAGAAACATCACAAAACATACTTTAATTCTTACATGGATGAGGTAACATCAGAATTAATGCAGTTTTCAATTTCATCTATAACAAATGGAAAGATTTCTTACAAGATTCTTACTATTAAAACTTGATTCCCTTCTTGGTCAAAACAGAAAGTGGTGCTTCCAAATGAGATTGTTCTTTAACAAACCTTTGGAAATAGCTGCACATGACCATAAAACAACAAACATTAGAAACATTATTGGGATTCTCCAAACAAAAAACCACCTTAACATTCTCAAATTCCACCGACACACCTTCCATTGAGATGATGTGACCCAAGATATACTCCATGTCTATCCAAAAATGACATTTTGATAGCTTGGTGTTTAGCCTATTCTATACTAGTAAACTCCTGATGATTTCAATATGTTTGGCATGATCATCATGAGTATCACAGAACCCCATTAGGCCATAAAAAATGCCAACTACAAATTGATTTAGGTATGAGTGAATTATTCGGATAATTATGTCTATAGACACTACCAATGAATTGGAAAACCAAAACTTCATAATAAAAAACTCATAAAACCCATAAATTCTCCTGAAAGAAGTCTGTGGTATATCGAAATGTTTCACCCATAACTGATGATACTATTTCCTCAAATAAATATTAAAGAACACTACTTCACCTCTCAATTGGTTAAAAAGATTGTTGATTCACAGAGAAGGGTATTTGTTCATAAACATTCTATGATTCATCATCCTATAATAAACACATAACTACAATGACCCATCATCCTTCTTGTAAAAAACATTCGATATTCCTATGGTGACATACATCAAAAAATGAACCCCATGTTCTCCAATTCCACTAATTATATTTGGAGCTCTTGGAGTTCCGTCATTGCCATTTTATATAGCAGAATGGAAGTCAGTTCTTCTCCTGACAACAACTCTATCATGAACTCAACAGATCTCTTGATTGGATTCCCAATGAAATCATCCTGAAATGCCTTCTCAAACTAATCCACTATATGAATAATGAGAAGATACTATACTCCCCCATCAGCAAGAATAAGGCAAGACACATGGGCTATGAGTTAACCCATATATTTACAAATTGGTCATGTGTGGCCTACCTAGATATCCAATTCACCACACTGAATAGATGTGTCTCCCTAAAGAGATGTAAATTATACACTACATAGGTATCAGTCAATGCGGTCATGGTGAAATTCTAGTGACTCCATACCCAAAATTAGATCAAAACCTAACATCCCAAGTACAAAAGAGTTTCGAAGGAAATGATACCCAAAAATCCTAAGATAAAACCCCTTAAACTGCCTTATATTCTCTATTCACATAATTAATAGTTTAATAATCAACATAAGCCCACAAAAACATTCCAATACTATACCGAAACAGAAAAAAATTGGGAAAAACAGAAGATTAAAAGACACATGTGTCAAATATATCACTAGTAATCATGGAAGCTTCATGGATCATGCCTCAAATAGTCACCAATCCAGCCTCACCTCCCTCATTTGTAGACTAAACTACATTAATCTGGGCCACCCCTCTATTAGTGGACATAGTTTTAGTTCTTGTTATAATTACATTGTCTTAAACATTACATAATCTATTAAATTATTTATAAATCACATTATTAAATTCTCAGAGATCATTTATGTGTACAGTTTTAGAGAATTATAAAATAATTCATACAGTTTCATCCCAGAAGCATACACTATGTGTATAACTAATATAGTATCCATTACATCAATGATTCAAATTTTTAAAAAATAAAATCAACCAATTTTATGAAAAACCATTACAATATCCATATGAGAGTCCTTATTTCTCTTACCCATCCATAAACCCTAAAAAATTTTAAATATCAGGAAGAGTCCACAAATCTCAGTAAGGGTCATAAAAATAATGAATCATGATTTTAGTCCATGAATACCTATAAAATGATGAAATCATTTTCAAAAAGATATACTTTACACCCTTAAAGTATCATATACACACATTGGGAAAACATTAGAATTCATAACATATAGAAAACATACATAAAACATTAGGTAACATGGGGAATTACATAATTATTTTTTAATCCCTAATAGCTACTATATGATTGGTAACCCTCACGACAACCTTACAGTGTAACCCTCATGTCTACCTTGTTGTGTAAACATCATAGTTACATTTGGAGAATCAATACAAAAGACCTACAAAAAAAACATACCCAATGCATTTGAGAGAGCTATATGACCCAAATTTCACTATAAAAAAATTCCAATATACATAACATACTTGTAAATTAAGAATACTATCCTCACAAAAACATTCCTTTGAATTTTGTAAAAATGGAAATTTAAAATATGGTTTTTAATTAAAAGTCCCTTACAATGGGTTTGTCTTACTTAAAACATGTTCAACCTCATATATAATGGTTTTAAGTGACTTATTAATATATTAATTAACCATATTTTTAATTATAAATCCTTATATGTTCTTATCCTAACATATTTCCACCCATTTACAAATAATATTTTGTTATTTTTATTGTTTTAGGTATCTTTATTTCATGGTTTCCATGGTTGTTCAGTATGGATATTCTTGTCGATTTGAATAAAAACAACAGAAATTAAAAGAAATTGTATAAATATGTTTCCATAATTTTAAATGTTTTCATATATCATTTTTTTATTATGATTATTCATTTGATATAACATTAATGAAAATTATATAGTTTGTTTGTGTAACGTCCCGGACCCGGGTGCCACGCAACGGGTGCCCCGAGCCTGGTTCTCCACGTGACCTCAAGCGCATTTCCCCAAATGCCAGAGGATGCCGACTAGCAGAAAGGGCCCAGGTCTGATAGTGGGGAAACTATTCCCTCATTTGTCAAAGTGTAGTGTAGCCGAATACCAAAATAAACATTCAACAACAGCGGAAGCAGTAAACATACACAACTGAAATAACTACAGTAGTGGATATAACCAACAGTATATAAGTGATGATGCTACATGTTTCATGTTATAGGAAAACTGCCAGAACATGTTATACATCAATACAGTACAACAAAAAATAGAGTACAGAAAAGCAAGAAAAACAGCTAGTAGAGGCATCGCGAGCCTAGGCTCGGTCCCATGCCCTCCTACTCCTCAGCAACAGTCAAGTACCTGTATAGGGACTCTTGCCCCTATCTACACCTACATCAACGTAATCTTTTTGGGCTGAAAAGCGTGACCCAAACATGGTGTGAGAAATATATCTCAGTAGGCACCCACCAAAGGCATGTGCCCAACTGCGTGTAAGCGTGCAACAACAGTGTGCAATAGTAAAATGAAATAATGTAAGCAGTACTAAAGAGTAACTAACTTAACAATTAAATTTCCATTTTATTATTCATTTCATTTGTTAAATTTAGTATCGTTCTGTGGTCAACAGCACCGTGCCCTCAGGCCAACCATTATCTTGCCCTCAGGCTAATGTAGTGAACCACGCCATCAGGCTATACAGAATCTCTCCCTCAGGCATTGTAACAGAATTCTCGCCCTCAGGCATACGAATTGTTGCCCTCAGGCACAGAAGTCAAGCCCTCAGGCACGAAAGATTTCCCTCAGGCGGAAAACAACAGCCCTCGGGCTAAAACAGTCACACCCTCAGGCTAATCACAACAACGCCCTCAGACTAATACAATCACTCCCTCAGGCTAATACAAGTAACCAGGAAATGACTAACATATCAAAAAGCAGTAAACAAGCAATTCCTCTCAAGGAAATTCTACAGTTACTACATTTAAGGCATACCATCGAGTATCCTAGCCAAACGGCTAAACAGAGGAACACACCCCTCGGGATGGTCCTGGATCCAAGCAACG
The DNA here is from genome assembly GCA_963277665.1 of Viscum album. Taxonomy (NCBI): domain Eukaryota; kingdom Viridiplantae; phylum Streptophyta; class Magnoliopsida; order Santalales; family Viscaceae; genus Viscum; species Viscum album. The sequence continues at coordinate 893,613,988 of OY728160.1, read as the reverse complement.
ATCCCAAACAGCATTTTATTATCACAATTTAATCACCTATGCAATTATAGGCATTAAATATAGCAACGAACTCAGCCACACGACACCCAAACATGGGTTCGTGGCACGAAAATGCACAAAAACGCACGACAGTTGGAAAATGATCACAAAGCCACCTACCTTATACGCCAACGAACGCTATACCCAAACACCGACTCTAGAAACACCCAAGAACGACATAGATATGACAAAGAAAAAAACCCATTCAAACATAAATAACTTACGTTAGGAGAAGAATTGGTAAGAATGGTACCAGGAGAGGAGAGGGCTTACCCGTGCGGGTCGAACGAGATCGTCTGAAGCTGAATCAGATTCCAGACGAACACCCAGTGGATCTTCAAAGATCCGGCCTGCTCCTTTGGCTCCAAAACGGCTCATGTGACTCCTCTTCCAATAGAGGAGGCTACTGCCTATTTTAAGCCGAAAAAACAAAGTACACGACATGTACTTCTGAGTACACGATGTGTACTTCTTTCATTTAACTGTTCACTTGGAGGCACGGCCAAACTGTTCATCAGTCGACATGAGTACACGACATGTACTCTCGAGTACATGGCATGTACTGTCTCCCAGCTGGAGGCGACACCACTGCCTTACTATTTAAGCCTGCCGACTGACTACACGGCGTGTAAGGTACCACTACACTGCGTGTATTCGGTTCCTACACCCTTCGTCGTCGGCATGGCCACACGCCCTGTGTACTCATCCCAACACGGCCAAAAGTAGATGGCGTGTGGATAGATTACACGGCGTGTAGTTCCAAAATTTAGGATTTTTCCAAAATTTCCATATTTTCTCAAAATCACTTAAGCAAAGGAAAAGAAGAAGCCCGTACCTCTAAAACAAGAATCAGGTTCTTACAAACTTCCCCCCTTATAGCAATTCGTCCCCGAATTTCCCTTTCAAGGGTGGCGAAGAGAAAGCTCAGAACAGCTCTGGCCAATGAGCATGTACGTCACCCTCCCTCTCCCAGGTCTCGTCCTACACTCGACCATGCTTCCATAGCACCCGTACGAGAGGAACTGACCAACCTCGGAGAACCTTCGTGCTCCTATCAATGATACGGATCAGATGCTCCTCAAAGGACGCATCATGCTGAAGCTCAACCTCCTCTGGCTGAAAGGTGTGAGACGAGTCTGAATGGTAGCGACGCAACTGAGACACGTGGAAGACGTCATGCATGGCTCGGTACCGCTGCAGTAACTGCAACCGATATGCAACCAGCTCGACTCTCTCCAGAATCTCAAATGGTCCCACATACCTCGGTGAAAGCTTACCCTGTCTCCTGATCCGTTTGTTTCCCAGCCTCGGTGAAACACGCAAGAAAACCTGATCCCCAACCACGAACTCCAAAGGTCGTCTGGGGCGATTAGCATAAGACTTCTGACGAGACTGTGCGGTAGCCATCCGCTTTCGAATTAACTGGACCTGCTCAGATGTCTCCTGCACGAGCAGTGGTCCCAGTAAAGCTGCCTCACCTGCCTCTAACCAGCACAAAGGTGATCGGCATGGCCTACCATATAAAGCCTCGTATAGTGCTATCTCAATAGTTTCCTAAAAACTATTGTTATAGTAAAACTAAACTAAGGGTATATTCTTCTCCCAAGATCCCCCAAAGTCTAGGACGCATGCGCACAACATGTCCTCTAGCACCTGTATCGTCCTCTCTGACTGGCCATCTGTCTGGGGGTGGTATGCTGTGCTCAGAAGCACCTGTGTACCCAGCGCCCTCTGTAAACTCTGCCAGAAACGAGACGTGAAGTGGGTGTCCCTATCTGAAATGATAGAACGAGGGACCCCGTGAAGACGTACGATCTCTCTGGTATACAGTCTTCAGAGCTCGTTCACACCAAAGGTCTCCTTGATCGGCAAGAAGTGAGCTACCTTCGTAAGTCTGTCGACAACAACCCATACGACGTAATTTCCTCGAGGTGACCTTGGCAATCTCGTCATGAAATCCATCGCGACATCATCCCATTTCCACTCCGGAATGGGCAACTACTGTAATAGCCCAGCTGGTCTCTAATGCTCTGCCTTCACTTGCTGACAGGTGGAACACCTCGTAACAAAACCAGCTATCTCTCTCTTCATACCCGGCCACCAGTACTGACGTCTCAAGTCTCAGTACATCTTGGTAACCCCGGGATGAACTTCCCAAGCTAAAGCATGAAACTCCCGCATCATCTCCTCGCGTATATCTCATGGAACCCATACACGTCCATGGAAACGTAAAACCTCCTCATCGCCTACCATCCAACCAGGAGGAGGGTCCTCACTTGCCACCGACTCCCGCAGAACTAGGCCTTCTGAATCTGAAAGCTGCCTCATCCTCACTCTGTCCAGGAGGGTAGAAGTCATAGCTAATGAGGAAAGATAAGTCTGCCCCTGACTGTCATGCACCTCCAGCTGCATCTCAGAGAACAAAGCCATAAGTTGCCACTCACCACTGGCTTCCTACACTGCCAGTATCTGAGTCTTCCTGCTCAGTGTATTAGCTACTGCATTACCTTTACCAGGTGTATAGGCAAGCTCGAAATCGAAGGACTCTAGGTAATCGACCCACCTCCTCTGTCTCAGATTCAGGTCACACTGAGTAAAGATATACTTGAGGCTTTTGTGGTTGGTGAAAACCACAAAATGCTCTCCCAACAGATAATGTCTCCAACAGCGCAATGCATGTACAACTGCAGCCAACTCGAGATCATGTGTCGGGTAATTCCTCTCATGTGGCCTCAACTGCCGAGACCCATACGCCACAACTCGGTCGCCCTGCATCAAAACGGCTCCCTCCCCAATCCCTGACGCTTCACAATAAACTGTATAGCTCTTCTCCTGCTCTGAGAGTATCAGGATCGGTTCTGATGTCAACCTTCCTTTCAGGTCCTGGAAAACTGTCTCGTAAGCTTCTGACCAAACAAACTTCACACCCTTCTTTGTCAGACCTGTTAACGGTGCTTCTAAGTGGGAGAAGTCCTGTATGAAGCGCCTGTAGTAACCAGCCAGCCCTAAGAAACTCCGTATCTCAAACATGTTCTTAGGATGCTCCCTGGAAACTACTGCTCTCACCTTCTCTGGGTCTACTTCCACTCCTTCCTATGAGATGATATGACCCAGGAAGTGAATCTGGTCCAATCCAAAAGTGTCACTTTGAGAGCTTAGCATGTAGGCGATGCTCTCTCAGTGCACTCAATGCGATCTCAAGATGGGTGGCATGGTCGTGTCGAGTGTGAGAGTACACCAAGATTTCATCCATGAATACTACCACAAATGAATCAAGATACGGATGGAACAAACGATTCATCAGAGCCATGAAAACTGCTGGCGCGTTTGTGAGTCCGAATGGAATAACCATATACTCATATAGACCATACCTTCTCCTGAAAGCTGTGAGAGGTATATCAGATGGTCTAACACACAGCTGATGATATCCGGATCTCAAGTCAATCTTCGAGAACACTCGTGCTCCACGAAGCTGATCAAATAGATCATCTATCCTCGACAAGGGATATCGGTTTTTAACCATCAACTGGTTCAGATTCCGATAATCCACGCAAAGCCTAAGGGTACCATCCGCCTTCTTCGCAAAAAGGACCGGAGAACCCCAAGGAGAAGTACTGGGTCAGATAAATCCCTTCGCCTGTAGCTCCTCTAACTGCCTCTTGAGCTCCTGTAACTCAGGCGTGGCCATCCTATAAGGAGGAATGGACACCGGTGCTACTCCTGGCACAAGCTTGATAGAGAAATCCACCTCACGCACCGTAGGTAGACCTGAAAAGTCGTCTAGGAAGACATCCCTGAAACGATCGACAACTGGAGGGAAATCCCTCTGAAGAGTCCCCCGGTCATTCAGATATAAGCTCGCAATCTGGGCTGTGACTCCACCTCACCCATGATGCTCTGGTCCATCTCGACTCGCCTGAAAATCCCATTCTCCCTTGTATAGAAACTCCCCGCCCTCTGGTGACATGAAACACACCCTGCGACGATAGAAGTCTACAAAGGTTCGAAAGGGAACCAACCAGTCCATCCCAAGAATGAAGTCATAGCTCATCATCTCCAGGACATAGAGGTCCCAAAGGAAGTGACACCCACCAACCTCAAGGGGGAACTCCTTGCACTGACGCACACTATAACGACCCACACTTTACATACATTGTTAATACTTCAAAATTGAAGCACTCTTATTACAACATATGACAAAACCACAAAGGACCGTATAGGTATAGTGTCTTTAGAAACTGGGAAACATAAACAACTGGTTCATAAATCTTCTACAGTGTCTCCCATTTATTTCATCATATCTAGGGTCCCTTTTAGCATATTCTACTTAATATCCATCTTCCTGACCTGGGGAAAAGAAAGCATAAAAGGGTGAGCTCAAATGCTCAGCAAGGGCAAATAAAGGAAATAAAAATCATATCATATCTTTATGAAAATCAAAACCTGCAAAAGAGATCATAATATCTTAACATGAAATAAATCATAGAAGTGAAAATGAGATCCCCATAATCATAAAATAAAACTTGAATCTTTGTGGCATGCACACATAATCATGGAAAATCATTTCTTGTTAGTCATGACTCATTGCCAAGACTATCTTAGTGGACAAAGTCCCTTTCTGAACCGAGTTCACTCCTCGTTTCAGTCCTGTATCACTGAACCGAAATAACCTTCCGTTCCAGCCATGTCTATCTCATGAGATATAAAATCATTACCCAATGCATTGGAGGGAGATATAGGTCCCACCCATCTTATAATGAATCCTTTCTTATGTGTGCCACATAATCATAAAACATACATCATCGCATAACACATATAACAAAAATGGGATTCTTGAAACATCATGACATCATAAATCAATTCATATATGATAAAGGAATTCATAAACATAATTCCATCACAACATAGTCAAACCAATGTAAAAATATGGATAGAAACAGAACCCTTTATTATCTTAGATGGAAAATAATTTTGATAAAACACTTGAATTGAATTCTTGAGGAAAATATCCTTTCTTCTTCAAAAACATTTTTCCTTTCATAACATGTCATACAACTTTAAAATAAAAGAAGTTGATTAAAAATAAACTTGAAAACTTGTAAAGGAAGCTTCTTTGAAGTAATGTTTTAAAAATCCATTCATGCCGTATAAGTTAAAAAAAACATTCTTCGTACTTTTGTCGGAAAAGTCAAAAAGTACCTCGTACGGAAAAACGACAAAAGATTCCTTTCATATTCTTTACTAAAAACTCACCTAAGGGTAAAATTGGATTTAAACTATTTCAAGTGGATGGAAACAATATTACATATTGAGGGAACATGGATGTGGATGATAAAATACACCCCAGTAAATACTTACGAATAAACAATCTCGGATAAAAATGAGATTGTGATATTTCCCTTACCTTAGGTCCGATTTGCTTTGTTCGTGTCCGAAGCTCCTGTATAATGGTTTAAATAATGTTATTGACTTATTCCAGAATCATACATATTGATATGAGATCATATATGGTCATATTATTAGCTTCTTGTTAGTAATATTTCATTGTTACTTGTTACTCGGGTCTTTATAACTTTTTGTTCTTATGCGTGTTTTGTCGAATAAATTCTTATTCTTATCTTTAGGTTATAGATAATTCATTTCCAGAATGGTATTAGTGTATTATATACCATATTCATTCATTCAATTCATTTATACAATCATTATGAAATGAAGATCATGTAGAACGAGTCGCATCACATCGTGGAGACGGTATTCCGTACGTACGCACGAGTGATGATATCGTTCCTATGATCGTGGAATTGTATTGGAGTATATATATATATTATTTCAGTATCAATATTACTTAATAATAATCATATATAGTTACTCATTACACCATTATACCCATCCTTGTAAGGTGATGGTGGAAAATAGATTACACCACGGCGTGGAGACGGTATTCCGTACGTACGCACGCGCGGTGATTTCATTTTTCCGTAGGATGGATAGAAGGTGAATTAGGTATGTTTCATATTTATAATAACATATCAGTATGTAAGTAATACTGATGTTATTACTTTATCATGAAACAACTAAATAAGAAGAAGTTGAAGACGAAAGAAATTGAAAAGATCGGTAATGGATATTACCTCTTCTTTGGAACGCCTCTTTGAATCCTCCACTTAGGGAACTAAGAGTGGTCTTTGGAGAAGACCAGGACCTCTAGGACTATTCTAGGGAAGTGGAGAGGGGAAAATGTCAGGGGTTGGCCGAGCTTGAGTGCTCAATTTGGTGTGAGGAGGAGGGGGAGGAGGTGCCCTTTTATAAGGGAGGAGAGGGGCACCTTAGGAATATCTCAAAATATTATTTTATATTAAAGTCAAAATCGGTTTATAATGGTTCCAAAGGGTCTTATTTCGAAGATAAGGTGGGGAGGGGTCGAAATCCTATCAACCAATAGAATTTAGACAAGTTTAGGATATTATTTTAACCTTATCATTTAGATTTAACTCTAAGTTAAATAATTTAACTTTTATCATGTCTTTTTGTTTTCTTTCACTATATGGTTAATACACTTACAATAACATGCCAAACGAACCCAAAATTGTTTATTATTAATATATATATCCTTATCTAAATCATTTGGCCGAACCTTAGATTTTTAGGAATACAATAACAATTAATAATATAATATTTGATTTAAAAACTATTTTGTGTCAATTTTGACACTATTTGATATATGATTTTTGGGAAAGTCATAACAGAATTAAATGTTCGAACCAAGTTGATTAAATCAACATTAATATATCATAGTAACCTAGAAAATTAGTGTAATTCATAAAAAGTCTCAAATTACATTTATTTTGGTGTTTATAACATCAATTATGTCAATATTTCGTTAACAAGATAATTACTGCATCATCTTTGTGTCATAAATAAATTAAATTATTTGATGTCTAAAAATTACAAATAAAATACCATCATGTAGGAAATCTTTTTAGCTTTCTAATGAATATTTACAATCGAATTTATCTTATGTATAACCCCATATTAAAAATGTATTAGTAAATATACTTTGATTTTAACTCTTTTAACCCTTCTTTAAATAAATTAATAATAAATGTCCTAATCTAATCCAAGTGGGCCTAAATGGTCATATTTTATTCCTAAGTTTGTTTTTGATCGAATTACACTTGTCCAATAGAATTAGGACATGTGTTAGGGTAATATTAATATCATATTTACCCTTAGTTACCCTATTTACTATTAACCGCGGTAAAAAAAGTAAAAAGTTACTATTCACCAAAAAATTATTTTCATCTCATTGAACCACATTTTAGTCCTTGATATTAACCGTGTCTCTCGGATTTTTGAAATTCCATTCACAGAAGCGGTAAAATTAAGTTTTATGCAAAATTCAGTTTTTAACCTACCACTTAGTGGTTTCACTATTCATCAAAAATTGAAAGTTTTCAGAAAAATACCAAAATTTCACCCTAGGCTAATTTTGATATTCTGAGTCCAAAAATGAAGTCCATTTTGAAAAATAAAATTTATAAAATTTCAAAAAGTGGTTATTACTATTCATAACGGCTAGTTTTAATAGCATATTGTTGTTTAGTGAAACTCGGTATTGCGTACGACGCAAGCTATCGAGGAAGGTCGCGATTGCGTGTAAAGCAAGCCAAGAAAGTGTTGTGTAGAAAAAGATTCCTTTGATGATTTATATAACATAAAAGTCTCGGGTGTTACATTCTACCCCCCTTAAAAAGAATTTCGCCCTCGAAATTCGTCACTTTGCAACAAACAAATGAGGATACTTCTCCCTCATCATATCCTCAAGCTCCCATGTAGCTTCTTCAAGTTGGTGGTTTCTCCATAAAACTTTCACCAAGCGAGTGGTCTTGTTTCGTAGGACTTTTTCGCTACGATCCAGAATCTCTATCGGCTGTTCTTCATAAGAAAGATCTTGCTCCAGTGGTATAACTTATGAGTTGAGTACATGTGAAGGATCTGGTATGTACTTTCTCAGGAGAGATACATGGAACACATCGTGAACTTGAGAGAGATTCGGTGGAAGCGCCAATCGGTAAGCTACCTTCCCAACACGATCCAGTATTTCAAAAGGACCGATATATCTAGGGCTCAACTTCCCCTTCTTTCCAAATCTCATAACCCTCTTCCAGGGAGATATTCGTAAGAACACTTTATCGCCCACTTCAAACTCTAGGTCTTTTCTTCGGTTGTCGGCATAACTTTTCTGTCGACTCTGAGCTGCTCTTATGTGTTGTTGAATAGATCTGACTTTTTCTTCCATTTCATCAACGAGATCAGGTCCTAATAGCTTTCTTTCCCCAACTTCATCCCAGCAAGTTAGAGTCCTGCATTTCTTTCCATAGAGAGCTTCATAAGGAGCCATCTGAATACTGGAGTGAAAGCTATTATTATAAGAAAATTCCACCAAAGGTAGGTGTTGATCCCAACCTCCTTTGAAATCCATAGAGCAAGCTCTCAACATATCTTCTAGGGTTTGAATTGTTCTCTCAGACTGACCGTCTGTCTGGGGATGATAAGCAGTGCTGAAACTCAACTCTGTATCCAGAGTATGCTGAAGACTTCGCCAGAACTTCGAGGTAAATCTCGGATCTCGATCAGATATAATAGAAAGTGGTACTCCATGCAATCTTACCACTTCCTTTACATATATCCTGGCAAGCTGATCTAGAGAGAAATCCTCTCTAATAGCAATGAAGTGTGCGGACTTTGTAAGACGATCAACTATGACCCAGATAGCATTATTGCCTTTGGATGTTTTAGGAAGTCCTGTGACAAAGTCCATAGTGATGTTTTCCCATTTCCATTCGGGTATGGGTAATGGTTGTAACATCCCCTTAGACTTCTGTCTCTCAGCTTTAACTTGTTGACAAACCAAGCATCGAGAGACATATTCAGCAACATCTCTTTTCATGCCATCCCACCAGAAGTACTCTTTCAGGTCCCTATACATCTTCGTGCTTCCAGGATGAATAGAGAATGAAGAACTATGAGCCTCATCCAGCAGCTCTTTCTTTAATTCGGGGATGGGAGGAACACAAACCCGATTCCTGAACTTTATTATCCCATCACAATCAAGGTTGAATTCAGGAACATTTCTCACCTTCTTTTGTAACTCGACATCTTCTTTCTGTGCCTCTTTAATCTTCACATGTATAGATGGTTGAACATTCATTTGAGAAAGATAAGATTTTTCCCCTTCCATTATAATTCCAAGATCCATCCTTTGTAAATCCATAAATATTGGATCTTTTGTGATCCTCATCATGGATAAACTAGCATGGTCTTGTCGACTTAATGCATCTGCCACCTTGTTTGCTTTCCCAGGGTGGTAATGGATTGAGCAGTCATAATCCTTAATCATCTCCAACCATCTTCTTTGGCGCATATTCAACTCCTTTTGTGTGAAAATATACTTTAAACTTTTATGATCAGTATAAATATCACACCTTTCACCATAAAGGTAATGCCTCCAAATCTTCAATGCAAAGATTACCGCAGCCAACTCCAAATCATGTGTTGGGTAATTTTGCTCATGGATTTTCAACTGTCGTGAGGCATAAGCTATCACCATATCATTTTGCATAAGAACACACCCCAATCCCTTCTTGGATGCATCACTGTAGATCACAAACCTTTCTCCACTACAAGGCAGTGTGAGCACAGGTGCACTGGATAACCTTCTTTTCAACTCCTTGAAATTCTCTTCACATTCCTCTGTCCAGACAAACTTAACTCCTTTCCGAGTCAACTTGGTGATTGGATTAGATAACCGTGAAAAATCTTTTACAAAACGTCGATAATATCCAGCCAAACCAAGAAAACTTCGGATCTCAGTTACTGTTGTTGGTCTTGACCATCTTTCGATAACCTCTGTTTTTGCTGGATCCACAGATATCCCCTCTTTTGAGATTATATGACCCAAAAATGCAACTTTTTGAAGCCAAAATTCACACTTGGTAAATTTGGCATAAAGCTTCTCTTTTCTCAGGGTCTTTAATATAATTCTCAAGTGATCTTCATGCTCTTCCTTGCTCTTTGAATAGACAAGAATATCGTCTATAAAGACTACCACAAATTGATCAAGATAGTCTCTAAAGACTCTATTCATTAGATCCATGAAGATAGCAGGGGCATTAGTAAGACCAAATGGCATCACTATAAATTCATAGTGTCCATACCTTGTACGGAAAGCCGTCTTTGGTATATCCTCCCTTTTGACCCTTAATTGATGATACCCTGAACGAAGATCAATCTTGGAAAAGTATTGAGCTCCGCGTAGTTGGTCAAATAAGTCATCAATGCGTGGGAGAGGATATTTGTTCTTGATAGTGATCTTGTTAAGTTCTCGATAATCAATGCAGAGTCTCATTGATCCATCTTTCTTCTTAACAAATAGAACAGGTGCTCCCCAAGGTGACGCACTAGGGCATATGAATCCCTTATCAAGATTCTCTTGGAGTTGCTTCTTCAATTCCTGCAACTCAATTGGGGCCATTCTATAAGGTGTCTTTGAAATAGGCAAAGCACCCGGTACGAGTTCTATTGAAAACTCAACTTCACGATTTGGTGGAAGACCCGGCAATTCCTCCGGAAAGACATCATCAAACTCCCGTACAATGGGCATATTCTTAATCGTGAGTTTCTCACCAACCATTTGAGATAAATAACCTTCATTTAGTGGAATCAATACCCATAAGATGGAAGAAATTTCCACTGGAAGGTTATGTTCATCCTTGCATTGATAGACGATCATAGGTTGATCTGGAATATGAAATGTGACTTCCCTTCTTTGGCAATTGATATGAGCTCCATGTAGAGAAAGCCAATCCATGCCAAGAATCACATCAAATTCCACTAAAGGAAGGATCACAAGATTTGCAGGAAGCACTTTCCCACAAACTTCGATCGGAGAAGAATTATAAACTTCTGATGCGATTGATGTGCCATTAGGTGTTGTCACAGCTAACTCAACATCTAATTGTTGAGGTAATACGGTGATACCCTTAGAAAATTTTTCAGAAATAAAAGAGTGGGTGGATCCAGAATCAAATAAAACATTTGCTACTTTAGAGTGGATGGTAAGTGTACCTTTCACCACATCGTTATCGTACTCCACATCGCTGATAGAAATTGCATGTGACTTTCCTTTGTCTTTAGCCTTAAGAGTTTGTTGACGTCGACCATCATCATCAACCCTTGGATTTGGGCATTGATTGGCATAATGCCCCATCTCCTTGCACTTGAAACATTGAAGTGTAGCAGGTTCATTCTGTGTATCCCTTCCTTTGTTTGCATCATTAGACATCTTCTTCCCATTATCACGGCATTCAAATGCCCGATGACCTTCCTTTCCACATTTAAAACATTTACTTGTCCCTTTAAGACAACTCCCTCCATGTTTCTTTCCACACTTTGAGCATAAGGGAAAGTTCATCTTCTTTTCCGTGTGATCTTTAGATTTTTCTTTGAATTCCATCTTCCTCTTCTTATCAAACCCATGTGACTGATGGGTTACTCCAATCTCCATCTCGACTTTGAGAGCACATCGAACGATTTCTTCGTAGCTATTGAAGTCCCTTATGGCTAACGCCCTTCGAAGACTTGGTTTTAGGCCACTAAAGAATCGATCGATCTTACTCTCAGGTTGGATAATAATACCAGAAGCGTACCTTGCAAGTCTTGTAAAATTTGCTTCATAGGTACTAACAGATTCATCATCCCTTTGCTTCAGTTCAAGGAACTCTTTCTCCATCTTTGTTCGGAGAATACGAGGGAAGTACTTATTGAAAAATAAGTTCTTGAACTCGTCCCATTCCATAGACTCAATTTCATCCCTTTGCCTCGTATTCTTAACAAGATTCCACCATTGATCCGCATCTCCTTCCAAACGATACACTGCTAGGATGACTTTATCATGCTCAGAACATTGAAGAACTGAAAATATCTTTTCAGTAGTACTAATCCATTGTTCAGCAACTAATGGATCAGTAGACCCGCTGAAAGATGGTGGACGCTGCCTCATGAAGGATTCAACAGAATGTTGCTCCCTCCTTTGTTCGTTTGGAAATCCTGCATGATTCATAGCTTGAGAAAGTTGTGTGAGCATGGCTACAAGATTTTGCATTCCAGCTCCCATATCGTTTGGTTGCTCAGGGGGACAATCATTGCATTGCCCATCGCATTCCGCATTAACACGGTTCCTTCGGGTTCCAGCCATTGACTAAAACCAAGAAGAATAGTGTGAGCAACACTAATTATAATAGGAAACCACATAATTCAAGAGTAAAATTTTCATGCTTAAGGTCTTATCCTAGGTTATTCAAGGCCATTTCTAAAACACTAAGATTGTGTTCTATGCTTAGACTTATCCTTAGGGTTCTTACTAAGGCTTTCACATCCTAGTTTCCAAAGGTTGACTATACCTTTCCTCTAATACCAACTATAATGACCCACACTTTACATACATTGTTAATACTTCAAAATTGAAGCACTCTTATTACAACATATGACAAAACCACAAAGGACCGTATAGGTATAGTGTCTTTAGAAACTGGGAAACATAAACAACTGGTTCATAAATCTTCTACAGTGTCTCCCATTTATTTCATCATATCTAGGGTCCCTTTTAGCATATTCTACTTAATATCCATCTTCCTGACCTGGGGAAAAGAAAGCATAAAAGGGTGAGCTCAAATGCTCAGCAAGGGCAAATAAAGGAAATAAAAATCATATCATATCTTTATGAAAATCAAAACCTGCAAAAGAGATCATAATATCTTAACATGAAATAAATCATAGAAGTGAAAATGAGATCCCCATAATCATAACATAAAACTTGAATCTTTGTGGCATGCACACATAATCATGGAAAATCATTTCTTGTTAGTCATGACTCATTGCCAAGACTATCTTAGTGGACAAAGTCCCTTTCTGAACCGAGTTCACTCCTCGTTTCAGTCCTGTATCACTGAACCGAAATAACCTTCCGTTCCAGCCATGTCTATCTCATGAGATATAAAATCATTACCCAATGCATTGGAGGGAGATATAGGTCCCACCCATCTTATAATGAATCCTTTCTTATGTGTGCCACATAATCATAAAACATACATCATCGCATAACACATATAACAAAAATGGGATTCTTGAAACATCATGACGTCATAAATCAATTCATATATGATAAAGGAATTCATAAACATAATTCCATCACAACATAGTCAAACCAATGTAAAAATATGGATAGAAACAGAACCCTTTATTATCTTAGATGGAAAATAATTTTGATAAAACACTAGAATTGAATTCTTGAGGAAAATATCCTTTCTTCTTCAAAAACATTTTTCCTTTCATAACATGTCATACAACTTTAAAATAAAAGAAGTTGATTAAAAATAAACTTGAAAACTTGTAAAGGAAGCTTCTTTGAAGTAATGTTTTAAAAATCCATTCATGCCGTATAAGTTAAAAAAAACATTCTTCGTACTTTTGTCGGAAAAGTCAAAAAGTACCTCGTACGGAAAAACGACAAAAGATTCCTTTCATATTCTTTACTAAAAACTCACCTAAGGGTAAAATTGGATTTAAACTATTTCAAGTGGATGGAAACAATATTACATATTGAGGGAACATGGATGTGGATGATAAAATACACCCCAGTAAATACTTACGAATAAACAATCTCGGATAAAAATGAGATTGTGATATTTCCCTTACCTTAGGTCAGATTTGCTTTGTTCGTGTCCGAAGCTCCTGTATAATTGTTTAAATAATGTTATTGACTTATTCCAGAATCATACATATTGATATGAGATCATATATGGTCATATTATTAGCTTCTTGTTAGTAATATTTCATTGTTACTTGTTACTCGGGTCTTTATAACTTTTTGTTCTTATGCGTGTTTTGTCGAATAAATTCTTATTCTTATCTTTAGGTTATAGATAATTCATTTCCAGAATGTTATTAGTGTATTATATACCATATTAATTCATTCAATTCATTTATACAATCATTATGAAATGAAGATCATGTAGAACGAGTCGCATCACATCGTGGAGACGGTATTCCGTACGTACGCACGAGTGATGATATCGTTCCTATGATCGTGGAATTGTATTGGAGTATATATATATATTATTTCAGTATCAATATTACTTAATAATAATCATATATATTTACTCATTACACCATTATACTCATCCTTGTAAGGTGATGGTGGAAAATAGATTACACCACGGCGTGGAGACGGTATTCCGTACGTACGCACGCGCGGTGATTTCATTTTTCCGTAGGATGGATAGAAGGTGAATTAGGGATGTTTCATATTTATAATAACATATCAGTATGTAAGTAATACTGATGTTATTACTTTATCATGAAACAACTAAATAAGAAGAAGTTGAAGACGAAAGAAATTGAAAAGATCGGTAATGGATATTACCTCTTCTTTGGAACGCCTCTTTGAATCCTCCACTTAGGGAACTAAGAGTGGTCTTTGGAGAAGACCAGGACCTCTAGGACTATTCTAGGGAAGTGGAGAGGGGAAAATGGCAGGGGTTGGACGAGCTTGAGTGCTCAATTTGGTGTGAGGAGGAGGGGGAGGAGGTGCCCTTTTATAAGGGAGGAGAGGGGCACCTTAGGAATATCTCAAAATATTATTTTATATTAAAGTCAAAATCGGTTTATAATGGTTCCAAAGGGTCTTATTTCGAAGATAAGGTGGGGAGGGGTAGAAATCCTATCAACCAATAGAATTTAGACAAGTTTAGGATATTATTTTAACCTTATCATTTAGATTTAACTCTAAGTTAAATAATTTAACTTTTATCATGTCTTTTTGTTTTCTTTCACTATATGGTTAATACACTTACAATAACATGCCAAACGAACCCAAAATTGTTTATTATTAATATATATATCCTTATCTAAATCATTTGGCCGAACCTTAGATTTTTAGGAATACAATAACAATTAATAATATAATATTTGATTTAAAAACTATTTTGTGTCAATTTTGACACTATTTGATATATGATTTTTGGGAAAGTCATAAAAGAATTAAATGTTCGAACCAAGTTGATTAAATCAACATTAATATATCATAGTAACCTAGAAAATTAGTGTAATTCATAAAAAGTCTCAAATTACATTTATTTTGGTGTTTATAACATCAATTATGTCAATATTTCGTTAACAAGATAATTACTGCATCATATTTGTGTCATAAATAAATTAAATTATTTGATGTCTAAAAATTACAAATAAAATACCATCATGTAGGAAATCTTTTTAGCTTTCTAATGAATATTTACAATCGAATTTATCTTATGTATAACCCCATATTAAAAATGTATTAGTAAATATACTTTGATTTTAACTCTTTTAACCCTTCTTTAAATAAATTAATAATAAATGTCCTAATCTAATCCAAGTGGGCCTAAATGGTCATATTTTATTCCTAAGTTTGTTTTTGATCGAATTACACTTGTCCAATAGAATTAGGACATGTGTTAGGGTAATATTAATATCATATTTACCCTTAGTTACCCTATTTACTATTAACCGCGGTAAAAAAAGTAAAAAGTTACTATTCACCAAAAAATTATTTTCATCTCATTGAACCACATTTTAGTCCTTGATATTAACCGTGTCTCTCGGATTTTTGAAATTCCATTCACAGAAGCGGTAAAATTAAGTTTTATGCAAAATTCAGTTTTTAACCTACCACTTAGTGGTTTCACTATTCATCAAAAATTGAAAGTTTTCAGAAAAATACCAAAATTTTACCCTAGGCTAATTTTGATATTCTGAGTCCAAAAATGAAGTCCATTTTGAAAAATAAAATTTATAAAATTTCAAAAAGTGGTTATTACTATTCATAACGGCTAGTTTTAATAGCATATTGTTGTTTAGTGAAACTCGGTATTGCGTACGACGCAAGCTATCGAGGAAGGTCGCGATTGCGTGTAAAGCAAGCCAAGAAAGTGTTGTGTAGAAAAAGATTCCTTTGATGATTTATATAACATAAAAGTCTCGGGTGTTACACACACCAACCGTCCTAGTCCCCTACGGAGTGTCTAGCATCAAGATATTAGAAGAAGTAGAAACACCAAGCCCAAGGCTCTCCACAGTGGGTACATATATAAAACTATTTGTAGCACCCGTATCAAAAAGTACTGAATACAAGAAAGAAGCTACTAGAATAGTACCTCTGTGTAGAGACCCGAAGCTTAACGTACATATACATTACATTAATTTTGCGGAATACTTAGTACATAACAAAAACACACACACACGGACCGTAATAGTTTAGTGTCTTTGGAAACTCGGAATATAATCTTCTAATCGTGGTGAAAGATCATCAAAATCTCCCATAATGATATTCCTTTTTTTTACCTAAAACCTTTCTTTATATCCTGGGGAAAAGAAAACATAAAAGGGTGAGCTCAAATTCTCAGTAAGGGTAAACAAAAGAAATATCAATCACATCATATTCATAAGAACATAACATTTTTGAAATCTTAACCTGCAAAAGAGAGCATAATTTCATAACATGGGATAAATCATAGTTGTGAAATGAAATCCCAATAATCATAACTTAAATCATGAAACTTTGTGGCATACACACATAATCATAGAGAATCATTTCTTATTAGTCAAGACTCATTTCCAAGACTATCATAGTGGACAAAGTCCCTTTCTGAACCGAGTTCACTCCTCGTTTCAGTTTTGTTTCACTGAACCGGTATAACCTACCATTCCGGCGATGTCTATCCCATGAGATATAAAATCTTTACCCAATGCATTGGAGTGAGATATAGGTCCCACCCACCTCATAATGATACCATTATTATGTGTGCCACAAAATCATAAATCATACATCATTGCATAACCCATGTAGTAAAAATGGGATTCTTAAACAACATGACATCATAAAACAATTCATATAAGATAAAGGAATTCTTAAAAATAATTCCATCACAACATAATCAAATAAATGTAATAATAGGGATAGAAACAGAACCCTTTATTATCTTAGATGGAAAATAATTTTGATAAAACACTTGAACTCCATTCTTGAGGAAAATATCCTTTCTATTTCAAAAATACTTTTCCTTTCTTAACATGTCATACAATTATAAACTAAAAGAAGTTGATTAAAAATAAAATTGAAAACTTGTAAAGGAAGCTTCTTGGAAATAATGTTTTAAAAATCCATTCATGCTGTATAAGTTAAAAGAAAACATTCTTCTCGTACTTTTGTCGGAAAAGTCAAAAAGTACCTCATATGAAAAACGACAAAAGATTCCTTTCATATCTTTTACTATAAACTCACCGAAGGGTAAAATTGGATTTAAAAAATTTTATAAGGATATAAATATTACATATTGGGGAAACATGGATGGGGATGATAAAATACACCCTAGTAAATACTAAAGCATAAACAATCTCAGATAAAAATGAGATTGTGATATTTCCCTTACCTTATGTCCGATATGCTTTGTACGTATCCTAACCTCCTGTATAATGATTTACATAATGTCATTAACTTATTATAGAATCATATTCATTGTTATGATATCATATATGGTTCACTTATGACTTTATATTACCCATTCTTTTGTAAATTCCATGTTAAAGAGCGTTTTGGGTAAAATTGTTTCATTTGTCGTCCGTGTTTTGACTTTTAATTATTCATATGATTACTTAGATCATGATTAATTAATTCCAGAATATAAAACATGATTTATATATAATATATATTCAGAATATACATATATATAATAATTCAGTAAATGGAAAGAAATACATCGTTCATGGAGACGGTAGGCCGTACGAACGCATGAACGCTGTTTTCGTTTCCTTATTGAGTTGAATGGAATTAAGTAGATGACATACATATATATACACATAAATACAGTATCATTATTATGTCATATATTTCATGATTACTTATTATATATACTTTATAATCATTCATGAATGGTTAAAGTGGAGAATGAATCTCATTGCGTCGTGGAGACGGTAGTCCATACGTACGCACGAGCGATGATATCATTCTCATGATCATGGGACTGTATTGGAATGTATGTATACTATTTAAGAATCAATATAACTTTAAATTAATCATATATAGTTATTATTTACACCATTATACCCATCCAAGTAAGGTGGTGGTGGAAAATAGATTACACCACGGCGTGGAGACGGTATTCCGTACGTACGCAGGCGCGGTGATTTCCTTTTTCCGTAGGATGGATATAAGGTTAATTAGAGTTGTTTCATATTTATAATAACGTATCAGTATATAATAAATACTGATGTTATTACTTTATCATGAAACAACTAAAGAAGAAGAAGTTGAAGAAGAAAGAAATTGAAAAAGATCGGTAATGGATATTACCTCTTTTTGACGCGCCTTTTCTTAACCTCCACTTAAAGAACTAAGGATGGTATTTGAAGAAGACCAGGACCTCTAGGATGATACTAGGGAAGTGGAGAAGAGATTTTTTCAGGGGTTGGCCGAGATTGACTGCTCAAATTGGTGTGAGGAGGAGAGGGAGGAGGTGCCCTTTTATAAGGGAGGAGAGGGGCACCTTAGGAAAATCTCAAAATATTATTTTATATTAAGGTCAAATTCCGTTTATAATGGTTCCAAAGGGTCTTATTTCGAATCTAAAGTGGGGATGGGTCGAAATCCTCTCATAAAATTGGATTTATACAAGTTTAGATTATTATTTTAACCTTATAAATTAGATTTAACTCTAAGTTAAATAATTTAACTTTTACCGTGTCTTTTTGTTTTCTTACACTATAAGGTTAATAAACTTACTATATCAAGACAAGAGAACCCCAAGTTGTTTATTATTAATATATATAACCTTGTCTAAGTCATTTGGCCAAATATTATATTTTTAGGAATAAAATAACAATTAATAATATAATATTTGTTTTAAAAACTATTTTATGTCAATTTTGACACTATTTAGTAATTGATTTTTGTGAAACTCATAACAGAATGATAAGTTCGAAAAAAGTTAATTAAATCAATACTAACATGTCATATTAACCTATAAAATTAGTGTAATTCATAAAAAGTCTAAAATTACATTTATTTGGGTATTTATAACATCATTTATGTCAATATTTCATTAATAAGATAATTACTGCATCATCGTTGTGTCATAAATAAATTAAATTATTTAATGTCTAAAAATTAAAAATAAAATACCATTATGTAGGAAATATTTTTATATTTCTAATGAATATTTATAGTCGAATTTATCTTATATATAACCCCATATTAAAAATTATTTACTTATTAAACTTTGATTTTAACTATTTTAACCCTTCTTTAAATAAATTAATAATAAATGTCCTAATCTAATCCAAGTGGGAATAAATGGTCATATTTTATTCATATGGTTGTTTTTGGTCGAATTACATTTGTCCAATAGAATTAGGACATGTGTTAGGGTAATAGTAATATCATTTTTACCCTTAATTACCCTATTTACTTTTAACCGTGGTAAAAAAGTAAAAAGTTACTATTCATCAAAAATTATTTTCATCTCATTGAACCAAATTTTACTTACTGACATTAACCGTGTCTCTCGGATTTCTGAAATTCCACTCACAGAAGCGGTAAAATTAAGTTTTATGAAAAATTCATTTTTTTTAACTACCACTTAGTGGTTTCACTATTCATCAAAAAATGAAAGTTTCCAGAAAAATACCAAAAATTAGGCCTAAGATATATTTGATATTATGAATTCAAAAATGATGTCTATTTTACCAAATTAAAAACATATCAGTTACATTAACTAATTTAAAAATTGATTCCCGTCGTCAAAACAAATGGCGTGTTTTTAAGAGATAATAACTATCAAAAGATTGACACTTGTTTATAACTGGTTTAAATGTGAAATTACATCCAATGACCAACATTGTATTAAATTGTAAAAATATATTCTAAATATACTTTAAAACCACTGAAATTAATAATTTATCACGATTAATTATTTCGATTAAAAAAGTTGTTTTTAATTAAAATTTAGTAATTTTCACTATTCATTAGAATATGAAAGTTATCTGAAAAGTACCAAAATTTCACCTTAGGCTAAATTCGATACTCCGAATCAAAAAATAAAGTCCATTTTGAGAGATAAAATTTCTAAAATTTTAAAAGGTGGTTATTACTATTCATAATGACTAGTTTTAATAATATTTTAATAGCATATCGTTGTTTAGTGAAACTCGGTATTGCGTACTACACACGCTATCGAGGAAGGTCGCGATTGCGTGTAATGCAAGGCAAGTCAAGGATGTGTGTTGTGCAAGCTTCTTTTGGTGTAGCGTACAACACAAGACATTAATGAAAAAAATATTTTTCATAAAATCTCGGGGTGTTACACTCTGACTGTCGAAGGTCCGGGATCCTGCTCCTGCTTGGTCTGTTGCACTACATATTCCAGTCCAGTGCCGTGGCCCTGCGACACAGCCTGGATACCCTGAGCTGTCCCGCCCTGGTGCCTCTGCGATCCTGGCGTCTGGCTACCACGGCCACGACCACCATCTCTGCCTGCACGCCCTGACGCATTCGAGTTCCCTGACTGGTAAGAATCCACTGGTCCTTCTCCCGCACGTGGAGTCTGTACAGAACCCCTCTCGCTAGACATCAGTGGATACTCCCTACAAAATCATTGTAGGTGACCAATATTGCAGCAAGCTCGGCACTCCACTGGGTCTCGTGGACACTGCGGCCTCTTGTGCCCCTCTCTGCCACACTGGTAGCACCTGATCGGGCCACCTGAAGAGACTGCCTGGTTGGTACTGCCACCCTGAGAGAAGTCCATCTATCTCTTCCTTTTGCTAGTAGAAATAGTACCAATAACTGGCGTCGAACCGCCCTGGACCACACCAATAGATTCTCGCAGGTTCCTCTCTGTAATCAACGCATGGTTCACAATCGCGTGTACAGTAGGTAACCTGAAACATTCACCAGCACTCAGATGTCATACCGAAGACCATCCTCAAAACGTCTGGCTCTCAGCGTCTCATCACCTGCCAGCACGGGTGCAAAACGCTGAAGCTCTGTAAAACGAGCAGAGTAGTCCATCACTGACATAGCGCCCTGCTGCAGATTCATGAACTCTCGAGCTCTATCTGCCCCCAGCATCTCCGGAAAGAATAAGTCATAGAAGACTGTAAGAAAATCCTCCCACACCATGTCCCTGTGATGCTCTGACTGGGTGGTAACATCCCACCACCTCTTGGCGGAATCACGCAGCATGTAAGTCGCGAGCTTGACCCTCCACCCTGGAGGCGTCTCAAGATGCTCGAAAATAGTCTGCATCGATTCTAGCCAAGACTTTGTAGCCTGTGGTCCGCCATCCCATGAAAACATAGGCAGATGCTGCTGCTGAAAGATATGTGTCAGCTCGGCCATAGATGTGGCAGCCTGCGGTGCTCCCTGAAAGGACTGCATGAACCGCAATAAGCCTTCACGGAACTGCGCCTCCGCGCCCGTGTCTGATATAACAGCTGGTGCCGCATCTGGCTCTGCTGATGGATCAAATAGTAGCCCATGGCCCACCATCTCCGGAGTATAATTGTCGCTGCTCTCTTGGCGAACAACTCACGGTCATCTAGGCGGCATGACACTACAAGTTCAAAAGCACGCCTCAGATTCAATATTATTAACACTGAAACGAAGGAAACACAAAGGAAAAAGAGGAAGAAGGAATTTCAAAATTTGAAAAACAAGACTACACGGCGTGTACACTGACTGCACGACGTGTACTTGACTTCCTTTCCCCAGCCCGGGTCCTTCTACACGGCTATGTCACACAACTTCCGTTCAATAAAACTACACAGCGTGTATAATACCTACATGGTGTGTACAATGTTATTTTCCATCTTCCCGTGTCGTCTGTGACACGGCCGACTACTCGGCTTTACTCTACACGGCGTGTTACACCTGAACACGTCATGTACACTATCCTGTTTCCCAGCCACACAACTAACTTCACACGGTCTGTCCTTGGACAAGACTACACGACGTTTCCCAAAGGTACACAGCGTGTTAAGGGAGAGGTGACACTGGCCCGTGTTGTTAGTTACACGGACAAGTCCCCAGGTCACACTACACGGCGTGTTCATCATTGACACGGCGTGCTGTATAGGAGTTGACCGACCTGTGTTGTTAGTTACACGACCGGACTCCGGGTCACACTACACGACGTGCACAAAACTACGCGGCATGTTTTACCCAAGCCCTTCCCTACCCTGTGTCGCCACCCACACGGTTTGTGACACGGTAAGAGACTACACGGCGTGTACTCAGGGTACACGACGTGTACTCAAAAAGATCATTTTCCCTCCCGAACAGAAGAACACACACGGCGTGTATGAGGTCCTACACGGCGTGTATCATGGGTTTTCCGGACAGTATGCCTCAGAAACTTCTCCGGAACCCATAAAATACTGAAAACAACACCTAAGTGTCAAATTCCGACTCGTGGGGACCCATACTCACCACGAATCAAAGTTTGACATCTTATTTGTGTTATAACTGATAAACTGTCAATGATCCACCAAATCCCGGTCAATGGGGTCCCATACTCCCCAAAAACCAAAGTTTGGTGTTCATTCTATAACAAGCTCAAACAAACATACCATATCACAAGGCAGGTATTTATCAAACAGCTATCACAACAACATGCTTTTCTAGTACAAAAACTATCATAACAACATGCGAATTTCTAATGCACCTACATGGCATGGAAACTATGCATGGCATGTGATATCTAGCATGTTCCTATATGATACATGAGACAGAATACCCTCATCTCATCAGGTTGCAACTAAATAGAACCCACAGATAAAATATAAACAACACAATCCAAGTGCATCACCCAACGGTGGAAACATATCAACCGTAAAATTGCAAAATCAAAGGAATGAAAAAATATAAGGTAGAATGGCTTTTCCCTGTACACGGGTTAGCTACGCCCGAGCACAGCTTATTACCAACTACCGTTCTGTCCTATCCCTGACTACAGCTCCAAATAGTAAGTCAACGAAAAGAAACATCCTTTGATACCACTTTGTAACGTCCCGGACCCGGGTGCCACGCAACGGGTGCCCCGAGCCCGGTTCGCCACATGACCTCAAGCACATTTCCCAAAATTCCAAAGGCTACCGACTAGCAGCGAGGGCCCAGGTCTGATAGTGGGGAAACTATTCCCTCATTTGTCAAAGTGCAGCGCAACGGAATACCAAAATAAACATTCAACAAAAGTGGAAGAAGTAAACATACACAACTGAAATAACTGCAGTAGTGGATATAACCAACATTATATAAGTGATGATGCTACATGATTGAAGTTCTAGGAAAACAATCAGAACATGTTATACATCAATATAGTACAGTAGAAAAAAGAGTACAACAAAGAAAGAAAAACAGTTAGCAGCGGCATCGCGAGCCTAGGCTCAGTCCCATGCCCTCTTACTCCTCAGCAACAGTCAAGTACCTGTATAGGGACTCTTTCCCCTATCTACACCTGCAGCAACGTAATATTTTTGGGCTGAAAAGCATGACCCAAACAGGGTGTGAGAAATATATCTCAGTAGGCACCCACCAAAGGACCATGCCCAACTTCGTGTAAGCGTGCAACAACAGTGTGAAATAGTAAAATGAAATAAAGTAAGCATTACTAAATAGTAACTAACTTAACAATTAAATTTCCATTTTATTATTCATTTCATTTGTTAAATTTAGTATCGTTCTATGCTCAATAGCACCACGCCCTGATGCCAACCGTTATCTCGCCCTCAGGCTAATATAGTAAACCACGTGCTTAGGCTATACAGAATCTCACCCTCAGGCATTGTAACAGAATTATCGCCCTCAAGCATACGAAGAGTCGCCCTCAGCCATAGAAGTCAATCCATCAGGCACGAAAGGTTGACCTCAGGCGGAAAACGATAGCCCTCGGGCTAAAACAGTCACGCCCTCAGGCTAATCACAACAACGCCCTCAGGCTAATACAATCACACCCTCAGGCTAATACAATCACACCCTCAGGCTAATACAAGTAACCGGGAAATGCCCAACTTATCAAAAAGCAGTAAACCATCAATTCCTCTCAAGGAAATTCTACAGTTACTACATTTAAGACATACCCTCGGGTATCCTGGCCAAACGGCTAAACAGAGGAACACACCCCTCGGGATGGTCCTGGATCCAAGCAACTATCCCAAACAACATTTTATTATCACAATTTAATCACCTATTCAATTATAGGAATTAAATATTGCAACGAACTCAGCCACACGACACCCCAACATGGGTTCGTGGCATGAAAACGCACAAAAACGCACGACAGTTGGAAAATGATCACAAAGCCACCTACCTTATACGCCAACGAATGCTATACCCGAACGCCGACTCTAGAAACGCCCAAGAACAGCGTAGATATGACAAAGAAAAAAACCCATTCAAATGTAAATAACTTATGTTAAGAGATGAATGGGTAAGAACGGTACCTGGAGAGGAGAGGTCTTACCCGTGCAGTTCCAACGAGATCGTCCGAAGCCAAATCGGATTCCAGACGAATGCCCGGAGGATCTTCAATGATCCGACCATCTCCTTTGGATCCAAAACGGCTCAAGTTCCTCCTCTGCCAAAAGAGGAGGCTACTGCCTATTTTAAGCCAAAAAAAACAAAGTACACGGCATGTACTTCTGAGTACACGGCGTGTAATTCTTTCATTTAACTATTCACTTGGCGGCACCACCACACTGTTCATCAGTCGACATGAGTACATGGCATGTAATCTCGAGTACACGGTGTGTACTGTCGCCCAGCTGGCGGCGACGCCACCGCCTTACTGTTTAAGCCTGCCGACTGACTACACGGCGTGTAAGGTACCACTACACGACGTGTATTTGGTTCCTACACCCTTCGTTGTCGGCATGGCCACACGCCCTGTGTACTCATCCCAACACGACCAAAAGTACACGGCGTGTGGATAGAGTACACGGCGTGTAGTTCCAAAATTTAGGATTTTTTCCAAATTTCTATATTTTCTCACAATCACTTAAGGAAAGGAAAATAAGAAGCCCGTACCTCTAAAACAAGAACCGGGTTCTTACAGTTTGGGGGGGTTTTATGACCACCAAAAACATATATCATTTTATTTAATATATGGTTTATTTATTAGTTCCATAACATATTATAACTTATACTATGTATAATAAAACAATATTTAAACTTAATAGTGGGTTTGTGAGCATCCTTGAAGGGGGTAATGGAAAATTAATGTGTATCATCGACGATGGCACTAAATCGACATATCAGAGATGATGTTCTAATTTTTAGAATAAAAGGTAGAGAATATGTATTTGAATAATTAATATATCCATAATCAACATATAATTCCAATATATATTAGATATTGGAGTTTTCTACCTACTCGAATAAGGGGTGGTGATGATATAAAAATAAAAAAATAGAAATTAAAAGGAAAATCAATGAAAATGAAAGATGATTTGACCTCTTGAATTATTCTCATTGAGAACCTCTTTAAGGCCCTTGGATTTGGAATTTTGGTGAGACAATAAGGTTTTGGACATTGGGAATATTCATTTTAAAGAAATTAGGCCTAAATTAATCAATCTATAATGGTTTTAGGTGGGTGGAGAAGGGGAGGTGAGGGAGGCATTTATATTGTATGAGAGGGCTATTTTCTCAGTATTTTTAATCATAATTTTCCCAAGACAATGAATATTTATAGATGCAACGTTTCAAAACCGAACAGACACCCAAAAAATGATAAATAGGTTGGGTGCTACCACCTTAGGCACACCTCCCTGAATTCCAAAGGTTTCCGATTAGCAGTGAGGTGGTAAATATGTATAGTGGGGAAGCTATACCCTACCAGAGGAAAATAAGTTACTAGTCTAAGAATAAAATAAAATAAGAGACTCTGCAGACTTGAACCTGCCTCGTATATCCAATGCTCAATGAATAATAGATAAACCAGTGGAAGCAATATAGAAACATGTGAAGTGGAATGTAATAAAAACATCATACTGAACACCACTTATAACATATACTGATACAAAAAAATATATGCATCCATAGAAGGCCATACAAATCATTAAACAACGTCACCGATGGATAAACTAAATTATCTATGAAATAAAGAAAGCATGATGATACATAATGAAATCTAAAACAAATTAATCTCTATCTAGGACTGACCTCAAGGTCAATACCATATCCATGAAACAATAAATTTGATCCACATCCTTAAGCTTATCTCATTTTTGCACGTAAATCCATAAAGTCGGCAACCATCTCTAAGGGCCAGTGTAGGGTGTGAGATGAATCTCAATAGGATACCAACCAATGGTTCATACCCAGTATAGGTGTTTAAGTATGAATGCTTCTATATGACGTGTAAATAGTACAATGGAAAAAAGTAAACACAACTTCCACTAGTGCTTAGCAGTAACCATGGAGTGTCACCTACATCGACTGACATCAGACTCTCAGTCATATAACTCAGAACCACAGGACTCTTGGAATCACGGGTCTAAAGTACTGTTGTCCTAATGGAATTCCCAAACAATATTAACCCATGATCAAAAGCTCACATCTTTCCATCTAACAATAACCAGAGGCACACTGATTCCTATCATCAAATAATAATCGGAGGAACATTGATGTCTATCGTAAAATAAATAATTGGAGGAAACATCGATATCTTCCCTCAATATCATAACCGGGTAGCCTATTTTCTACAAAAAATACTCCCCACCTTCCACATTTATTCCTATGGAATGCACCCACAAACCAAAAGAACCTAAACCAAAACTATCAGGGTCTCTACCAAAACGATTGGTCAATACCACTTCATCACAATGTGAACCAATGTTCACATGACTCATGTCACGAGTGAGTGGTAATCACCAAATAAATAACCCAATCAATAGAATATCTAACACCTCTTTTCCATGTGACCGTGTTTCTCAAATATGATGTCCTTTACATCCATGTATCTCCAGCCAATCCCAACGTAATAGTAACACTGCCTCAATCTGGTGTCCATGAGGCCCAATCCTGTGGTCCAACAACTCCTGTAATTCAGGAGAATCCTATCCTTTCATCAACATCACCTAATAATATTCTTATCATTCCCAATACAACCCTATAGTTCCATCATATTCAATTCACCAATTACATATTTATCACAGTTAAATAAATCTCATAAACATGCAAAAAATCTAAATAGTTGAATTGCACTAGCCCAACAGCTATCACATCGCATCATTGAGGTCTTGAATGACTATAACAAGTCTAATAACTCTTTACCAAATTAAGCATTCTAGTTTAAAAACAAATCTGACAAATTGTAACCATTTTGGCACCCCAGGCCATAATGACCCAATGAGCGTCAGCCTCTCACCCAACCTATATAACATAATTTAAGCATTAGGGTATGACCAAAGGCATCCAATGAGACTAAAAAATATTTCAATTTTCAATATAATATAAAATGTGTCCTTATAAAAAATACCTGCAGATGTGCCAAAGGACGCACCAACCAAATGTCCACGAAAACAAAAAACAATGTATGAACCACCTGCTTTGTTCTTGTATGATAGTCCTTGTCTGGTAACAACCATTATTTCTATCTAAAACATAGTAGATATACAAAATGATAATTTATCCTAAACCCCCTACATAACGGTTTAGAAAATATAGAAAGTCGAAAGGATCAAGGGGAATCAAGAGATCGCATGTGGGGTTATAACACATATGACAGTGATCGAAACTAATTTATGATGGATAATGGATAGAAAAAATGAGTTTTGGTGCTGCTAGTTCATAAACCCGGGAAAAACCTTCTACCCTATACATCAAAACAAGGCTATTTCTCATTTTATAAAAAAAAAGAAAAATAAATGGAATGTATATAGGTATAAATGCAGTGTGTATCATTTTATTTTTCCAAAGACGGTGGAAATTTCCCTGAGGACCTATCAAATTGACTACACAGTGTGTATGGGGCTATGCACTGCAGATCCTTGGTTTCTACCCTCTAACTTGCTGACATACCCAAACTCCATGTATATCCACATACATGGAAAGACTGCATGGAGTGTACTACTATTACACAGCTTGTAACCTAGAAATTTCTAGAACAACCATGTTTTCCTTTATTATCTCATAAACAAATAAAAAATAGAAATAAAAGAAACTCATAAATTAATGTAAGAACTGGGATGTCACAAGAATCCTCCCTTAAAGAAATTCCTCCCCAAATTTTCCATACATGGGTGGTGAAAAGAACTCCAGACCAATCTATCTTAAAATAAAATCAAACAAAGGTACAACGAGCTACTTCCAGACTCCTGGTCCTCCTATGACACCTCTTCCCCCTACACGTCAGCAGGTTCTCATCTATCGATCCCGACACCCAAACATATCATGCACCACATCGTTGTATGCCTCTACGAGTCTTAAATCACATGGATTCTAAAAAACAATCCTCTATTCAAGTAACTATAATCCTCGATGTACTGATGCCCAAAACACCTCAAGTAACCACCATCCTTGATGCCATGATTCCCATGAAACCTCAGGTAACCCGCATCCCCAACGCCCCTGATTCCATGTATCTCTTACCTATAAAAAAATATATCATGCACTCAAAATGGTTCCATTCCCATTGAACAACATCTAGTCAGTCCAAATAAATCATATGCAACTTGTTCGCTCAATACAGGCATGCCTCAACATGCCATTCCAAAAAGAGAAAAAGAAAATCACAGCTATTCCCATGACATACCTCTGACCATCATCGACTCACCAGCCTACTAATCCTATGGAAAATCTATGGAGTGAACCTAGCTTGATGTATGACTACTTGATGCCTAACATCCCTATGGCGATGCTCCAGTCACCAGCCATTAACCCCACATCTGGGTCCTGCTATCTCTGACACATCCTCCGCATGTAGTTGAGCCTCGGGTACCCTCACCTGGTACTAATCCTGAATAACCCAGACGCCACCATCTATCGAGTTACCTTCTTACTAACTATTTCAGAATGTTTCATGCAGAACCTCTCTAGGTGTATAACCTATCCACATGCTTGAGACCCCTTTGGAGGCCCATCACACTGAGTCCGTACATGCCCTGGATGACCACACTGAAAGAAACCACTGATGAGTTACCCCGAGGCAGTCTTGGTGATTTATTGTCCTAACATCCCTACTCGAACTCATCCAGACCTCTCTTCCTATCATTTGAACCATCACTTGAATCCACTGACTAGCTCATACATGATATTTCCTTCAATATTCCCAAGGCTATGAGCACCTGATTCACAGCCTCTGAAAAGAAGGTAATCCAGAAAATGATTACAATAACCTTAATTACGTGTAGTAATCTATCGTAAAAATGACTCACCCTTGAGGTGTCATTGTTTACCATACTAGGTGAAAAATGAGTCAACTTAGTGAAGGTAGATACATAGTCCATGACTTACATGTCCCCATGATTGAGCCTCACGAACTCCTGATCTCTCTCTTCCCTTGGCCTCTCTTGGAAAAAATGATTGAAAAACATGTCCTCTCATTCATTCCATGTTAGTCCTTCATGTTTATGATCCTATACTTTCACATCCAAAAAAATTCTTTGTCGGTCATCTGAGCATGTACATCTCTAGATTGACCCTCTTCCCTAGAGTTATCTTGATCTGATCGAAAATAATCTTTAGAAAATCTATCTAGTTCGTAGCCACCTGTGGACCGCCCAAACACTAGAAAATTGGTAGAAATTAGGACTAGAACTCCCTCATCAGATATTTCACAGAGGGCTCTGTACCCAGCATGAGTTTGTCGATCCCTTTCAGGACAATTAGCAAACTAGACCAGAGAAACTCGTCGACCCATGACCCAAATGCAGATAGAACCGACAACTACTCTGCCTGCACTAGATCCTGAACATGATCATATCCCTATGCCTATACATGCGGCTCATGCTCTGCATATCCCTTGTGTATCTAAACATGAACAAGCGCTTGTGGAACTATACCATCACCCCCATGATGTTCCTTCATGTTTTCAAAGTAGAACACGGTGAATACCATAAATGATCAAACATCCCACATATATAACAATATATATATATAATGCCGATAAAGAAAACTACAAGAGGAAGAGCATAAAAACTTCCCTTACTCACTCCCAATGTAAACATGACCCACCATATCCACGACTCATGGTCTCCTTACCCACCCTCATGAAATCAATGTATCAAAAGTACATTAGGCCATGCCGTCCCAACAACCGTCGTTGCCTCAATTAGATGACCGAGTTTCCCAATCCTGACAACCACACTGCCTTAAACAGACATCCCGGATGCCCAATCGTGGTGATCAACATCACCTCAGTCATAGTACATGCCTGTTGATATACTATCTAGGCCCAAATGTCATGTGACATGAAATTTTACCTAATTTAATGAATGGAGTATGACATTGCAAAAAAAAAATCTTATCAGGAATTTCACCATTCCAATTTCCAAAGAATCTATAGCATAGAAATTGATATTATTCAAATGGTATTATAACTTCACAAAGCAAAATTGCTATTATTAAATTGAAATACCCTAAAAAGTTTCTTACAAAAAAGAAACAATAATGACTTTCCATACTAATCCATGGTCCAATTTCATTCTCCCTTACATCACTAGGATTAGGGTCATATATCTCAATCAATAAGATCACATACTAGGTGAGAGAAAGAGGTTTAAATCATATAAACTATAATCTGAGAAAAAGAAAGAAATCAATTCCAACCCAAGGTAACATGGTCCATCCATCGTACTTGGGGCTACAGGTATCCATGCACATTTAATAAACCCAGTTCCACTATCAAACTATCTATATTCTACCATATCCAAAATAGTACAACTAGTAGAAATAAAAAAACAATATCAATTTCTTTAGTAGTCAGTCAAAATTTTCCACAAATTTTTTGTCAAGAACAACCTCCATTGATGCCAATTTATAACGTTATTAACCCAAATAGCCAATATAACAATGCTAAATGGGCCTGGTATTACCACTTGATGTGCACCTCCCCAAACGCCCAAGGTAGCTAACTGTAAGTGAGGGTGTAAACAAGTATGATAGGGATACTATACCCACTCAGAGGAAAATAAGGTACAAGTCCGAGTATAATATAAAATAAAAGACTCTGTAGACTCGTACGAGACAACATTGTTGAAGCACAATCAATAACAAATAAAACATGGGACAAAATATAGAAAAAAGTGCATTAGAAGGTTATAAAAATTACATGATGAACAACACATAAAAAATATACTTAAATAATAAAATATGCATCCACAACAGGTCCTAAATCTTAATAAACAATGGCTCCCGTGGCTAACCAATAATAACTATGAAATTAAGTATGATTGATGATACATAATGAAAGAAAAAACAAAGTAA
Source organism: Viscum album (assembly GCA_963277665.1). Classification (NCBI taxonomy): domain Eukaryota; kingdom Viridiplantae; phylum Streptophyta; class Magnoliopsida; order Santalales; family Viscaceae; genus Viscum; species Viscum album. Next base: position 893,582,373 of record OY728160.1, on the reverse strand, counting down.
AATCCAACTAGGAAAAACCTCAAGGTCCATATCATCTCCATGCAAAAACTAATATGATCCATCTCTTGAAGATGATCTACTTCCAACACGTAAATCGAGAAAGTCTACATGCATCCCAAAGTGCCCGTATAGGGTGTGAGATGAATCTTAGTAGGATACCACATAATGGTGTGTTCCTATAACAATTGTTTAATTAGGCATGAATCTATAATGAGAGTAAACTGTATGAGGAATAATGTAAGCCTAAATTCAACTGGTCCTCAGCGGCCACCACGGAGTTTAACCTACTTTGTCCATAGCCGAAATATTAGTCATATAACCTGGAACCTCATGCCTCCTGACATTTGGTGTCTCATGTACCAAACTCTTGATGGGATTCCCAAACAATAGTAAACTATGCTTGAAGGATCACGGTAGCCCATGGCACAATGACCAGAGGAACAATGATACATGTCCTCAAATAATAATCAGGGGAACACCGATTTTTTTCCTCAAATAAATAACTGGTTGAAACAACGATATCGTCCCTCAATCTCATAACTAGGTATACACATCATGACCAACCGAAGTCACCTCACCTTCCACATGTTTTCTTATAGGAATCACCCCCAAAGCAATAGTACCTAAACCGCAACTGTCGCGGGTCTCTACCCACACGAGTTGTCAAAACTCCATCATCATTTAGTCAACCTATGTGCACAAGACTCATGTCACGGGTGAGTTGTAGTCACCCAATAAATAACCCAAGCCAGATAATCTCTGAAACCTCTTGTCCCTGTGACCATGTCACTCAAATATTTTGGGATTTCCATCCATGTAACTCAGCCCATGCCCAACATCAAAGTCACACTTCCTCTATCAACATCCATAATGACCAATATTGTGGACAAACTACTCAACTAATCCTGGAAAAGCCCAACCTGTGATCAACATCACTCAATAATATTTGGTTCATTCCCAACACAACCCAATGGTTAAAAAATATTCAATTTTGAAATTACATATAAATCACATTTAGAAAGCTCACATAAAATGACATAAAAATATAAATAGTTGAATTGCAGTAGCCCAATGGTTATCACACAGTAGTTCTCCAGCCTTGAATGCCTCTTACAAGACTAATCATGATTTACCAAATTAAACAAACTAGTTTTAAAGCAAAGTAGACCAATTAAAATCATTTTGGAACCTCGGGCCAAAACATCTAATTGAGTAACAAACTCTCACCCGTCTATGCTTAATTAATTTAGGCAATAGGGTATGCCCAAAAGAATCTATTGGGTCTAAAAATTAATTCAAAATTAAATATTAGATAAAACTAGATCCACTTAAAAATACCTAAAGATGTGCCAATGGACCCCCAATGACCATGGAAACCCAAAACAAGGTATGCACCACCTACCTTGTACTCGTACGATGATCCTCATTCCGTAACAACCTCTAATTTATTCTAAAACATAATAGATCTACAAAAAATCATTAATTCTCAAACCCCTATAACTCAGTTTAAAATAGAAATTAGGATGAAAGGCTCAAGGGGGATCAATAACTAACTTGTGGGGTTCTATCGCATCCAACATCTATTGATGAAGAATTCAGACAGACGATCAGGTGCAAAAAAAGAGCTGCAATGCCACTTGTTCATGAATCCAGATTAAACCCTCTGGCCTCTTCCTCAAAAGAGGCTACTCCTCATTTTAACCAATAAATAAAAATACACACTGTGTATTTAGGTAGACACACAGTGTGTATCATATTAATTTCCTTAAGATGGATGAAATTTGATTGAGGACCTGCCAACCTGACTTCATGGCGTGTACGAGGTCTTACATGGCATATATTTGGTTTTTACCCTCTTACACGTCGACATACACACACTGCATATTTTTTTCCACTACATTGTTAGACTTCATGACATGTACTAAGAGTAAACGACCTGTACTTGCTTAAAAATTTATATTCTTCCATCAAGCCTACACTCCATGTAAGGCCTTATCACATGGATAGGGTACCCAACATTTACTAGGAATTACATGACGTTTAACCTAAAAATTTCTAGAACATCCCAGTTTCCCACTATTATCTCAAAATAACTCAAAAATAGTAAAAAAAAAATAAACTCATAAATTAAATTATGAACCAGGTTCTTACAATCGAATTATCACCAAATATATTATATTAATGAAGGGGAGTTCTTGATTACGGTTATTCCATCACTCAGGGAATAGTGTATTTAACTTATAATGAAAATTTATCTTAAATTTCTTTATTTCACAATTCACAAAAACTCATCAATTTCATAAAAATACATAAAATTCACCATACCCATTTTCCAACATGTATAATTAAGAACTATAATCCATTTCTGAAAATATTTTTTATAATTTTAGAAATTAAATTTCTTATTAAAATCATAATTTATTTGAAAAATACTAATTGTAAAATTTCTACTGATTTTAAAATGATTGAAAAATTAATTAAGGCACCATTAAATTATCATACAATCACAAGATAATAAAATATTAATTTATGAATCTTTTTTACGAAATATTTATTTAATTACATAAAAAATAATAAAATTATATATAATAATTTATTTTTCACAGATATACCAACACTAAATTGATCACATTCAAAATATTTTATAACTTATTCGATGATATAAATATATCATATTTACACCTTTTATATTCATGAATTTTATTTATTATTTCAAATGTGAGGTAGATATTTTTACAGTATATATTACTTAATTTATCTAAATACCACTTATTTAATTATTAATTTAAAATTTATTTCACTATTTAATTTTATATGGAAAACAAATAGTTTCATAACTACCTAAAATGTCACATTCTCTCATGCTTCTAAAAATTGTGTCCTCATAATTTTTTTTCATATAAAAAAAGTTAGAATAACATTCTCTCATATCATTTTTAGAATACCATGATTATTCTTTAACCTTGTGGTTTCTCAAAAAATCCTTACCTGGTAAATTACCTTATTCTGCAAAACATTCCTTTTATAATTAAGAATTATAATAGGTTTCTCTTTATAAGAGTAATTATTCTCCATCTAAACTATTTCTGGGATCAAAACATGAGATTTATCTAGATCATACATTCTCAACATCAAAAAATGGAAAACATTGAGTAATTGACATAAATGTAAAGGCAAGGATACTCAATAGAATACTCATCCAACTTTCTTTGGGATTTCAATAGGGCCAATGAACTATGAATTAACATTCCATTATTTTAAAAACACATAACACATTTCCGATGAGATATGCCAGGTAAAAAATGATCACCTACCTCGAAAGAAATGACTTTCCCCCAATTACCTACCTAAAATTTATGCATACTATGAGCTGTCCTCATGTGTTGTTGGATTATATTTATGTTCAATGCCACGCCCAATACTAATTTTGGTCCCATCAACATCTTTTCACTAACATCATCAAATGATTTTGGATTTTGACACAAATTTTAATATAATGCCTCAAAATGTGACATATGTATTTTGAATGGAAAATAGTATAATTAGAAATGTCAACTAAAGAATGATTCTAATCCCAACATCTGTTGTAATCAATTTAACAAGCATGCATCATATCCTTCAATATCCAAAATATTCATTCTGGCATTCCATCTCATTGAAGATGAAAGTATGAGATGAAATTTAATTGATTAACTGATGACTTCTGAAGGCCTTTACAAAAGATATAGGTGAATCTAGGATCATGATCAGATATAATAGAGAGAGGAAATCCATAAAACCTAACTATCTATTTGAGGTACTATCGAGAATGTTGAACTACAGAAAGTGTATCTCAAATAAGAAAAATGTCTATATATTTGGTTAGATGATGAATAATAGTAAAAGTTTCATTATTAGCTCTAGATGTTATTGGTAGATGGAGTCTATGGATATATTTTTCTATTTATATTATGAAACAGGAAAAGGTTGATGCATCCACTTTTGTAGTTATCTCCCTAAATTAACCATTTTAAATTTAAATCATTAACAATAAAATTTACAATATATATTCTCATTATATCCCACCAGTAACTCTAAAAAAGGAATCAGTACATCTTAGTGCCTCCCAATATTAACTAAAAGCCGATAACAATGATCGTCACAGAAAAATTATTTCTGCATATTGAAATCATATGGCATGCCTAATCTCCTTCCAAATCACATGACACAATATTTATGAAAAATAAATTTAGAGAAATTATATGTCATAAAAAATTCCAACATTTTTTGTAACTCAAAACCTTACATATATGATTTATAAATTCTTTCGAAGAGATGTTACTAGAATAAAAGCTTAAACAAAATAGAGAAATTTCATAAACTATAAAATTCCATGGCCAAATTGAACAAATCATTAATCAAACTGTCATGATCCAAATGTAACATGGTTAATATAACATGATGTTTTCATCTCAATGTATACAACATTTTTTTTATTTTTACAGGATGATAAGTGATCATAATGTCATAATATTTTATCAGTTCCATTTGTATTATTTTCCTCATGTTCAATTAATTCAGAGTAAATATATACTTGAAACATTTATGGTCAGTATATATTTCACATTTGGATATATATATATATATGGTGCCTCCAAATTTTTAAAGATAACACCATATATTCTAATTCAAATAATGTGTGGGATAATTTAATTCCTAATGATTAATTTTTCATGAAATATTTGCAATTTCATGATCATTCTACATCATAAAACAAACAATTACATTCACTGAAGAATGATTGTAGATAAGAAAGTCACCATTTCTCAAAGGAAGGGACAAAAATAAGGCTTTCACTAATATTATTTTTAGTTAATGAAAAAAATCATAGTCTTACATTCAATTAAATTTAACACCTTTTCATTCTAACATAGTTACTGGGATAGATAACCATGGAATATTTTTTACAAACCATTGGTAAAGGATTATTAATCCAAGAAAACTATGAATCTAAGAAACATTTGAATTTCATTGGAATTCATCAACCACTTATTTTGTAGCGGGATCAACTATAATTCCATTATTATTTATAATGTACCCAAGAAAATAAATCTATTGGAATAAAAAAATTGTAAAATTTCCCGAATTCCTTCACTTCTTTAATTAATTTTCGAACAATCCATAGATGTGTTTCATGATCATAAAAACGTTTTGAATAATCCCAAGAATCATCAATAAAAACAACAAAAAAATTATCCAAATAATCAAGGAATATTCTATTTTTGTGATCCAAAAAAACAATTGGATCATTTTTCAAAACAAATTGCATAACAAAAAACTCATAATTCCCATATAATGTATAAAAATCTATTTTGGGATGTTATATTTCTTCTGCATTAGAATATGGTATCTGGTTCTCTAATCAATATTGTAAAAATATTGAGCTCCTTAGAACTAATCAAAACAATCATAGATAAAGGTAAATGTATAATTATTCTTAATAGTAATATTATTCAGTTCACTATAATCAATACAATGTATCATGGAAACATTTATAATTTTAATGATCAAAATAAGATCATCTCATGGTCAACTTCTATGATGAATCAAACCTTAATAAAAAACACATGAAACTAGTTTTTCATTTATATATGTTCAAATTCATCCATTCTATTAATGGGGTTTTAATATTATATTAGTATTAGGAACTATGCCAATAGTAAATTAAATTTATAAATCAGGTATTACATTTGGAATCTCATCAGAAAAAACATCCAAATATTCATTAACCATTGGAACATCATTAATCAGAACAATTTCCTTGATTTTAACGACATGTGCAAGATAACTTTAATTTCCAACTTTTAAAATCCTCTCAAACTCGAGATATATTGTCAATGGTGTGGGTTGATTCTTGTATACAAACTATAAATAATTCTGAAAAATAAATTTTTTTCCTCTACAATCAATATTAGATTGGTAAGCTGATTTCCAATCCATTCCCAGAAAACACCAAACAACACTATGGGTAAAACAACAAGGGTTTTAAATAATGTATTTCTAGATAATGTAATAGTAAGATTCTTATAATAATGTTTGCCTTAATATTTCCCCTACTGTTTTTAACATAGGTTCATATTTCAAATATTTAGAATGAAAAATTAAGTTGACCATAAAATTCTTTATAGATAAAAGAGTGTGTAGACCCCATATCAGACATGAAATTAGGAAAATATGAGTAAACAAACAGTGTACCTCATACTACTTCATTGGATGGACCAAAATTAACTAAAGTAGTTGGAAAAAATTTCACTACACCTTTTTCATGTAGTATGTCTTATACACATCATTTAAATCTTTATTTGAAATATTTTCTCATAATTTCCCATTTCAGCACATTTGGAAAACTTATAGTCTTCTTAACATAATTAAACATAACAACACTAAGATATTTTTCATTGATGTCACTGGATTTATATAAAATCATAACACATTCGAAGTAGTTTTTAGATTTGTTAATGAATCCCCCATGATTCTTTTTACCACCAATCCCAAAAACTAGAAACTGATTTATCTTACCTTCATATTTCATTGCATGACTATTACACATTTTGTTCCTTCTAAACCTATTCTTCTAATTTTGTTCAAAAAATATGTGATCATTAGAAAACTCCATTTCTACTTTCTAAGAACAACTAATAGTATTCCCATAACTATTGATTTTGAGAGGGAAAAAATCCCTTTGGTATTATGACTTGAATCCTTAGTATAAATGATTGATTTTACTACCAAGATCCAAAATATGATTTGAAGAATTACTTCCAAATATGTCAATTTTTCCTCATGAAAAACATCTTGAATATACTTTTTATTTTAAAATTCATGGAAATATCTTTTCTATCATAATTCAAACCAACATAGGAAAATATTTTTTAAGGACAAATATTCTAAATTTCATTTTATTCCAAGGTATTGATCTCATCACAATCTCTAATATTCTTGACCATTGACCATTGTTGGTCGGATTCACCTTGAAAATGATAAATATAAAGATTAAAATTTTGATTATATATATAACACATGACATAAAGTATCTTTTAAAATTATTTAATCTACATGTCAGTCTCCCCTAGATAAATATTTTCACTAAAATTATGTTAGTGTTGCCTTATAAAATCTTCCACTATCATCAGGTTTCATTGTGTTAGCTTCATATTTTCTCTTACATAGACATATTCACCATTTAGAGACTATTTCAACTAATCTATCACATTGAAAAACTGATTAGTTCCAATTAACACTATTTTAGGTTGTGGAATCAGAGTGATATCTTCTTAGTTGTGCATTCCTATACCAACTTCCTCATTTATTATACAAAAAATCATTCTAAATAGAAATATCATAAATTAATAAACATGGTAAAATTTAAATTCTATATAAATTAAATATGTCTCCAAGGTAAAAATAATATATGGTATTCAATTAACATCATCCTAACCACTAATTTTATATAAACTATGTTCTAAAACCAACCATAACTACCCAACCTTAAACATTACATAATCAAGTAAATTACTTTAGAATTCAGTTTCACACATTCCCAATGATCTTTTTTGTTTATATTTTTAGAGAATTAGGAAAATACTTATACATATGAACCCACAATAATAAAAAGTGGGTAATAATTAAAATAGTATACATTTCGTCCATTATAGAAATGTTTTCAATAAAACATAAATTCATTTCCGGAAAATCATTGGAATATTCATATTAGATTCTTCATCTCTATTATCCTTATTTAAACCCTAAATATTATTTTCGAAAGTGGGATGAGTGAAAAAATCATATCAAGTGGAATAAAAAGTCTAAAATAAATAGTTAGTCCATGAATAATTATAATCATATGAAAAATTTTTACAACGAAATTCATCTCACCCTCAGTGTATCATATACATTGTGAAAACAAGAGATTTCCACAAAACATTGAAAACATAAATGAATAATTTAGGTAACATGTGGAATTAATTATATAATATTGAAAACCCTCATGCATACCATATGATTTTCAACGATCACTAATACCTAATAGTGAACCCTCTTGGCTACCATAAAATGTAACCATCATGGCTACCTTATAGTGTAACCATCGTAGTTACACTTGGTGAAGCCATACGACCGACCTCCAACTAAAAAATAACTAATGAATTGGAGGTAGATATATGTCCCACATTTCATCATAATAAATTCCAAAAAACCATTAAAGTGAACCCTCTTGGCTACCATAAAATGTAACCATCATGGCTACCTTATAGTGTAACCATCGTAGTTACACTTGGTGAAGCCATACGACCGACCTCCAACTAAAAAATAACTAATGAATTGGAGGTAGATATATGTCCCACATTTCATCATAATAAATTCCAAAAAACCATTAAATAATCATAAACCAGAATACTTTAGTTATAAAAATATTCAGTTTGATTTTATAAAAATATAAATTTAAAAGAGTTTTTAAATAAAAATAACTTACCTTGGGATCGTATTACATAAATCTTGATAAAAAATCCTGTAAAATGTTCTAAAGAGTACAATTAAAAAGTTAAAAATCCATATTCAGAATGATAATTCATTATATGTTCTTCATTTAACATCGTTTCACCCATTTATTAAAAATTCTTTCTTATTTTTATTTTTTTGGGTGAAATTATTTCATGGTTTCCATGGTTGTTCTATTGAGGGGTTTCTTTTTAAATAGTGTAAAATTCCATAATTTGAAAGAAATGGTTTTAATATGTTTCCTTAATTTTAAATGACTCATATATTATTTTTTTGAGGATGATTCATTAGATAAAATATTATTGAAAATGATTTAGTAAATTTTGACAATTATTAAGACCATAAATAAATTATATCATTTTATTTAATATAATGATCATATATTGGTTACATAAAATTATATAACATATATCATGTATAATAAAATCTTATTTAACCATCATACTGTTTTTCTGAAAATACATGAAGGATATATTGGAAAATGAAAGTGTATCATCCATGGTGGAGGTAAATCGACACATCGGAGATGGTGTTCTCATTTTTATAATAAAAGGGATAGAAGAAAGAGTTTTATGATTAATTTTTTCATAAACATTATAAAATTATATTGACTATAATATAATTTAGTTTTTATTCCACTTCGATAAGGGGAGGTGGAGAGAGAATAAGAAAATAAAATAAATGAAAATAAAAATAAAAAAATGAATGAGGATTTTACCTCTAGATTTGGTATCCTTAAGATCCTCTTTAAGGCCCTCGGTTTTGGACTTTTTGGGAGACCAAAGGAACTTTTCAATGTGAAATATGCTTGATAACGGAATTAGGTATAAATTCAAAAAATCTATAATGATTTTGTGTGTGTGGAGAAGTGGCTGTGAATAGTGATATTTATAGGGGAGGGTATGTGTGTTTTATCAATGTTTTATTTATTGGTTTATTATTTTGGATAAATAATATAAATAGTTATATCATTATCACTAAATATATTAAAATAATTATGGGTATTTTTGTATTATGGTGATTAAATCATTAATTAATTATATAATAGTATATTAAATTTATATTGTATATATACTGTAAATTATCATATTTCACTATTTACAAAAAATTACACTACTTTAGAAAAATCCCTAAAAATCACCATAAAAATTCTTCGATGTGTAGAATTAAAAAAATTAACATCATTTTATGAAATTAATTTTCTAATTATTATAGATTTTCCTTTTCTGTTCAAATCATCATATATACAGAAAATAACCATTTGTAAATTATAAATGCTTTTATAACTAGTAAAAAATTAATTCATTCCTCATAAAATTAGCTAATAATCATATGATAACAAAATATTATTTGATTTATATATTTTATGAAAAAAACATATTTTACATCATTAATGTAATTTTAAAATTACATGTAAACATTTATGATTCACAAAAATACCAATACATAATTTATCACATTCAAAACATTTATTTATTTATTCCATGATATAAATTTATCATATTTTATCTTTTGATAAAAATGAATATTATTTATACATTCATAGGTTCTGTTACTATTCAATTAGAATAGATTCTTTTATTTCTATAATGACAACATCTTAAACTTTTAAGATACATTAATTTGGAATGTACTGGATGATATGAGTTGTGACTATTGTACGTATTGTGATTATTGTGATATCAACCAGAAATGGAAATTGATATACCAATTTTAATTTCATAATGAAATGGTTTCCAAAAGGTTGTTATTTTTATGATATCACCCCTAAAATAAACTGAAATGTGGAATAATACCCTTTCTAAACCTATAATATGATCATGATGTGTGGTGTTTTTTGGTCAAGATTTTGAGTCGGTGAGTGGGTTAATTATATGTTCATTTAAGGAATTGAGGTGGTCGTTTTTTGGTTTATTTTTATATAGCGATGTAATAAATGATTAATAATGATTATAATGAAATCGGTTGGTTTGGTTAATGGGAGGAAAATGGTTAATAAATAATTAAACGGTGGGTAGTGAGGTTAGACATGGTTGATGGTAAATAATTAAAATATTGATACGATTTAATCGAATTGAATGGAAACATGAATATGGCTTGTAGTGTTTTGTGTGGTGTGATGCATTTAGTGGTGGATAAAAATGTGACGGTGTTGGGAGCTGGTTGGTTTGTTGGGGAGACAATAGGTTGGTATTGAGTGTGTGATAATATATATATATATATATATTTATTTATATTTATATATATTAATTTTTATTTCAATACACACTCCACCAACATTGAGCACTACGTGCCAACATCTGCATAATAATGTGCAGGATTTTTTTTTCAACATTTGGTGTGGCGGACGGATGGGTACCCACTCATTCCCTCTCTCTCTTCTAATGGTGTATGGTATTTCACATGTTCTGATGGCCAGTGTATTTTTAGTAAATTTTATTGTGGTATAGGGAGAAATAGTTTCATTGGGCAATGTGTGACCATGATTTCAAGTTTACAACCTAGTTGTTTTCAAATGCGATATTAGTGTGCTTTTGGGGAACCTTCTAGTGGGGGACGTTCATAGTAGGAGGGGAATGAATTTGATTTCATACATGTTCAAAATACCCTACTACTATTGTTTATAATTGGTTTTTGTTTGGCCATAGAGTCTTCATGTAATATGTGATGTGGACATGGTTGTGGGGTGTCTTCAGTCGAGGTGTGTTGTGATTGTGATTTTGGGTCGGTGTGTAATATGTAAGGTATGGATGTGCCAGGATGTACGAAGGTGGGTTTTGGGAGAGAAACAATAGTTGGAAAGTGGTGTGTCTTACCCTTATGACATGATTATTTTTATATTCTTTTACCTGGAATTATTTATTTGGTGTGTGTGCCTTGGTATGGATGGGATTGGTTAGTATACACATAAAGGTGCTATTATGTTTTGTGGTTTTCTTGAAGGTTAATATGTATGCCTCTTTCACTTTTGCACGAGAGACATTGGTTTTGTTATTGAGTATTCATTTATGGTCACCCTATGTATATAAATTTTTTTCATGTTTCCTAGGGGATTACATGGACAATGATCTATATTACTATCTTAGAAATTTGAATAGCTTATATGTTACTACTTTAGATTTACTTTTGGGTATTTACTTTGGAGACTTTTATTGTATCTATTTAATTTATACATTCATTTTTGGATGTTTTGAGATTATTTTTATATTTTTTAATGGATTTTATTATGGATGATTCATTTTATACCCAAATCATATTTATATAATAGAGGGTATACCTCCCATTCATGATATTTTTATACACTAAGTGCTAGTTTCCTAACCCGGGACTACTAAATGCAAGACTTTAGGGTTATTTTATCACTCCTATTATTGAGTTTTTATTTAAAAGGGGGTCATGACCCATAGACATGATCCATTCATAGTGTGTTGCATCATGTGATGGAGATAAGAAAGGGGGAGGGTCGTCATCAGATTGGGAATAAGGATGGGGATATGGTTTCTAGTTTATTATTATTATTATTATTATTATTATTAATTTTTCTAAATCATTGTAAGGCTACACAGTCATCCATATTATTTTCTAACTTTTTGGAACCTATTTTGAAGACATAGAGGAGGTCACATGGTTTCTCGTGTTTGGTGGATGGCAATTCACCTGATTGTGTGAACTAGATAAAAACCATTAATAACACCAAGGAAAAACACAAAAATCAATAAAGAACAAAAATATAATCAAATAATAGAGATTTGTTGGGTTGGGTGTGGTATTTATCCCCACCATTTATACTTTCTACCCCAAAAGTCCCAAACTTTTGATTGGCTGGTACTCGAAATTAAGAAAAATAATTAAAATAAAATAGATGTTTTGATACAAGGAATCACATGTGACATAACTCAATTAAATAGGTTTTAAAAATTCATAAAACCAAACAAACTCATAAAAGAAAAATTTAAATTAAATTATATAAAAAAATGTAATTCTCTATTACTTTGAAATCAACTTCTTAGATTCTAATCAACTAATGAAGTGAGAACCAACTAATAGAAAAAATAATAAGAAATTCCTATTTTTTATACCATCATTAAATATTAAATTAGCATATATATTTTTCCTATTTTTATAATATGTGTTAAAAACTAAACTATATGTAGGTATAATTGATATTCAATTAGGTTCACCGATGTTCAATTTTTTTTTGTTTTGTTCATTACCATTTCTTTATGATTATGTATTTTAAATCTTCCAACATCATAACTATGCCCTATTTTTTATTTTAATTTGTTAAAGAAAGTTGAATAGTATATATTATATATTTATAATATTTTTTATTAATGTGTTTAGTGATTATTAATGTTTTTTACATGACTTGTGTAAAATATTATGGGGATTTTTCAAAAAACATTTTAAGAAATAAATAAAAAAATATTCATTTTTTACATTTTTTTTAGTTTTAAAAATAATATGGTTACCTTATAAAGGGGTTGATGTTAATTTTTGAAGATGTTTTGATGGTATTTTTCATTAATGAATTGTTTATGATCCTTTAATGTATTTTGTATAAATGTTATATTTTTTTATAAACATGTGGGTGATTCTAAAAGATTTAAATATAATGGAATTATCAAAAAAAATTCATTGTTAAAAAAATGTTTTGTTTTATAGCCCTTTTGATAGTGGATGTAGTTATTGGCATTGTATAAGGTGATTTGTTTCTTTTAATCATACAATTGATGTATTTTCATTGATCTGGATTATTTGGATTGTTTGTGTATAAATTATTAGTGGGACTAGGAATGGATTATTGATTTATTGATGTAATGTGATAGTGATAGGATGTAAATTATTGGTGGCTGGCAGGATGTTGGATTGGAAATATTTTTATATTCTATTACCTTTAAGAGTAAAATGTATGTGCTTATGTTTTTAAGGAAAATAAAACTTCAATATGCTATTACTACATCATAGTGTGTCCAATTTATGAATTCATGAAAATGTAGTATACATTATAAATATGTAAAATATATGTCCACACCACTGAACTAAATCCACTAATATTGTGATTTATCATTTATCATACATCTACAATAATGTGTATTTCGTGTTTTTCAAGAACATGATCCATGAATCAACTTTATTGAATAAATTCCTTTAATCATTTTAGTTTTATTTAAATATTTATGTGTTTTCCTTGATTTTTATTTTAAATGTTAGTTTATATAACATTTTTACTTTTGGAAATAATATATTAAATGTGAATATATATATATATATATGAATTCTTTTTTTTTATCATTTATGACATAGTTTTAATTATGTTCATATATAATTGATTCGTTGATTTGTTTATGTTATTTGAAGAATATGAATGAGTTTCATAAGATAAAAATAAATAATTATTGAATTATATTTTATTAAAGGAATGTTGAAGTGTGTTATAAGAAACTAATATATATAGAATAAGGAAATTATTATGGTTGAATATACTATATTATTGTAATTTATGGATATATCCCATTCATAATGCAATATTGGATATTATGGAAAGAAGGTGTCAATTAAATAATGTATATGTATGGAATTTCATTTGTATCTACTACATATAGTGAAACATGGATGACAGGAATATGTGAACCAACTATATAAAATGGAATCCATTTTCCTGGAATGAGTGTTCACTAGTTATTTAACATCATTTAGAGAAACTAACTCTGAGGTTATGATCACTCAAAAATAGAGGATGCATCATTAGCCAAGAATTAATCCAGGTATAGTATATTATTTCAAACAATTGAGTAGTAATGACTAGCCTAATATCATTATATTATAAAAAAACATATATTTGAGACTAAACATAGAATTTGAATGAAAAATAGGGTATAGATTCATCCAGAATTTAATAAGCAACGCAATGCTGTATTTTAAAGAACTGGGAAGATCATGAGATTGATGGTATGATTCCAAGATGATGAAAAATGGAATTAAAATTTTATATTATACTAAAAAAAGGTGAACCGTGATATTTTACTATATTATTCTCAACATTCAATAAAATATGAGGTTGTAGCACTTGAAACATTACAGTAAAAAGTATACTGAAATAGATTAATTAAATAATATGTTTTTAGAAAATCTTATTGTTGTTCCCAAATTATTGTTATGGTGATTCAAACATATAAATGGGGATAAAATTTTATAATTTCTATTGTTATGCTTATTATATAAAGTGGTTTGTTTTTTGCATTCATAAATTACGAAAAAAATCAAAAATATTCATTTAGAATGAACAATGGGAGATTAGTTTTTTGGATCAGTTCATCATAATAGATTCTATATGAATAATTTTTATTGATCATTGGAATAAAAAATATTCAAAAAAAATTGTTTTATAACTAAATAATTATCAAAATTATCAAACAATAAACATTTAATAAAATATTTTAGATGAAAAAAATCCTATATAGGAAAAGAGAGTGTAACTTTACTACGAGAATACTCATTATTAACCACACTGAGATATCTCATCACTCACAGTGCACATAGAATGACCACTGATGTATCATCCATGATATGAGGTGATGAAAAAATAATCACAACGCTTTGTGGAGGTGGTAGTCCGCACATACGCATGAATGACATTATAATTATTCAATGGATAGATAAGTAAAAAATTATATTATATGTCATATTTTAATAATGATTAATATTGCATGATTTCATATATATTCACTAAATTTATCATTAAATCTATATGTACTAGGAGGTTATTAAAAGAAATTAAATCGATTCAAAAGGTGGTTGTCTATTGTAAACATGAATGACAGGTTCATTTAACATACAATGGAATATGAGATGGATATGGGTTTCTCCATTAAAATAACAACATGAATGTATACATATGATACTATTTTTATTATTTCATAATTTTTGAGGAAATTTTATAGATTTATAAGATGAAATAAAACTAAAAGATTCAGTTAAAATCTATACCTCTTCTTCAAATAACCTCATTTCTTTTGAATCTTAATCCCATTATGGTACTGTGTCCTATAGATAGTGTTAACGGATTATATAAATGTATTGTTTTTTATATTCAATGCCCAATGTTTCTTTATATGTTAATAAATTAGAATAATATGGTCTCTATTATATGTGAGGGGGAGGGGAACTCTTGGAATTTCATAATATATTAAATTAATATAAGTGGATTTTGAGGTAAAAATGGATCCAAATTGATATTATTTATTTATAATATTATAATTAGTCTAAATAATACCATCCAATAAATTTTCAAAATATTGGATCTCATTTTTACCATTATCATTTTTAACACTTCCATAACACTTTTGCTAATTACAGTGATATCAATGTTTTTTACTCTTAAGGGGTTAATATTGTCACTATAAAAGTATAAAATCCTACTAAATGGACAATAGTTCATATTTTTAACCATATAAAAATGAATTTGAATAATTTAATTTTTTAAATATTTATAAATCATTTGATAAAATATTATTTATTATAAAATTACATCAATATCAATTTTGAAACTATTCATTTAATTTAAATTTTATAACTATGAGATATATATTTATTTAAAATACACAGCATAAAAAATGTATAACATGTTTTTTAATATTAAATATCATGGAACTAAAAAAATAACTCACAAAATATTTTTTTTAGTATTTAAAATCATTTTATTGTTTTTTTACTTCTTGAACAACCACTATAACATTGTTGAAGAAGAAGTTTAAGTAATTATTTCATCACCAGAAATTAGAAATAAATTACCATGATGAAAAAAATTATTTATCCTTAAAATTAATCTTTATAAAAAACGGTATCCTTTTTGTATCCCTATTTTAAAAAATTTATATATAATAAAATAATGGGAATGATGTTTTTGTGAACAGGGAAAATGAAAAACTAAAGTTTTTTTGAATAACACATAATTTGGTTAAAAAATGGGGAAAACTACTGAGATGTGAAATTATACTAATAAAGTAAATATTAAATTAGAAATAATAATGTATAGTGAATGATATCTTTGATATCCAAATACTAAATGATCATGAGTTAGCCAATTAATAAAAACTATAAACTAAAGAGGTCTGAAAAAATTACAAATTCATAAAAAATTAAGTAAATTGGATATTTTTTTGCTACAAGGGAATTTTAATAGTGTTGGGTAATTTATTTACCTTACTGTATAAGAACATATGGAAATATAATTACTTTATATACATCATTTCATTAATCAATCAATTAACACAGCTGTCTCATCCTTTTCTCAAAACGATGTGTATCCATGATGAATTTTTTTCTGTATGAAACACTAAGATCAACATAAATAAAATCAAATTATTCCTTAAAAGGTTAATAATATAATTATACTATATTTAGACAATAAAAAAAGAAAAATGGTTATTACAAGGTAAGATAATTCCCCAAAAGAATATTCCATCATATGATAAGACAAAAGATTAATCTCCAAAGACATAGTAACAACACCAGAATTTAAATATATATCTTTCATTAAAATTCCTATAAATTTTTGCAAAGAAGCAGAAACCGCAAAATTTTAAATGTGATTTATTACATATCCTTTCTATATTAATTAATATCAATAATTAACACCATTCAGTATTAATGTCTCATACCCACAATTTATATGACATAGTCATATAATCTCCATGATATGATAACAATTTCCACAAATTACATAAATCACAATAAAGACATATTATAATCATATATACATCCAAAATATAGTTCAAACCTTAATCCTTAAATAATATCCCATAAGATTTATTTTACCATAACTACAAAGTGTTCCCCAATAATATACCATTAATTTTCTTAAATTACATTAATTACTTAATCACCAAATCACTTTTTAGTCTCATAGTTATATATATGATGAAAAATATGTCCCCAAAATAAAAAGAAACGTTTATCATTAATATCATATTAACTATGAAATGATTTTGGCTAGTGGTGGGTGATGCCCCCTGTCACCCTTTGATTTTTGGTTCATACCCCGTGACCAAGCTTGTTTTGAAATACTATCACCCGACTGACGAGTTTTTATTTTTACTAAAACTATATTAATGTAATACATATTAAATTACAAAAAATATGATGAATATCCAAAAATTACCAGCAATCAACATATCACTTTTTAACATCTACATTTTTTTATATATCTCATTTTACCATAACATCAAATAAACTTATTTACTATCATCAAAAATATATTAAGTCAATGTTTTATATATCCCATTATCATGTTTTTAAATTAGTATTTTCAATATTTATCTCTAGTTTCACTAAAATCATTTAAGAGGTATCGATTTCATCTAAATTGTGTTTCAAAATCCTGAAATCAAATTATAATATATAATTTATTATAATAATCATAATATTTAGAATATATTAGGTTATTATATTAAAAAAATCCAACATTCAACTTCTTTCATAAATTAGTAACCAGTATTTTTCATGTTATTCAATGATATAAAATATTTCATTTTTATTCATAAATATAAACTCCATCATTTTTAAGACTTACATTATAATAAAATAATTCATACCTTAATACCATACATCAATGATTTACTTTATACTATTGATATCCACATTATATTCAATCAGGAAATCTATTCCTCCATAGAATAAATATTCATGTCTCGGGTGATATTTTCTTTTCTAGATGAGATGGATGAATTGATATTTTGAAATAAAATAAAAAATATTCCATGTTACATTGAGTTTTTTGAAACAATAAAAGGTGTTGGAATGATAAAATAGTTTATTACATGTGATATGGATGTTCAAAATGAATTCACAATAATTTTAGAAATATTTTACTATTATTTTGATGATTAAATCATCTGAAAGCGATAATAAGGTTGTATGTTATCCTTTTCCATCCATATTGATAAATGATATTTAATCCAAAGTGAAAAAAATCATCATAACAAGAAATGAATTATTTAATGATAAAATTAAAAATGTTCTGATAAAGAAAATACCCAAATAAAGTATTATATACATTAAAATTAAAATGATATAAAAACCATAATAAATAAAAAATTAATGACAATTTTAAACACAAATGTTATATCATACCTTTCTACGTACATTTCCAAAAATTTCACAATATTATTCTAAAATAATCCTTCACTTTAAGCATATGTGATATATATACCTCATCCCAATAAAAATATCTCCCAAAATCTCATTAATAATTATAAAACGTCATCACGTTAAACCAAAAAAGTGGTGTATAATTATTTTAACTTTTGATTGACCTCAAACATATAAACTCATGAGGTTATACATAATTCTTATGTTAACCACAGAAATAACATCCAAATCTATAATTTTATTCTAAACCATGCTCTGTTGCAAAATTTTGGAGTCAACCTTAAAAATTAAATAATATAGTTTTTATAGACTATAACTCATTTTCAATGATTACAAAGGTATTATTAGTTTACTAAATTATGTCATAAATATTTTGTAAAAGTCCCATATATTACAAATATTACACTTCTACTTTGTATCAATTTTCCCATAATATAGAAATTACTAAGTAAAACATGATTTCATTTCATGTAAAATATTCATGACTTTCAATCTGACTTTTTAATTTTCCATTAACCATCCATAAAACCTCTAATAAAATTTAAAACATGGGATGAACACAATAATCTTAGTATGGGAAATAAAAATAAAGAAGGAAAGAATCTCATTACTCAATGAATGCTCACAAAAATTTACCGTTTATAATATAAAATTTGGATTCAACGTAAAATTTTTTATTACCATGAATTCAAATTCTCTACCAAAATGGTTTTCATAAAAAATCTCATGAAAAATATAGAATGAAAATTTAATATCATAATGGTTTCTCAAAAAAAATGATTTTTTTTTCAGAATTTTATAATTTTCACCCAAATGATACAAAAAAATACATTTCTTTAAATATAAAATAATTATCTTACCTTATAGAATTATTATATTTATATAAAAAATATATAAATCATAAATAAATAATTTAGGTAACTTGAGGAATCATTTTCAAATTACAAATAAATAAGGATGAAATATCAAGTTTATAAATTTAATAACCTTTATGGTTTACATTGAATTACTATTATGGTTTTTCATGAAGTTACAATAATTGTTACACATAATATAATAATAATATTTATACATGTAACAACTTTTATGATCTACTTACAAAAAAAATTATTACCAAATTCCTTTTAGGGATATCACAGAACCACATATCCTTGGATTAAAACCAAACCACCCATCATTATAAACAACGCCAAAAACCCTACCAAAATACTGAAACATAAAATATTCCATCATAAAGAAATTACTTTAACCGATAATAATGAATTTCATATATTGATATATCCCTTATAATTAAATTATATTTTTTAGAATGAAGGGATAAATGTAATGCCCAACCCCCTCCTCGTTGGCTTGAGGCGGTGGTGAGATGATACATGGCCTTATTCGATGTTCCCAAGGTTCCAAAGGCAGTAAATAGATGTTGACGACTTCATATATGATTAGGGAATGCATTTTCACTTAGAATCAAACTAATCAAAAAAACGAGGCATAACCTACCAACACAACTAGATGTATGTCAACAATACCTTACAAAAAAATCCAATAAAAAAACACGATATCCATATTTATAGTATGATGAGTAAGAATAAAAAACAAAACCCAAATGAAACCATGACATGCTGCATGGATCCACACCAAGCAACATGATCAATACACCCCCATACCACCCTTGCATCACGACGAATCACTGAAAAAATGAGATTCATTACTCTTACTTGTGTCTTGAAAAATGAAAACTACAAAATCACCAATATAACATTACAAGGGATCATTACAAATAAAATTATAGTTTTCACCAAATGAATTCTCTACACATGCCACTAGGATGAAACTATTAGCACATTTATATAAAACAATTAATATAAAAAATTAAATTCCACAACCATTTCCAATAATCCAATCACAGCCTTAATAATCAACATTTACCCAAATTAACAAAATACAACTGAAATACAACAACCACTACAAAATCCATTTTACTATAAAATGCTATCAGAACAAGTTCCACATTTCATAACCCCATATGAACAATGCATAACAATAGAGTTTAATACATCCAAATTTATAACAATCGTGGTGGAACTTCCCATCCAATCCCATTTAATACATATCCAATCTAGTTGTACTTCCATCTCACTTAGCATTTATGGTGACACTTCCATCCACTATTCTCCCCCGTTTTATAGTTGTACTCCCCACCCAATTCTCATCAATCCATCAAATCTTCCATCATTCAAGCCAATAGACAATCACATTGCATACCAAGGACACAACATTAAGAAAACATCTATGTCATACCCAATAAATCTCTTAGTTCATCAGCAATGCCATATTCTATCAATAAAAAATACATTTTTGAACTATTTTCACAAAACACTTTCATAAATTATCCCAAGGAACCGATGATGAAATATTGATTTTAAAATCTAACCACAATAACATATCACCGCAATATCCCATTTTCTCAAAAATTACACATGTCGTCACACAATGAATTTACAATAACATTCGCACACAAAAATAAGAATTAATATCAAGAACCTAATTAATTTACACCAAAACTTTTAGTTCTTTCAATAGGGAATCGATAGATAATCCACCTACCTTAGGGTTTCTGTAAAATAGACCCACTAGAAACCACACCACAAATCATGGAAAATGCTCCCACAAAACCACACAAGATAAACTTACCTATCATCACCATGCCTTAATATCATCACGTAAGGGAAAAACTATCCTAGATCTTTATGCAATTGATGTTGATCTAGAAAACCATGTGAGGGAAGATATAACATCTAGATGAATACACAATAAAACCAAGACAAAAGACTTACCCAAGATGAACCGCCTTCAAACCATGTTGATAACCCTTCAAAACCCTTCCAAAATGAGTGGGAGAGGACACTTATACCATGAGAGTATGAAATCCAATGCAGGGTTCGAATTAGAGATGAAATGCGTGAGTTAGGGAAAATATCACCTAACCACATTTCAAAAAACAATTTTATGTGGGACACATGGTTTAGCTCACACATTTTGACATATCTTGTACTAACCATGCAGATGCTACTATCTGAATAGTGTCTTGTTTAATGGTTATCTCAGATTCTTTCATGATATCCCCTAACCGTGCTCAAACCATAAAACCTTAAAAAATTACTCTAAACATTTCCAAACCCCATTCCAAAATCTCCCAAACTTACCCAAACCGTTATCAACTAAAAATATACCTATAAAGTTATCCACAAAAGTCACATACCTAAAATCGAGGGTGCTACATTCTCCTCGCCATTGGACTTTCCATCCACATAGTGTAGATAAACACAAGTCATCCCAAAGAGCTGGAGACATTGCTCGGATGTCATTTTCCACACTACCGGGTCACTTTATGAAATTGAACATGCTACCCAAAACCCATACTAAACTGATGACATTAAAACAAAAATATTTCTATTTTCTATCCATATTATGATCTTGTATGTGCACCATAGAATAATTTCACTCCAAATCAACATGATCCCATCGAATCACATGGCCACGATCCGGCTGATAATTTTTGAACTAAATGATATGAAACACATTGTTCAACAAACTAAACAGTGGTGGAAAACAATGTAGATAAGCCACCTATCCAATCCTCTCAAGTATCTCAAATGTCCTAGTATACCAAGGATATATCTTACACGTGTTTCAAAAGGGACGATTTCCCAGCACAGAAGAGTTTCTCAAAAACACATGATCACCCCCATAGAATGTCAATGTTCATCGACGATGGTTTGCATATGATTTCAGACAACATTTATCCATCTCCATCATCTTACTGACCGAATTGATCTTTTTCGTAGTCTCTTGGAAAAGGCATAGTCCAATCATTAATGTCTCACCCATTTCCACCCAACATAGTAGAGAACGACACAGGCTCCCATAAAATACCTCAAACAGATCCATATGTATTAAAGCCTGATAACTCTTATTATAGGATAACTCCACCAATGGTAAGTGACCCTACCATAAAACACCAAAATCCATCACACCAAGCCTTATAATATCCTCCAATGATTGTATCTCCCTATCGGATTGGCCATATATCAGAGGATGATATGCTATGCTCCTCGTTAATTGTGTCCTAATGGCTTACTACTAGTATCTCCAAGAATGATATGTGAAACTTGGATATCTACCTGATACAATCGAAATGGGAACACCAAGAATCTTCAAAAATTCTCAAATATTGATTTAGGATAAGTCCTCCACCATTCGAGATTCATGAATCGAGATGGAATGGGATGACATTGGGAGCCAATCCACAATCACACATATGTAATTGCGTTTCTTGGCTATTTTCAGTAGGTCTATCACAAAATCCCTCACTATTTTTCCCACATCCTCACTAGAATAGTCATTGATTGCAACATTCTTTCTTACTTTTGATGTTATTCCTTGACTTACTGACATGTCAAGAACCTCAAAACAAACTCAGACATGTCCCTTTTCACACCTGGCCACCAAAACTAAGCCTTCAACACCTTATATATGTTCTTAATTCTAGGATAGACATCACACATGGAAAGATGATAATCCCTAATAAGTTCCTCCCGACAATCCACTGATAAGAACTTATGATTCCAAAATACACAAACCTGAATTTTCATTCAGTTAACCACCCGCATTGTTCTCACCACCATTGAGTTTCGACCGCATTGCTATATACTTAGAATCAGATGTTTGTGTATCTTTAACCAAACCAATGATGTTAGGAACCCATAAAACATGAAATAATACCTCTCTGTCACCCAATTAAATAAATTACAACCACATGTTGACTATGACTAATATCTACTGCCACTAATCTGATTCATGTTTCTCCACTAGAGCATAATATTTTATACTTAATGCATCTACCACTGAATTTACCTTACCTGGGATATCGGTTTATATTTTATGGTTTCCATGAGATGACTTCCTCTATCATTTCTAGATCAATTGAGACACTCTTCTCAAATATAACATGGGAAAGGAAATGAACCTCCTATATCTAAAATTCACACTTTTATAGTTTCACATAAAAACTACGATCCCTCACGATCCCCAACACTATCGCGAAGTACTACTCATGCTCCACAATTGTTCTCGAATACAATATTTTATCATAAAAAAATACCACCGCAAAGGAATCTACATATCTCTGAACACCAATTCGATGAAAAATACTGGTGAATTAAATAGTCCAAAGGATATAACCATAAACTCATAATGGACATATCTACTTCTAAAAGCTATTTTAGAAATGTCTTCCTTCCTCAACCACAATTTAGGATATCCATACCTCAAATCAATCTTGGAGAACCATAGAACTCCGCTCAACTGGTCAAACAAATCATCAATGTGTTGATGTGAATATCGGTTCATTACTATAACCAA
Organism: Viscum album; assembly: GCA_963277665.1. Taxonomy (NCBI): domain Eukaryota; kingdom Viridiplantae; phylum Streptophyta; class Magnoliopsida; order Santalales; family Viscaceae; genus Viscum; species Viscum album. The sequence continues at coordinate 893,558,265 of OY728160.1, read as the reverse complement.
ATTATTTTTATGATAATAAAAACAATGTCACATAGATCCTTTCGCCTTTTTAACAATAAAAAACGATGATGCCCATAGAGACATGCTCGGCTTGATTAATACTTTGTTCTCTATATCCTCTAACTGCACCTGCAATTCCAACAATTCTACTGGTTCTATCTGGTAAGATGGAAGTGAGATTGGATTGGTCACTAAAAGTAGATCAATCGTACAATCTATTTCTATAACTGGTGGCAACCCTAATAAATCATAAATAAATACATCCACAAACTCATACACATCTATCAAAAGAACACTCTTATCAACACCTTCCACTAATTCCAATGACAAACCCACTAACTGATATGATATCATGCCAACAGCAGGTGCCAAAAAAACATGTTCACCCTCCTTCTTATTATTCGCCCGTCTAAAGAGGTATTCAATGCCATCTTTTATCATAAAACTAAAAGTTCGTGTATATAAATCGATGTGGGCCTTAAACATCACAATCCAATCCATACCCAGGATTATCTCATAAGCATCTATCTCAAGCACTGATAACTTTCACATCAATTAAATAGTGCCCTCAAATTATAAACGAGCTCTATATAGGAAGGCTTGACACACCCTTTGACCTAGAAGAGTTTCATGTTTTATAAATTAAGGCATAATATTCCATAGTTAGAACAAAAAAAATCATGGTTAGAAATTAAAAACCGAAATAACTTTTATAAAACAAATCATGCATCAATGAAAAATTCAAAAGAACAATTCCTCTCACCCTTGATTGTCTTGCCTAGTCATCCATCACAACCTATTCAGCTCCATAAAATTTTTGTCTTCCTACACTTTTCTCTTTATTACCCTGATGTGATGTCATGGTATTTCCAAAATCACTATGACTAACTGAGCTATTTTGAAAAGGAGTATGCTACTTCCCTCATCCCGTCGAGGCATATGATGCCTATGACCCCGGAGGAATGTCATGAACACCCACCCTCATAGCATTATGGTAGTACCAATGATGATTCCCCATCTTCTTATAGTTATGACATTCTTGATGTCGAGTCATACAATCCCAAATGATGTGTCCCCAAGAGCCACACTAAAATCATCCCATCTTACTCTGAGGCATTGGAGGAAGATTCACTGATCCTACCATCGAATTCTAAGTTGTACTCCTACCTTGGAAAGAAGTGTGCCTCTTTCACCTGAACCTAGTGTTTGAGTTCCCACTATTCACTATGGTTTCCAACATTCTTCCCCCACCTGCATACCCCAAAAGATCTTGTTTATATACTTCTTCTATATTCACCATTTATGTGTAATAATTTATACACAACACCACTATAATGGAATGAATTTTCTACCTCAACCCAAATTCAAAAAATTTATGGCTCCAACAACGTACTACTTTCCACCTTGGGTGAAAACAACAATCAGTTTAGAAACATAGCCTCATATTCCATTACTAGATGGTTCTCCTACCTTAAATGGATGAAATCCATTTCTCCTTGAATTCTGAATATATGATGGTATAATGGGTTATTAAACAATTCTTTAAAACCATCCCATGTCAGACCTTGGCCCGTCCCACCTTGGACTGGCAGATCCCACCACTAAAGGGAAAGGTCTTATAACATGTATGTGGATAACATGCATTTAATCTTATACAATAATCTAATGAATAAAAATATCCTATTCATTATGTTCATCCATGCTTCATCACGTTCCACCTATATATCATCCCTAAAAAACGCCGATTATGTACTTAAAACTGAACTGCATGATCAAAATACATTGGGTTTTCCACATTATTCCTACATTTCATAGCATGGAATGCCTGAACTATACTCTACACTTGTTTCTAGTTCACATGAGGTTCATGTAGAACCATAATTTCATCAGCCCCCTTCGGTTGTTCTCTATGAATCATGCCCGATTAAATTTCTATCAACACAAAAAAAACCAGAAGTCCCACTCTTGGAGAAAAAAAATTCTTACGATTCAAATTCAATTACATAAAAAATATCATAACTAGGATTTCAACAAATTCTACATTCCATTGTTGTACTATTCTAAAAAATCTACTTTGTTTTGAAAATCGACCCATTTTCAAAATACCACAACCATTCCCATATCTAATACGCACATTTGAAATAATTTCCATATTTTGCACACATAAATATATTCATACCATAACATTAGTCATTATACCAAACGAAATATTAATCCTAGAGAGAATTTATTTCTACCATACATGTCATGTTCATCTAAATGGAAACACCAAAAATAATATGATATTTGATGCCTATAAGTGTTTCCAAAACACTTATCTATCCAACTACTTGGTAACGTGATGTTCAAAATAAAAGTGTTAGTTTTTTAATGAAATACATTCCAGGTTCCCACAATTATACACCTTTCTACAATCTAGTCTCAATGAATGGTACAAGAAAAAATTTCAACACCAAGACCAAAAATTAACAACATAGGATTGAACAAATTGATTCCACATGTAACACCTCGATCCCTCCTTATTGGCATGAGGTGGTGGGGAGATTATACAAGGCCTTAGGCGATGTTTCCAATGTGACAAAGGCTAGAAATAAATACCAAGGGCTTCATGTATTTCTAGGGAATAGTTTTTACCTTTGAATAAAACAAATCATCTAAACATGAAATAACCTACCAACAATACATGATGCTTGTCAACAATGTATTATAACTCAAAAAACTAAAGACCAATACAACGACCAATATATTCGTATTCAATGTACCACATGTGAGACTCAAAAACAAAACCCAAATGAAATGATTACAAGCTCCACGAATACACCCCAAGATCCATTCTCCAAGAACCACCAAGCCACTAAATCATCACGATGAACATATGGAAAATGATATTCTTTACCCTTACCTATGTCCAAAAAAATGACATCTAAAAAATCACCAAAGTGCCAAAGCAGTGGGTGACTGTCGCTACTCCATAGGTTTTCCTAAAATGACATACATACACACACCACTAGGTTGAAACAGATAGAAAAATGAGATAAAATAGTTTATATTGAACATTAAATAGTGCTACCAACTCCGACAAGACAAACACATCCTTACCAAGCCACTTTTACGAAAATTCGCACAACACAAGGGGAAACCAACAACCATGCCATAATCCATTTTACCATCACATGGTAGCTCAAAAAGTTCCAATTTTAATAACCTCACATGAACCATTCATAACAATAGAGTTTCATTCATCCAAACTGGTAGAAACTATGGTCAAACATTACATCCAAGCCCATTTACTTCTTATCCAATCAAGTTGTATTTCCCACCCACTTATCATGGATGGTGGCCCTTCCATCCACTTTCCAGACCATTTTTGTAGTGGTACTCCCCACCCACTTCTCAAAATTCCATCACATTATCCAATATTTAATACAATAAACAGGAATATAACATACCATGTCCACAACGTTTAGAAAAAAACTTTATCATAACAAAATAATCCCTTAGTACATCATCCATGCCATATTCCATCAATAAAAAAATCATTTTTTAAAACATTTTTGGAACAAAATTTCATAATCCAACCCAAGAAATCGATTTTAAAATCTCCATTTTAAAATCCAACCATAAAAATATATCTTTATAATGTCCTGTTTTTAAAAAAATTCCAAAAGTCATCACATAATGAATTTCGAACCACATTCTCAAAAAAATTCACAATTATGTTCAAGAAACCAAATAATTGAAACCAAAGATTCTAGTTCAATCAAAATGGAATCGAGAGAGAATCCAACTACCATAGGGTTCTGGTGAAATTGATACACAATATCCAAACCAAAAATCATGGAAAAAACTCCACCAAAAACAATCAAGATATCCTTCCCTATCATCACCAAAAAATAATATCATCACTTAAGGAAACAAAAAATAAATCTACATGAAATGGAAGTACATCAAGAAACCTAAGAGAGGTAAGAGAGATGATCTAAAGGAAACTTCAATAATCCCAATAGATAAGACTTAGAAAATATTAACCATCCATAAACCACATTCAAACCCCTTGAAAAATCTTCCAAAACTAGTGGGAGGGCACACCTAGTCCTCAAAAAAAATAAATCCATCGTAGTGTTTGTAAGATAGAAGAAATGGGTGACTTAGGGAAAACCCAAATAAACCTGTAAAAAAAACGTTTTTAATGGGCCGTAGGGTTAGATCACACAGTTTCGAAAACCATGTACTAATCGTATGGATACTACTGTAAAAATAGTGTCATATCACATGATTACATGTGACTCATGCCTGGTTTCACCTAACTATTCTCAAGTCATGCAGCCTTATAAAGGCCTCTAAAAATTTCCAAAACATTTCCAAATTATCCCATACTCTGTCAAACCATTACCAAACACATAATATACATAATAAAATATCAATAAAAGTATGATACCTCAAATCGAGGGAGGTACAATAGAGGAGTTTTATTTTTTGAAAACATGAGTGATTATAAAAAAAGTTAGATATTAAATAATTTTTATGGTGGTGGGAAAAGTTATTTTCACTATAAAAGTTAAAATAGAAGGTTTAATTGTTCATTTAAAAAAACCAAAATGATCTATATTAAATACATACAAATATAAATTTTGAAATAAAATGAAATGAAATTAAAATGGGACACAAAATTTCAATATAATTCATTTTTTATCTTATAAATACACTTATAAAAAATTTGAAAAATATTGACATGTAAGAAAATTAATGTTAATGGAAAATATAATTGGGGAGGTTTTGACAAGAATTACCCTTACTACGAGTCTCAATTTTCACGTATATTCTCTATCATTGTAATCAATAAAATTATTTTAATAATTAACTTGATTATTAACCATTTTAACGTATAATAATCCTTTTATTCTATTCATTACCATGTAATGATAAATTACTTAATTAATTAGGTTCATGTAATATGTATTGGTGATATTCGGCTCATATGTTCAAAATGAAATTGGTAGGTTAACTATGGTCAAAGAGTTCATTATTTAATAATATATAAAGATAATGATAAGTACATAATTTTCATGTTTATAAATCATGTAAATATTTAAAACCAACCATGAATTATGGTTATGAAAAATGAACCACATTACAATCATGGAGATGGTATGCCATACGTATGTATAAGTAACATTACTATTTTTTAATGATCATTATAAAAAGATGGTAAGTATTATTTTATATTTTAAAAATGGTCATAATTAAATAAATATCATATTATTTGATTAAATATACGCAAATATTTATATCATATATGTGATGTGGTGATCAAAAATGAAACACATCCTATCATGGAGGTTGTAGTCCACACATACATAGAAACAATGATATTATTATTCAATGGATGGAAAGGGAAGAAATTGTATAATATAATAAATTTTAATAATTATAAGTATATAATTAATATAATTTATATACCATAATAATTCAATACACTATGTTATAATAGGTGGTGATGAAAAATGAATTACATCAATGTCGAGGTCGTAGTCCACCATACACAAAAACAATAATTTTGTTTCATATCTTACAAAGAGGAGATTATTATAGGTTGTCAAATAAATAATTAAAAAATATGAACATGTATATGATATAGGTTTTATTATTTCATAATTTTTTCTGAATTTTTTATGGAGGGGGAAGAAGAAATAAATCCAAGACATTTGTTTAAAATCTTTACATATTATTGGGACTACTTCCATCTCATTAAACATTAATCCCTATAAGGTTTGTATTATACAAAAAATAATGCCTATAAAATGTAATAATATATGATATAAACAGATATATATAGGTATTGGTTGAACCAAATGGATATTTAAGTGTGAAAAAATTAGAAGAGGTTCCATTTTTATAAAAGTGGGGGCACTCTTGAAATTTCATAAAATATTGTATTAATATGAAATAATTTTGATTTCAAAAAGACTCTTAATTAATAATATAAGTATATAATAATATTATGTGTAAAAATAATCTCATGAAATAAAATTTTAACAAGTATAGATTACATTTTTACCCTTATATGATTGTTTTGAACCTCTTTTAACCCATTTAAAAATTAAAGAGATATTAACGTTTATTACACTTATTGGGTAAATATAGTAACTACAAAAAGGTAAACCGGCCCCTAAAATGAATATATTTTTTATTTTAAACCATATCCTATTAAAATTTAAATAATATTTATATGAATCTTGAATCATTTAATGAAATATTTTTTATTATAAAACAACATTAATGTCAATTTAAAATTATTCAATTAATTTGTCTTTACAAACTACAAGAAAATATACAATTAGAATAAAAAATCATGAAATATTTAAAATATAATGTTTATCTATATAAATAATGGACAAAAAATATATAATAAATATTTTTTGCATTTAAATTCATTTTATTGATTTTTAAATATTTTCCAAGCACTCTATCAATGTTGTTTATTGATTTAAGGAAATTATTTCACAAACAAATATTATATATAAATTAACATGATTAAAAAAATTTATCTTTTGAATTAATAATTATAATTGAACATATCACCTAGTTATCCATATGTAAAGAAATTATGGATAATTAAACAATGAGTATGCAGTTTTTTACTATTTTATAAAATAACATAAAGGTAAAATTCATGGGAAATGGATAAAAGATATTAAATTTTACATTTGGATATATATGGATAGGATATAATCATATGATAAAATTATGTATATTATTAGGGTAAATTTTTAGTCCTTGTCATTTTATTTCTATCCTTTTTTACCATATTTACCCATTACAATGATAAAAAAAATTAAGGATACAATTCATATAGGAAAACATAAAAAGGGGAATATTAAAAAAAATCACACAATGATTAAAAATATAGAATCCATTTTTCAGTATTAAAAAAATATAATATGTCAAATTAATTTTAAAGTCATCCCGAAAAAAACCAAATGAAAAATCATTTTTCAGGAAAATATATTTTTATGACAAAACATATTTTTATAGTAAATTCTATTATAAATATAACTAAAAATACTACAGTTAGATTATTATTATTAAAAATTAACAGATTAAATTTCTTAACAAATCATAATGTGATTTTTAATTAAATAAATAAAATATAGTTTTTAATAAAATTTGTTTTTTTTAACTATTCATTGAAATATAAAAAATTTCAAAAAAATTTAAAAATTTAACCATTGAATAATTTTTTATATGATTATTGAAAAAATTAAGTTAATAATATAAAATAAATTTTCTAGAAGTTTCTAAAATTATTAATAGTATTTCATAACAAATAACAATAAAACCAATTTTTGATGAAAATATATTTTTGAAGAACAAAAAGAAATTACTAAAAATAGAGTGGTTATTTACATAGAATAAATCAATACATTTGAATTGATTATGAACATTATATATATATATATATATCATATTTTGGTTAATCAAATTTATTACCTCCAATTCAATTGCTAGGTTATAGTTGTCATATTTAAATAATAATATTTTGTGATTCGTTTAAGCTTGATGTTGGGTATTGTACAAATTATCAGATTTAATATTAATTTTTAAATATTGGTTTTTCATACATAGGACCACATTCAATAAAATTAAAATTCGCATGACCACAAAATATCTTATATGGGTTGGATAGTCATTTTAGACTACTCCTCTATTGAGGATGGTATGTCCTACTCAAGCATATCTCAGTGCTTAAGGAATTTTGATGTCTCATCAAAAATTTGGATTTAATGTGAGGATCAAAATTAGATACAGTTGACAATGGTTATCCATGATGTATTAAAAATTAATAAATAAAGAGATGTGTAATTTTTTCAATGGGTATATCAACATTATTTTTTAGGAAATATGAAGACTTGGTAAGGTTATTCCAACAACCCATGTATCTGTATTCTTATTTGATGTCTCAAGAAGTCTAGTAACAAAGTACATTATGATATCATGACACTAACACATTTTTATATTAAGATGTTATATCACAGCCGTTATGAGTTTTCACTCATCCATTACATGTGTGCATATCAATCATCTTAATGCATAAGAATAAATTTTATGTTTCAGGTTATTCAACTATAATTCTCCCTTAGCTTCATATATATCATGGGATTATTAAGACATATAGAAAAATTAAAGTTATGATCACCATCTAGTAATTCAATATTTATATCATGTACTTATAAATAATATATTATCTTTCTGAATTTCAATTTTCAATCATCATACATTATGTCTTTAAATATCCCATCTTTTATGGCTAGGATGTTATTTTGTAAATAATTTTCATCTTATTGAGACTTTTTTATCTTCTCTAATAAATATGGTTAGGAAATTACATAGAGAAGAAATTATGTTTCCCTTTTGTTAAAAATTTCCATTTACATATTGATTAAATCAATGAAATTTCTGATGCTTATCCACCTTCATCATTGATAGGACTCCATGATCCTTTCTACATAATACATATGCCACTTTTTTCCCTTCTCAGGATGGTTGTGTCTTTTACAATTATAGTCCATAAGTAGTTCAATCACTCTCATTTATATCAGGAAGTTGTATTTATGTGTTAATATATACATAAAACTTTTTTATCATTATAAATGTAACATTCTTTGATATAAATATAGTGTAGCGACCCAATATTTTAGATCCTTTAAAGAAATAATCTCTTTGATAACATGTTCCACACACAGAACCAAACTACATCAAAAAATTATTAAAAATACCTAGGAATATTATAATTAGAGAAATAATATATTCCATAGTATATAGAAAATAATAATCATTTTAAATAAATAAATATTATTCTTTTTATTTGAGTAATATTTTATAAAGGGATTCCTTTCTAAAATCCATTTAAAAAATAAAAAGGCAATATATATTAACATAATATATTAAATTGATATCATTTAAAACAGTTATGGTAATTTTTTTATTTATATTTATATGATTATTTTACAACATCAATTACCTATAAATTTTTATAAAATAAGATTGAAAACACATGGTGTTTAAAATGGTCATTTTTCAATGAAAGAAGTATTCATTTTATATTTTGTATTGACATTTATAAATTAAATTTATAAATATTTTAATTTAAATTTTATAACATAATTTTATTTTTTGATCAATAATGTCAATATAATCTTCGTATAATTTTTTTGGATTTTATAAAATACGTAATTTTTTTTTCAGATTAGTGAAAATACCTTGTTTTTACTAATATAATAATGTATATAAGTCTATCATGAAGTAACTATTACTAAAAATAATATAATAACATCATTAAATTGATAACAAATTTAATAATTAAAATGATTCCTTTTAAAAATAAAATGTTTAATTTATCTAACACATATATTATATTTTGGAAACATAAGTATTATTTTACCCTAAAAAATATTTTATTCACTTTTATTATAAATTATTTTTCACCACATAATGAAATTTAATATAAAAAAATCGATTTCATACATTATATTATAATTTTTTTTATTTTATAATTTAAATTCTATCTTTAGTAAAAATTCAATGATTACTAGGATTCAATATAACTACTGAAATAATGGTAAAACTGTTATTTCCCAATAAATATTTTTCTAATAATTTATAATTTTTATATGATAAATTAAATTCATATATTTTAAATAATACATATAGTATAATTATAAAACATATATACAATTATATTAACACTCATTTAATTGGTGATAAATTCTAAATTAGGTTAAGAAAAATAATTGTTAAATTAGCATTTTTTTACAAAAACAATTTCTCCCTCTTTTTTGAAATTATGTGTTTTAAATTTCATGTAATTAAAATATATTTAGAAATTTAATTGGTTAAAATATAGGTAAAATATATGTTTATTAGACCCAAATTTAATAATGGGTAATTCTTTATATTTTTAATAAAACATAAATTTGTTAAAAGCAAGTTACCTTGGTAAAAAAATGAAAATGGTAAAATATAATAAAACCTAATGATAAATTACTTGAAACATATTAAAAAAATGTTGGAAAATGATTTTATAGAGTTTATAAATATTATCCCACCCACAAAATCCACTATTTATCACTTTTGGAACATTGACCCTTGAATAGTAACATTCCATTATATAAAAAATGGGTGTTCACAAAAGATCCATTTTCTTCACTTATAAAAGAGGATCAGATATGCACTATTAATTGCACACAGAACTTTATAAATTTACTGGAAACCACAATGAGTTTTAATCTCTTAAAATTAACTTTAATTACATAAATACCCTGGTCAATATAATTTATCCTATGCCCATAATTTCCAAGTATACATTCAAGGGAAAGTGCATGGTTCAAAATTTTGTAATACATAATCCTAACCATTTTACTATAAATATTTCAATTCAAAAATTTCTATAACCACTATAATATAAATACCTCGATATCATTATTATATTTAATTTTTATTATAATAATTGAACATCTAATTTTTATTCCTTTCCCCACACTTTGAAAAAAATAACATCGATCATGTGTTTGTGCAGACTACCACTTCCACAAAGAAACATATTTCATTTTTCACAACCGTATATCTTCATAGGATATAAGGATGAAATTGAAGAATAAACATAAAATATATAATATAAATATTATTATATAGAAAAAATTGTAATCCACCATCATTCCCACTCATTCATTGTGAAATCAAATTATTAACAGTGGGATTGACAACTACCACATCTATTATGTAATGATAATTAGTTTTTCCTATATATCATCATTATTTATCAAAACCATTATAAATATATTCAAATCATTAAAAATATAAATAATTTCATTATTCATATTTTATTATGACTTTATTTCAAAATATACAATATTATACCCACATTAACTAATTGAATTATGTAACATTCATGTTTGAGTCAATCTAACCACCTACATTTAAAATCTATAAAACACTATCATGCATGAATATAGAAACTTAAATTATAATATTATTTTTAGTTAATAATAAAATAAAACTTTTATATGGTTCTTTAATGGTTTTATTAAATATTTAACATGTTGTTAAAATAAGATCTCGGATCACTAAAATCACTGAAATGATCATAAACCTATTCAATTATCACAAAAACAAATAAAACACTTATGTATTAAGATAATAGATTTAAAATTAAATATATGTATTATATTATATTACCTGATATTTTCTATCGATTATATACTTGGTATATAATGGTAACTAAAGTCATCATCATAAATATTTCTCAAAACCAATAGTGTAACTAACACCCTTTGGTAAACGAATAATTTTTAACTAATATATTCAGAATAAATGATCATAAAATATGTATATAAAATATAATTTGTATGAATAATTTTATGAAATGTAATACTAATATATTTATTTTTTTATACAGGATCTCTGGGTATATTTGACTATATAGTGAAATAATGTAAGTGTTTTTCTGACTCATTTTCAACTCCACGAGACATGTTTGATATTTGAAAACATAATTTATTTTATATTATGTATGAAATTACATTTTTATATCATGTTTTAAAATATCTTCACTTTAATGTGATTTGAAATTTCATTCTATGGTCATCCATGAAGCTCCCTTGATTCTTAGATTTCTAATACCATGAGTGTTTTGTATCCAGTCTCATTTTTAAATATAGATTACATGAAATATAATACATATGATGAATATTTATATTTTTCAATATAAAACCAAAATAATTTTATTCTACATTGGTAATTATTAGTTTTTTACTTGTCTTATATATTTTTCATTTTTACCCTTGCCTATTTTTTACCAATTGTATGGAAAATGACCCCTCTTATTTTTTGAAGGGAATTGTTCTCTAGCATAATCATTTAGGTTATATGATTTTATAATTTCCATTATCAATGTATTAAAAATTTATTAATGTTATTATCTTATATTGGACTATATTTAATATTTTTTTAAAAAATTAATGTTTTAAAAAGGGGTAATTTTCATCTAAGTGTGAAAGGAATATATTTTTTACAAGTAAACAAGTTGTTTATAAACTTTTATATTTTTATATGGAAAATCATATCTTCATTTCAATGTTTTATAAAAGGAATTATTTTTTTCAAACTATTATAAAATTATTTTACCTAATTAAATATTTTCAAAAGGGTCATGATTTTTCTTTACGTCTAAATATATTTTCCAAATGCTCTTATAAAAAACATTTTCCATCTAACACAAACTTTTTTAGATATTTTATAATTTTTCAAGGATATTATTTGTAAGATATGGTCAACGATATTGCATTTAATAACTAATGAAATATTTTTTTATCAGGGAAAAGATACATCTGTATCATTTCATAACCTAACCGTCCGTTACGAGTTGGCATTATTTTTCTTCCAATGCATTCCCTTTGTGATCACTGGCTAACTCCTTCTATTGATTGAAATTTTATTACCTAGATTATATTATCTAATTTATTATATCAATTATTGACTGAATCATCTATTCATTTTTAATATGTTGAAAATTCCATATACTTAATTTCATAGTATCTACCTAGAAATATACTTAGTATAATTTGATACCCATTTATATTCAATGGGATCCTCAAGTTTATTGATGGAATTATAATTTTTTTGTAAAATATTGTTTTTTATAATAATTTTTGGTTTAATATTAATAATTTATTTTGGGTGAAAAAATTTAAAAAATCAATGTAAATTTTACCATTATATTGTAAAAATGAGTTCTTTAAGGGTAAATCATGATTTACATAGGGTGTGTAAGTATAGGAGAAAGAATCAATCACTACGTATGGTTAAAAGTAAGTCTTAGAGAAAAACATAAAGGTATACTAGATTCATGTAAGGGAGTGATGAAGTACCAATTCTATGTAAGGGTATATCAAATATTGTGTTTGGTAATGGGACTTGTATAATCTATTCCCTACTCATATAAGGGTAAATTTTCATTGAGTAATCATAAATAGAGTTACCATTACACAGGTGTTGTTTGTTTTGTTAGGGAAACCAGGAATGTAATGTGACATGTAATGGTTAATTAATTCACATTTATGATGCATTATTCACTCATGTATGGGTATTGTTATACCTGGTTAATTCCATGGATTCCTTTCTTCTTCAGTCCTATAACCTCCATTGATGATTCCTAAAATAATTGGAAATAATTAATTTTTACTCATTTTTCATTAAATAGATTATTAATAGATAATTCAATATTACACACTAATTATTTGAGTAAATTAAAAATTATATTGATGATTTAATATTTGGTTTACATTATATTGAAAAAGTATGTTGTTTCTCCTCATAAAGACATCTAAACCATTTTTTCATTATTTTTGGAGATCATATCATGTCTAATAAGACTATAATTCCCTAATTAAAGATAAATGATGTATTATTTAATGAATATGATTTATCATTATCTGTTTATAGGTTTGGAAAAGTCCCCCCCTCTCTCTATATTTAGGGAACAATATTTTCAAAAGATGAATCCTATGTATGATTTATTAAAATATTTTCACAGTTCGTTTTTTTAGTACATCTAAAAACATCTAGAGAAAAATGTAGGAAAATTATTGAAATTATTAAAATATATATTTATGGAAAAGAATAATATAAATCATTATTTTTTATCTCATATGATTCTAGATAATTTTTCTATCATACATTCTGGATTTGTATTTATTCTTTACGTAATATTATTTATTCTCATGGTACATATTAAATAAATATTTTTTTAATTATTCAGGATGGAGAAAGATATTATAACATGTGGTATTTTATTTATTTTAGACGTTTTGAAATTTTAATTTGATCTGGGAGTCCCTGATGGGAATTTTAATCGATGAACACATGGATGTGGTTTGGTTGGAGATTCTATGAAAATCATTGACTTCAACACTCTTTATGTATTACAACATGTATTTCATTCACCCTTAGTTGTAGTTTTCTATATTTTTTTTAATAAAATAAAATATAATTATAATTAATTATTTTGAATTTCATGGATCTAGTTAGAGTGTTGTGGTGATCAATTGTTGTATAATGGGCTTGAGAGGCTCAAAAAATGATATTGGGATTTTCCTAAATTAGAGCTGACTCTATTAGAGGTATGGGTTCTAGTGTTCTCTCCCCATTATAATTTAATCATGTTTGCAAAAATATGGTTTGAGGTTTACCACCTTGGGTAAAAAAAGTTATTTTCATAATGAGTTATGAATAAAAATAGTTCGTAATTAATTAATGAGTCTCGAGTCTTAATTAATTAATGGAACCATTCATAATATACATAGGAAAAGTACAAAGGGTCCCATAAGAATATTTTGGACTTGCGTGACGTCATCCACCAATGGCTAAGGCATGATAACATATGAGTACCTTAAACTACGTGGACAACATGAGGTGTGTTGTTGTGGTAAATGAGACCTAGATAATATGAGACCATGTTTGATAACTAGATCGGATGAATGTGGTGTGTATATCCCTATGATAAAATGAATGTTGATTATTCAATGAGAATTATTAGGTACTCTAATTGAATGTTTTTTCTTTAATCATGTATGAATTTTATGATTCCTAATGACCCACCATGAACTATTATATGTTCAATAAATTTTCAGGATGTGACACCTATATTAAAATAACTTATTGAAATACTTCATTGTAATTTCATGTGGCTTCATGTGTAGACTGTGAAACCTTTAATGATGTTTTATGACATGATTATTCTTATATAGCTTGTTCTGACTTATTAGATGATGATAACATGTGTATATATATTTATACTAATATCAATTATGTCAATCAAATAAATTATTACCTCATATTCATTACCATGTCATGAATGTTACACACAATTCCATGAGTATGTCGAGAAATAAATTCACTAGCCTTATGTATTTCTTGTTACTATTAACATACAATATAATAATCCTTTCGGAATAGATCATATGAAGTAATATCCAGGGGACTTAACATCACATTAAGCACTTGACCACCCATATATTTTTATTGATGATTTTGAGTTATTTTATATCATTATTCATGCATAGTTATGTTTTATATGGTTCCTTTTTCCAAGATTATCACATGAAAGAAAATAGTGTGTTATTTTTTGGGTACTCCACCATGATGGTGGTGTCCTAATAAATCATATTCACACCATGATTGATTGTCCATTAAAATTGGATATCTGAGCATCCATTTATTATTATAGGTAGATGTTGGGATGAGGCCCAAGTTAATTATATAGTGGGACAAATCACTATGATTTTGTTGATAGGGGAATTATGTGGCTTGTATTGATATCTAATTCACTTTCACTATATATTTTTCTTAGTATATGTGATTTGATTAGTTGTCAATATGTGATTTGTACTTAGCGTTATGTATTCTTTTTCAACATACATTCACATAGTTGGTCTACTATTGGATTCAACATAGTATGATTGTATACTAATTTCATGATGGATTTCTTGTTATTGTAATGAACTCTGATTGATAGTATTATCTCCCTAGGGGTCCACTCAAGGCCCTAACTTCTAGTCAATATCATCTGATATACAAGGAGACATGCATGAAGACATGTGACATTCTAGATGAAACATTGTCATTTGGTTCGCGATGTCACAAAATAGACTTAGTGGAATGGATATCATATTTTACAACATTAGGGAGTTGATAAATAACTGAAAGAATAATGTTTTTGTGCTTATGATGAAACTAAGAAAAGTGAATTCAAAACAAAATTTCTAACGTAGTTTTAGGTTATTGGTGAATGGGATTGATATTCATGGTTTTCCCTATTATCATATTTTTTCACATTATGTGATGAAAATGGATTTAGAGTTTTGATTTAATATGTTCTGACTCTTCAATGTATCAAAAAGAGGCATCATAAGAAATATATTTGGCATGTAGTTTTCTCATGAAATGTTATCTACATGTGTGTAATTGGAATGAAGATGGAGTATTAAATGTATTTTTGTTAACCACTTTTATTTTTTTTACATATGGCTTATTGATAATGTTAATATAGTTTAACCCCTATGGATGTGAACTTATAATAGTAGGTCTTGTGAGGCTAAAGTATATTGCACCTGGGAAATGACAGGGATAGTTGTGATGATGATGGTATCAAGGAGGCAATACCCATCTTCACACGAGTTGTATCGTATAACTTTTATAATAATTTTTATTTGTTAAATTTCATTGTAATAACCTTATTTTCATATTATCTTTATAGGTCTAGTTATTTAATTCTCCAACTACAGTCTATGTTGAGTTATGTGTTTAGAACCTAATGAAATTATATTAAACTAATGAAATTATCTATATACTCTCAATGTGGTTAGTATAAGATTTATTCCATAATGGAATACATTTATATATGTTCCTAGATGGAATTATTTGAGTTTTAATCCCAAATGAAAGATGATTTGAGTTTTGTGAAGAGCTCATGGCCTTAGAAATGTGACTCTACTTACTAGCAGGATAGTGAATTATACCACATAGAGTTAACCTGAGTGAGTATATTACTTATTAAGATATATTAATTTTTAATTCCATAAGCATGATTTCCATTTATTTAAATTCAATATGATTTTGTGTAACCTCTGAATTTATTAATGGACTATGTTTAAAATTTTATTCCATCCTGAGAGAATGAGAATATTTAGTGATATGAAACATGATACAAGGTTGGTATTTATGAATATTTCTAATATTAATGGGTGTATTGTTTATTTTTTTTGATTCATATCCTATTAATTTAGAATTAAAATATCATAAAATATCATGTGATGATCAACGGTATTCGGGCCTAGGAGGGTTAGATCATGAATTAATGCTAAACTACCTGAAATAAATCGGCATGTCAGGAGGTTCATTTTTAATCATTCTAATAAGGGGATTTTATTTATAATTAATATAAAAATGTGTGATTGGGTTTGAAGGAATGTTATATTTTAGACAACTAATGACCTGTGAGTTTATCTTTGAGGCCATTAATGTGTGGGAAAATAACCTAGTTGGAGTAATGAGTGGTGTTTCATGATTTTATGGGAGAATGGATGCATAATAATTCATTTGGTTATTACATGTGGGTTGAAAAAATATCGGTTGTTAACCAACCTTTGAAGATATTTCATTTTTTTGATGAATCTGGTGGATTTTTGATGGTATGACACTGACATTTCGTGGGTTTAGGATCACCCCTGTTATTAGAAATGAACACATTTTTCATGATACTCATAGGGTAGGTGTTCCATTATGTAATGTTTATGATGGTGTCCTTATGGTATAAGATGACTTAGAGAATGGATCTAGGAATAATTCTACCTATGAGGATGAAAATTAGGATACATCTATGGTAGGGAGAATCAACCTGGAAACATGTTAAATGATCGCTTTTATGGACAAGTCATTGTTTGTGTATGAATAATTATTGGATGATAGTGATGACTCCATAGACCATTATATAGTGGCCAAAAGGTTATTTCATTTCAAATTTAATATATAATTTTTTATTTGGATAAAAAACATGATGGAAATCCATAGTGGGATTTCAACTCAAGATAAGAATTAGTGTAATATATGAAAGGGTTGTATCAATGGTGTGTTGAGTCACATTTTGAGACTTATGGCTAGTGAAAGAAATTGGTGAACCAACTAGGAGAAAAATAAACTAAAATTGGTTCAATCATTGAATGTTATATTAAAACATTTAAAAATTTCCTCCTAAATTTTATTTAATATGTTCTATGGTTTTTTGATTGTCGGTTTTTAGGATGGTCACCTAGGAGGAAGAAAGCTGAAATGTTCCATATCCTATTTCCTTGATAACTGAATTTGGTTCTAAAAAAATACATAAATCCCATCATATTAGGTATGATAGTGTTTTTTATTAGTAAAATTGTATTAACAAATTATGTAATATAAGTCATTATCAGGGGAATTATAACATTCTGGTTTTTTATAAACTATTTTGGTTATAAATTATTCAATATCTTGATGTGAATAAAATATAAAACAAAATATCAATGTCAATTTTACCCTTACGCAAGACCTATGAGCTTTGTGAGGTTAAATAATGATTTACCAAGGGTTCATAATTGTTGGGGGAAGAATCATGCAATATGTTTGGTTAAAAGAAGGTTTTATTGCCCAACATAAGTTTCATCAATCATCATGAAAGGGTATGGTGAAATTCCCATGATATTTTACGGTATACCGGCACCCGTGTAAGGGTAAGGGACCTGTGTAAGGGTATTTTTATCTTGTGTAAGTGAAAAGGTTATTTGTGTGAAGTTAAACAAAATTAAATTTAAATAGGTTTCTTCTGTTAGACCATGATAACTAGGTCAAAAATTCTCTTAGAAAATGTTAAATAACTTATCTTTGGACATCTTCTTGCACTCAATTATGGATCGTGTTCATACCGAGTTTCTTTTTAATAGTGTCTTCCTTCTTCACACAAGTAACCTCATTTGACTATTTCGAGTACAAAAAATCGTTGTAATTAAGACCTTTTACATGTTATCCCTTACATATAATATTTATATACACATTCAATATTTTATTAAATGAGAAATTAAATATCATGATTTAATTTTCAGTTGTTTTTAATTTTATCCTGTATGCAGTTTCCACGTATAAAAATATATAAACCCATATTATATTAGTTTTAGAGATCATGTGATGTTTGGGTAGTCTATAATTACCACATTTAACATGGGTGAGGTTTTGTTTGATGAATATTAGTTATCCTTCTAGTTTTCCAGATGTGGAAAATAACCTCTCTCCCTCATTTTTTGAGAACCATGCATTCAAAAAAAATAACCATTGGTAATATTTCCATAAATGTTTTAAAAATATATTTGTGTTAGGACTTATGTACTATTTTAGATAAAATGCTATAAAATTATTGAAATGATTACAATTGAGTATTATATAAAATAATAAATAGAGATATTCTTTATTATCACATATTATTATTGTAAGAGGTTATGTCATTAGTTATGGATTTTTAATTATTCTTGAAGGAAAATTATATAATCATATAAAATGTTTTAAAAGAATAATTTATAAATTATTGTAGTTGGATAAACCAATTATTTAATGTTTTATTTTATTTCATTTGGAAATAAAATATTTGGAATCAGATTTGGGAATTCATTAGTAGTGTTTTAAGTCAATGAAAATGTTGATGTGGTTGAAGTGGGGATTCATTGATGAAAATCGACTTCTACACATCATAATAATCTGAGAGTTTATACCTATCTCCTTTGGTTGGGTGTTTTTATTTTATTTATTTAATTTATTATAATTGATTTATAATTAATTACATAAAATACCGTGTCTTCAATTATAGAATTGTGATGATCAAAGGTGGATGAATGTACTTAAGAGACTCAAAAAAGCCCTTTGTGATTTTAACCTATATTTTAATCTATTTAATGTAGGTGGTCCAATTTATTATACCCATTGGAATTTTTGATACTCTATTTTTATTTTGATTTATTTTTTCTACATTGAGAAAAAAACCTTATTCTTCGTATTGAGTTATAAATAATAATAATTCTTTATTAATTAATGATGCATTATTCATAAAAAAAATAAATGAAAATTTCCTAATATATACGCCAAATGTTCTAAGAGCATTTATGAAACCTTATAAACTAGCTTTATACCGATCACAGATGTCCATGGTTTCATAACATATGAATTCCTTAGATTACATTGACAAAATGAGGCATTTTGTTGTCCCACTAGATACATAGAGCATATGAGACTTTGTTTGCGGCATATATCACTTTACTATGGTGTCTGTATCCCTGTAAGACAATAGATGTTGATATTTACATGAGAATGATTGGGAATACTAACAGACAATGTATTCCTTTTTCTTTTTTAGTTTCTATGACTCATAATTATGCTCTATTATTTTGTACATGTTCGCTCTTTTTCTTTCATGTGATACTTGTATTAGAATAACATGATGACCATGCGGAATTGTGATCACATGTGGGTTAATGTGTAGTATGTGGGACCTTTTCGATGATTTATTCCATGAGTATTCATGTATATCTTGTTGTTACTTCTAAAATGATGATAACATGTTTCAATATGTTGCTACAAGTACTCATGATGTTATTCCACTATATACATTCCTCATGTTCTCTACCATGGTATTTTTTTATAATTCATTCATAGAAATCATTAGTAGTGCTCAAAAATGGTGGATCATCATGAAATGATTGACCCATATATGGGGGAATTCACGAATTAAAATGATAATGGGGATGGACCTCAGAATAGGGTGGAGATATGAGGATTTTATAGATTTCATAAAGAGGATGTACTAGATGCCTTGTACATTTCATGTATTATTTCACTCGAAGCCTATGGATTTGCGAATATTACTCAGTATCGTGGTAGTTGAGAGAATCATGCCATACATGTGGCCTTGGTATTTCCATTTTACATGTTCACATGATCTAAGGATGATTTAATGAGAGATATTCACTAAACTTGTGGTTATATTGGTTACATTTGATATCTATTATGATTACCCTTTTATCATAGAACTGAAGTTGTTACGACCTATGTTTAAAGTGTATTGATATGAGCATGACTTCTCAACACTTGTCTCTTATTTCATGTGTGTGATTGGTGATTATATTATTATTGATATGTTAGGTTTTTTTATTAAATTATTCAGATCATATTAGATGCATGTACAATTCATATTGATGGTTTGGTGCTAGACTGCATTTGTGGTTTTCTACAGAGCTATACGCACACCCTTATTTGGTATCCATGGAACATGGGAACCCAATAATACCTTAATTTTTTCTAGTATACTTTGTGATAAATCTCAATTTAATCATCTTGAAGGATAAGTAACTATGTTTTTATAGACTTGGATGAGATGTTTCTTTATGTGGTATAATAACCACATGTAATTTGTTCATTTAATAGAATATGTGATTGGGCATGTAGCGATCAGTGCTTTGTACTCAGGTTTGAGTCTATTGTTTCTGTATTCATTCACAACGTTGGTATGTTATCGGTTTTAAATTACCCTTATTGTATATTATTTACAAGGTGAATTATTTATTAATGTTGTACAAATTTATTGAGGGCATAGTCTCCCCATGGTTCTTCCCAAGAACCTCACTAATATTCAACAGTCACTAGTATATCAGAGGGTGCACCTGGTTCCATGTGGAATTCTAGCATATACACTGGTATTTAGATCTGGATGTTATAGTTTTACTTATATTATTTCATTTGAAAGTTATATGAAACCAATTTTCATTACATTGGTTTTTATTGATATGATTTATTTCTTATGGAATACAAATGGAAGGATAATGATGGGGGGGGGGGGGGTCCTATTTCTCCCTCCACTGCATTATCTTATATTGGTATCTCATGAGATATTCAGGAATGAAAATAATTAGTTTGTTCACATATGTGTGGGTATAATGAATTTGATAAAATTTTTAGGCATGAAAATATTGATTTTGTTTAGAAAGGAATGAGAAATATAAGTTTTATCAAAATGATTCCCATACTTATGATTGTTACACCTTTGTATGTTTCTTTTCTTCTTAGGCTATATTTATTTCGTGTTTATGCCCCAATCCTAGGATATTTTACTCTTTAATTATGTTTCATTCCTTATGTCATGACTCATGTTTTATTATCTATAGATTCTTTGGTATAACATTATTATTTATCCTAATTTTAATAAAATTCTCCTCTTATTATCACATATGGTGTTTCACTATTATCATTTACATTTACTCTTACCATGCATCCAAGCACATCCATTCTGTATGTTTCCATTTCCCCAGGTTATGAAGATGAGTATAATGTATAATATATAGAGAATAAATTATAACAAGTCTCAACTGTATAGGAATTTCCATAAGGGGTGAAATAATATTTTATTTTTATAGGTAGTTCTCAAATAAAGTAAACCATTCATTCGTAGGATTTTCTAATAATTTGTGGGATAGAATGTTTAAATTTTGAAAATGTTTAAAAAAATTGATTTTTTTCATTATCATAGTTGAGTTTTGTTATCACTAGTGCAGAAAACATTTTTTACGTCAGTTATTTTTTATTATTTACGTCGGTTTTTAGGCGACGTTAATATGGACGACGTTATAAATAACGTTTTTTACGTCGGTTATTTAAAACCCGACGTAACATCCCTAACATCACGGTGGTTATCACGTCGGTTCATATAATAACCAACATGATAAATATGCGCGGGGGGGTTTATCACGTCGGTTATTTTTTAAACCGACGTGATAAAACGCCTGGGATATCGTTTATCACGTCGGTTATGACATAACCGACGTGATTAACCCTTCCCCTGGCCTATTATCATGTCGGTTTCTTAAATAACCGACGTGTTAAAAAGGCCTGGGAAACGTTTTAGCATGTAGGTTATCCAATAACCGACGTGGTAAATCGATTCCCAGGCCTTTTAGCACGTCAGTTATATTAAGAACCGACGTGATAAAAGGCCCGGGAACGGTTTATCACGTCGGTTCTCGAAAAAACCGACGTGATAAACCCCTACCGATTATTTACCACGTCGGTTATTTTATAACCGACGTGATAGAGATATATTTTTTTTAAAATAATTGCACTGCTCTCACCAAAAATCAACCAGAAACCAAACAACAAAAATAACCATGCCAGCACTCCCCCAAGCCCCAACTGAACCCCACCCTCATCTATACCCACCTAACAACCTGGCCAGCCCTCCCCCACCACAACCCTTGGACACCACCCCACCCCTTCGACAGCCCCCCCCCACCCTCATTTACACCCCCACGACCCCTAGTACAGCCTCAAACACCCATTGGACACCCCTCCCATATCCCTTGGACACCCCCACCCCTTGGACACCCCCCACCCCTTGGATAGCCCCCCCACCCTCATTTACACCCCCAAGACCCCTAGTACAGCCTCAAACACCCATTGGACACCCCCCCACACCTTGACAGCCCTCCCAGACCCCTTGGACACCCCCCCGACCCCTGGACACCCCCTGAGCCCTTGGACAGCCCCAAACACCCCTTGGGTACCCCTCCCATATCCCTTGGACACCCCCCACCCCTTGGACACCCCCCCACCCCTTGGACAGCCCCCCACCCTCATTTACACCCAACCGGTCCCTTGGACAGAACTCCCAGACACCTTGGACACCACTCCCATATCCCTTGGACACCCCCCACCCCTTGGACACCCCCACCCCTTGGACAGCCCCCCCACCCTCATTTACACCCAACCGACCCCTTGGACAGAACTCCCAGACACCTTGGACACCACTCCCATATCCCTTGGACACCCCCCGCCCCTTGGACACCCCCCACCCCTTGGACAGCCCCCCCACCCTCATTTACACCCAACCGGCCCCTTGGACAGAACTCCCAGACAACTTGGACACCACTCCCATATCCCTTGGACACCCCCAACCCCTTGGACACCCCCACCCGTTCGACAGCCCCCCCACCCTCATTTACACCCCCCGAACACTAGGACAGCCCCAAACACCCCTTGGACACCCCTCCCATATCCCTTGGACACCCCCCACCCCTTGGACACCCCCCACCCCTTGGACAGCCCCCCACCCCCTGGACACCCCCCCGACCCCTTGGAAACCCCCCTACCCCTTGGAAACCCCCCCATCCCCTTGGATAGCCCCAAACACCCCTTGGACACCCCTCCTATATCCCTTGGACACCCCCACCACTTGGACACCCCCCCACCCCTTGGACAGCCCCCCCACCCTCATTTACACCCAACCGACTCCTTGGACAGCCCCAAACACACCTTGGACACCCCCACCCCTTGGACACCCCCACCCTCATTTACACCCCCCCGACCCCTAGGACAGCCCCAAACACACCTTGGACACCCCCCAAACACCCACCCACCCCCTTGGAACCTCTCCCCCCATACCAAAATCCAGACCAGAAAAACCATCAACAGTAGACCAAAACAAGAAGTAGAGAAAAATTAAACATTCACTTATATAACATTCAAAACTTACACTGTCAACTTCAAAAAAAAACTAAATCCAACCTAAACGACTACGAAATACAAAATTACATTGACAATATTCAAAATTACATTTTACATTACAAACAACTAAAAGTCAATCAAACCTGTAAAATAATTTGACCACTCCACTTGTAAGTGTTTGATATCTTCAACAGTAAAGGGTTGAGGGTCATCAAAAAGCTACAAAGGAAAAGGATAGTAGTCAACGTGTATAATGAATAAATCAAATTGAAATATTATGAGAAAGAGGAAATCTTACCAGGTCAAAACTCAGAACTGTCCCAGTTGTTATTATTTCATACATAAATCTTAACATGTAATATCCGCATTCGATGATGCCTTGTTGCTCATGACATTTCTGTTTGAATGAGTGTAAATTCAATATATTATTTTTATGTAATAAATCAAAATGTACAAATTATAAATGGATATTTACCTTCGCATGTACATATTTGATCTTGTAATTCCTTTTCTTTGCACTTTTTCGAAAGTGGACCCATGCCCTGTTAGAAAATAATACGAATGGGGTAAATTTAAATTTCATTATAATATATAAAACTATTGTGAAATTGAAACTTACGTTTCCAATATATTCTTAAAACTTTCTCTCACATAATCATGGAGAGAGCATATCCAATAAAGTGTTTTCTCCCTAGGGCAAAAAATCCCTAACATCCAATGATCCCTGATAAAAGGAAATTTAACGTTAGTGGTTTTTTATGTTAAAAGATAATTAACTCTTTGAGAGGGATGTGTTTCATACCTCTCACAAAAAGGCATCATCCAACACTGTGTGATTACATTCTTTTCAAATCTATCAGAAATATAAAGCATTCTTTGTTCCTCATCCAATGCACATGCTTCAGGGGAAATCAATTGTGGGTCCACGAATCCATATACATCTGTCAGCTCATTCCTCTCACAAATTTTATACAGATACCTAATACAAAGCAGACATAAGTATACATTTTTAATAAATATAACGCAAGGAAAAGGTGTTAAGACTTACATGATAAAAATTTGCACCACGTTGATGCCCAACTTATCTCCAGTGACAAACTCCATGATATCAGTTTTCATAATCCCCACACTTAGTTCATGTCCACAGACATGAGCTTCCATTGTAAAGTCATAATGATCCGCCAACAAATTTGAATATCTTGACAATTTTTCAATACTGCTAGTATCTGCATCTGATGTCATAGCTATCTGTCTTTGTTGTTGTCTATACAGTATTTCTTTACCTTTGAAGTATTCCTGTAAAAATAAATTGAAAAATATATTAGTTTTCAAATGATAAAACATTAATAAAAATATAAAATAAAAGATATAACATCCATACCTCTATGGTAATGAGTCAAAGAAGTCTGGATGGCCAAAGTAAAAAATGGCCGATACTATGTCCAACTGTCGTCACCTCATCTGTAGGTAATGGTATCCGAGCTGATCTATCTATAATATCCTGTACAATGACCCTCTGATTCTCTACCTCTAACTGTTGATGATGAACTGTATCTCCTATACAATATACCATCCCATATGCAACTATATGATGTTGAGGATCATCAACATACAACTCACAATAAGTAGGTAGCTGCGGCGGAGGAGGAGGATCAAAAATGGGGTCCGCAGGCTGAGGTGGGGGAGTGGGAGCTACTGGGAGAGGTGGAGTGGGAGCTGCACCCTGAAATTGTCTTTGCAAATCTGCAAACATAAACTGCACCGATGCTCTAATCTTGTCCTCCATTGTCGCATTAATATTATGGACTTCAGCCTCCAAGGATTCTATTTTTTTATACACTTCCTCAACGTTAGAAGTTGAGGAACGTGGCAACACGTTTCTTACCGATACACCTGCCGGATATCCTCTTACACGGCCAGGATGTTCGGGCTTTCCCAATGCCACAGATAAAATATCTTCCCTCCCAGATGGTGTAAATGTCCCCTATGAACTCTGCTCCTCAAGTGAGTCCTGTAATAATTAATTGAACATTTTTATAATGATTGGAAATATATGACGAAAATAGTAAACTTAAATAAATAAAATAGATATCTTACAATCCTCTCAACTACGAGTCTCGATTCTTCTGAAAGATATTGTCCTTTTTTTCCCTTCCGAGCTCTTTTCCATTTCTCATGTCTAGATGGAGGGGATGGAGGGGCCACCTCTCCAGAGCTTGAAGACTCAGCTCTTAGTTGTTGAAATTTTTCTTCCATCATTTGTTCTTCCAATAATGCATACCCTCCCCGAGATAAACTATGAGGGTATACATTTTTAGATTGGATCTCTTGATGAGCTTTCCTTGTTTGCTGTAAATTAAGAATAAGTAATCATTAACAAAACAATAATAAGATCATTTATATAAGAAATCTTATAAAAGTTTACATTGCCCTTACCAAAAATGATTCTTTTCTTCTACTTTCAAAAAATTGTCTCCATGTGTCTTCATCTATAAAAGGATATATACGACATGGATTCTCACGACTCCTATGACCATAAATGAAATCAGATGAGAGGGTTGATTTGAAATCCCTCCATCTCCTAGCAGCCAACGATAAGCATTTCTTCCTGACTCCTCCAGTGTCAGGAATATCAAATGTCATCTGATAAAAAAGAGGTTAAAAATATTATATATACTAGAAACATTTAAAGAACAGTCAAACAATAGCAAAAGATCTTACCAAAATGGTCTCCCACAACTGAGAAATTATCGCCTTATCCACACTTCTCCAATCATCATAGAGAATGCTTACTTTGCTCTTAGCCTGAGTTGCTACAAAACCCTTAAAATCTTTAGCATTTGGACCTCTAGGAAGATCATCATCATCAAACTCCACGACTATCCTCTCCTCCTTCGTACGGGCAAGTGATAATTTTGGTAAACGTGTGCACCCACGCTTACCAACCTTTGAACTCTTTTTCGTAATAGGAGCATGTGAATGTTCCTCCCCAGATGTATGACCAATATGCTCATCTCCAGAATCATGTGGCTGATCAACTGATTGATCTGTCATTTTCCTTCAAATCAAAAAAACAAACATTAGTTCACAAATAGAAAAGTGTACTAAATTACATAATAGTAAACATTGGTAATATGGTAAGCATGTTAAACAATGATAAACATGGTAAACACAGGCAAAAGGTTGCCAAGGAGTTGGCCCAAGAAATCTGAAAAGTGGACTCACTGAGTCCACCGGTCAGCCGGTGTGAGCTCACCGGCCAGCCGGAGGACCCAGGCTAGACTTGCCCACTGCCTGGTGCCACCGGCCGGCCGCTGGCTCACCACCGGCCGACCGGTGGACCAGACAGAGAGCCTTCCTCTGTCTGGACCACCGGCTGGCCGCTGGCTCATCACCGGCCGGCCGCGGGTGATCCAGACAGAGAGGAAGGCTCTCTGTCTGGTCCACCGGCCGGCCGGTGGTGATCCAGCGGCCAGCCGGTGGTCCAGACAGAGCCTTCCTGTCTGGACCACCGGCCGGCCGCTGGCTCAACACCGGCCGGCCGGTGGACCAGACAGAGCTTTGCTCTGGACCACCGGCCAACCGGTGATCCACCACCGGCCCGTCGGTGCGCCCAGGACTTCTCCTCTTTACGGTTTTTATTGTTTTATCGTTTTGGTTTGATACATGTTTTAATAAGTAAAAAATTTACAATATATAACATTATATGAAAAAACTAAATGTAAACAAGAAATAAACTTGTGTTACCTGTAATTTTAGGAATGTACAGTTGGATTGTTTTCCCAAATTCCTTCGTCGTGATCGTTCCTTATGGCACAAACCATGTCTTCAACATACTCATCATTATGTTCTGTTAATCTTTCCATGGAAGTAGGGATCTCACATAAATCAGCATCTTCATCAAATTCATCCTCACCAACATATTGTTTTTTCCCTTGTAAAACAACAGCCCACTGCATATCTGATTGATCTACTACATAGAAAATTTGTTTGGCATGTGTTGCCATTATAAAAGAATCAGCTGTGTCTTCCAATCTATTCAGATTAACAAGTGTCATTCCAAATTCATCGTGTCTGACACTGTTGTTACCGATAAACCATTTACAGTTAAAAACAGGAACTTTAATTTTAAAGTAATCAGCCTCCCATATGTCTTCAATCACTCCATAATATGCACTTGATGCCGAAATTGGGTTTCTGTCCTTAGCACTCGAAAAATGCATTGCTTCTGCAAACACCAATACACCACTATTCTGAACTGCACTTCTGTTGTCCTGAGCTTTCGTATGAAATGTATAGCCATTAATGTCATAAGCGGACCATGTTATCACATTTAAAGATGGACCACCCACTATCCATTTTAATGTCTCTGATACATCTGATCTACCAAGCAAGGTATTTTTAAACCATGGCAAAAAAGTTTTGTTGTGCTCATTCAAAATCCACATTTCTTTCTTCTTTGGATGACATTGTTTCAACTCATTAATATGCAATGTGATATACGGTTGAACATCAGCTATGTTATTCAAGATGTATGATTCTAACTTCTTCATATGTTCAGCTGACAGTGATTTGACTTTCAAGCCACGAATCCCCTTTCCCTCATTATTAACCCGTTCATGGTGAGATGGAGGCAAACCTATGTGTTGCGCCGTAGCCAAGTAGCTCGTACAAAACTCTGCTACCTCCTCAGAAATATACTTTTCAATAATGGAGGCTTCAGGTCGATATGGATTTTTAACATATCCCTTTAATATTTTCATATACCTTTCAAAAGGATACATCCAACGAAGATATACAGGTCCACAAAGCCTTATTTCTCGAACCAGATGAATCATTAAATGCACCATCATATCAAAAAAAGTTGGAGGAAAATACATTTCCAAATGACAAAGTATAAAAATAGCATCCTTTTCCAAAATGTTCAAAGCATTCACATCAATCGCCTTGTTACAAATTGAATTGAAAAAATAACACAACCTCATTATAGTCTTTCTGACATGGATGGGCAATATTCCACGCAGTGCAACTGGTAGAATTTGTTGCATCATGACGTGACAATCATGTGATTTCATACCTATCAACTTCAAGTCTTTCAATGAGACAAAATTTTTTACATTTGAAGAATAACCTTGAGGCACTTTGATATCATGAAGACACTGACAAAAGCTACTTTTCTCCCTCTTCGATAATGTATGACAAGCCGGGGGAAGAAATGTTCATCTTCCTTTAGGAGTGGGAGCTAACTCCAAACGTATTCCCATTGATAGTAGGTCTAACCTTGCATTCAACCCATCTTTTGTCTTTCCTTTAATATCTAGCAATGTTCCGATCAAAGAATCACAGATATTCTTCTCCACGTGCATGACATCAATATTATGTTTGACTTCATGATACCTCCAATATGGTAGCTCAAAAAATATTGACCTTTTCTTCCAAATATGTCTATCATTACCAGATTTCTGTGTCTTTCCCAATGTCACATCAAGGTTTTTCACCCTCTCAAAATACAATTCTGGGGATAAAGGTTTTGGAGAAGTATCAAATTCTTGTGAGCCATTGAATGCCTTTTTTATTCTTCTATAAGGGTGATCCATAGGCAAAAACTTTCGATGACCCATGTACACTGTTTTCCTCCCATGATGCAATTGACAATATGACGTCTGTTGTTCGCAAATTGGACATGCTTTATGCCCTTTAACACTGTATCCAGACAAATTTCCATATGCTGGGAAGTCATTTATAGTGAATAGAAGCACTGCATGCAGTTGAAAATATTCCATTTTATAAGAATCATACACCCTAATACCATCAGCCCATAACAGTTTCAAATCATCAATCAGCGGTGACAAGTATACATCAATATCATTGCCGGGTTGCTTTGGACCAGAGATCATGATACTCAACATGACATATTTGTGCTTCATACAAACTTCAGGAGAGAGGTTGTAAATTACCAATAAAACAGGCCATGAACTATGTGTGCTACTGATGGTTCGGTATGGATTCATTCCATCTGTGCACAAGCCTAGTCTCAGATTTCTAATTTCATTTCCAAATGTAGGGTACTGGGCATCAATTTTCTTCCATTGTGGACAATCAGCTGGATGACGTATTTTTCCATCACATACCCGCTCATCAGCATGCCATCTTATCCTTTTTGCATCATGTGAATTAGCAAATAAACGTTTGAAACGAGGAATTATAGAAAGATACCAAAATACCTTTGAAGGGAGCTTTGTAATCTCTACATCAGCTTGTGATTTTTCTTTCACCTTATACCGTGATGTCCCACATTTAGGACACTCTTTCAGAAATTCATATTCCTTCCTATATATAATGCAGTCATTCGGACAGGCATGTATTTTCCTGTATCCCAATCCCATCGGGCATAATATTTTTTTGGCCTTATAATGTGAATCTGGAAGATCGTTATCTTTTGGAAGAATGTCTTTCATCAATTGTAGCAGCTCTGTAAAACTTCTTTCACTCCATCCATGTTTCGCCTTCAGGTTAATCAATCTTAACACCGCCGACAAAACCGTAAAATCTGTACAACCAGGATATAATGGTTTTTCGGCATCACCATATTGACGTGCAACTGTCGGTTCTATCTCAATTTGTTCTGCTACAATATCGCGAATCATTTCTTCAATTCCCTTGGAGTTACCATCTTGCGATTCATTATCATCAGTGACATTCTGTCCAGTTTCGCCATGCCAAATCCAAGGGTTGTAACCCGTATTGAAACCATGACAAATCAGATGATCTTTTATCTCTCTACTTTTCAACTTCTTCATATTCAGACATTTCAGGCATGGACAGAAAAAAATGTCACTACTTGGAACATTTCGTTTAGCAAATTCCAAAAAGGCATCAACACCTTCCTCATATTCATTGCTCATTCGATGTGCCGTAATCCAACTTCGACTCATTATTACCTATAAAAAATAGCAAAAAAAAATATATTTTTTAGATAAGACAAATATATGTTTATATGAAAAAAATCATAATTTGAATGTAAACAATTTTGAAATATAAAACAAATCGATGTGTAAACCCCCCTGGACACCCCCCGACCCCTCTGGACAGCCCCCCACCCCTACTGGACACAACCCCCCACCCCCGACCTGCTTCGACACCCCCCTGGACACCCCCCAACCCTCTGGACAGCCCCCCCACCCCTCCTAAACACCACCCCCACCCCCTACCCCCTTGGACACCCCCCTGGACACCCCCAACACCCACCCACACCCTTGGACAGCCCCCCACAACCACCCACCCCCTTGTAAACCCCCTGGACACCCCCCGACCCCTCTGGACAACCCCCCACCCCTCCTGGACACCACCCCCCACCCCCTACCCCCTTGGACACCCCCCTGGACATCCCCCAACCCTCTGGGCAGCCCCCCCACCCACCCGGACAACCCCAAATACCCTCTGGAGAGGCCGCCACCCACTTGGACAGCCCCCCACACCCATCCACCCCCTTGGACAGCCCCCCACACCCATCCACCCCCTTGGACACCCCCCTGGACACCCCACCGACCCCTCTGGACAGGCCGCCACCCCCTTGGACAGCCCCCCACACCCACCCATCCCCTTGGACACCACCCTGGACACCCCCCGACCCCTCTGGACAGCCCCCGACCCCTCTAGAAAGCACCCCCACCCCTCCTGGAGACAACCCCCCACCCCCGACCTGCTTGGACACCCCCCTGGACACCCCCCAACCCTCTGGACAGCCCCCCACCCCTCCTAAACACCACCACCCACCCCCTACCCCCTTGGACACCCCCCTGGACACCCCCCAACACCCACCCACACCCTTGGACAGCCCCCCACACCCACCCACCCCCTTGTAAACCCCCCTGGACACCCCCCGACCCCTCTGGAAAGCCCCCCGCCCCTCCTGGACACCACCCCCCACCCCCTACCCCCTTGGACACCCCCTGGACATCCCCCAACCCTCTGGACAGCCCCCCCACCCACCCGGACAACCCCAAATACCCTTTGGAGAGGCCGCCACCCACTTGGACAGCCCCCCACACCCATCCACCCCCTTGGACACCCCCCTGGACACCCCACCGACCCCTCTGGACAGGCCGCCACCCCCTTGGACAGCCCCCCACACCCACCCATCCCCTTGGACACCACCCTGGACACCCCCCGACCCCTCTGGACAGCCCCCGACCCCTCTAGAAAGCACCCCCACCCCTCCTGGAGACAACCCCCCACCCCCGACCTGCTTGGACACCCCCCTGGACACCCCCCAACCCTCTGGACAGCCCCCCACCCCTCCTAAACACCACCACCCACCCCCTACCCCCTTGGACACCCCCCTGGACACCCCCCAACACCCACCCACACCCTTGGACAGCCCCCCACACCCACCCACCCCCTTGTAAACCCCCCTGGACACCCCCCGACCCCTCTGGAAAGCCCCCCGCCCCTCCTGGACACCACCCCCCACCCCCTACCCCCTTGGACACCCCCTGGACATCCCCCAACCCTCTGGACAGCCCCCCCACCCACCCGGACAACCCCAAATACCCTTTGGAGAGGCCGCCACCCACTTGGACAGCCCCCCACACCCATCCACCCCCTTGGACACCCCCCTGGACACCCCACCGACCCCTCTGGACAGGCCGCCACCCCCTTGGACAGCCCCCCACACCCACCCATCCCCTTGGACACCACCTTGGACACCCCCGACCCCTCTGGACAGCCCCCGACACCTCTAGAAAGCACCCCCACCCCTCCTGGACACAACCCCCCACCCCCGACCTGCTTGGACACCCCCCTGGACACCCCCCAACACCCACCCACACCCTTGGACAGCCCCCCACACCCACCCACCCCCTTGTAAACCCCCCTGAACACCCCTCGACCCCAAATCCATGCACCTATGCCATGGTTGTGTGTGAATAAAGTAGTAACAACTGTAAAAGGGCAACCCATCCAAATGGACACGCCCCAACCCTCTCGGGGATTTATAGAAAACGATGAAAAATTAGTGAAATCATAAAATTACTCAATATTTCAAGTCGAACAAATAGATCTAGGGATGATAAATAAGATTATGGTGCCAAAACGAGTTAAAAGGGTTCGCAATCGAAGAATCTTAGCTAGTTTCAACAAAAAAGTCACAACACATTTATATATACTATCCGCGAAAAAAAACGAACGAGTGGGAGGATTACCTGAGTGCTGCGAGTTTAGATGATTGATCCGAGGAGATTAAATATGAGAAACGATGATCGCAAAACGAATCTAAACCAACGAAATGGACGAGCCGATTCGGGTTTACGCGCGAGAGAGACGAGTCGCGACTGTCGAAGGTAAACTCATGAATGACAATCCACGGGTCTGGGTAAATTTTTAAATGAGTTATCACGTCGGTTATTCAATAACCGACGTGATAATGTTTTTAAAAACCTTTATAATGTCGGTTATTTCAATAACCGACGTAAAAACCTTCCTCCGATTCCTTTTTGACGTCGGTTATTTTATAACCGACGTTATAAAGGGCTCAAAATCCGCGTTTTTTTACGTCGGTTATTCCATAACCGACGTCAAAAACATCTGCGGATTCTTTTTTTACGTCGGTTATAAAATAACCGACGTAACAAGGCCTTCGAAAACCGCGTTTTTTACTTCGGTTATAAAAATAACCGACGTAAAAAACGAAGCCGCGCGATTAATAACGTCGGTTATTTTTATAACCGAC
This sequence comes from Viscum album, assembly GCA_963277665.1. Taxonomy (NCBI): domain Eukaryota; kingdom Viridiplantae; phylum Streptophyta; class Magnoliopsida; order Santalales; family Viscaceae; genus Viscum; species Viscum album. The sequence continues at coordinate 893,524,418 of OY728160.1, read as the reverse complement.
GTTAAAGGTGTACCGAACATAGGTTTTTATGTCGGTTAACCGACGTAAAAAACCTCGTTTTACATATTATGACGTCGGTTTTATATAACCGACATAAAAAATGGTGACGTAAAAAACGTTTTCTGCACTAGTGTATTTATGAATATTATTTATGTTATTTTAGTGAACATGATAACAGATAATTATTTAATACACAAAGGATAAGTCTATGCTATATGTTTAAGTATAAGATAACATGTCAATGTCTTGGTAAAGGATAGGCTGTATGGTTCTACTAGAAATTGAATCTCCTTTTATATACTATAATGTGGATGCATTTTTCTAAAAGATGCACCTAGGGTCAATCAACCTGAAAAAGGGTGGTTGAGTATGAACACAATCTTTAATCTAGTGCACAATGAGTGGGCCAAATACTACACACCTTTCTAGACAGTCTAAAGGGATATGATTTGGTTAATTCACATTAAACATACAAACCATTATGATGTATTTGAAAATATTTTCATTAGAAAACCTAATATTTAATGACTATGGATAATATAGATTAAAAGGTAATGATTCTTGAGTAATGGTAAATATTAATTGAAATTAATTTTATAGAAAAATTGTATATTGAACATTGAGAACACATATTTCAATTATTTTAGGATTAAAATAATGTATAAAAATTACTAATAAGTTTGAAATGTTATTTTTAGGATTAATATAAGAAATACAATGGAACCTAACATAACTATATATAAATTGAACTAAAATTATGAATATATGAAATGATGAATTTATTAGAGAATACACATTTGGTTTTATTTATCACATTAATATGATCATATACGTTGATTTTATTAATTACCATATTCGGTTTTAGTATTTAGTTAAAATTTGATCATTTAAATGAAGTTGAGAAGGTAATGTATCTAGAAACAATTATTCCTTATAACCATGGGTGGTATAATACCTAAATGGTTGAGAATATTAATATTTGATGGTTATGATTTAGTAGGTGGTTTTTTTGTCTTACCTAAGTTAGTGATTTTTATATCACAATAGAAATTTAATCATGATGTTCCAAGGAATTTACATTACTGATTGATATTTATCAATGAAATTGTTGTGAATTATAAAAATTAAAAGGATTATGTGAATAATATAAGTATTTTTCATAATTAGTATTTATTTAAAAGATTGGAAACATATATAAAATGTTATTAAATTCGATGAAATTAAAATTTATGAAATGGTTGTATTTTGTGGACAGATATTAAAAAACACATGGTCATTATTGTAATAACTCATCAGATTAATATATTCATAATGATGAGAAAATGAAGGATTAGTTTATTTTAAAAATTTACGTTAGATAACATTGATAACATTGGGATCAATAATTTATTATATATATCTTTAGTGAAGATCATATCATTTTTTGGGGATGTTGTATATATTAACTAGTGTGTGAATTTAAGACTTACTGATTTAAACTTTTTGAGGTTAAAATATATTGATAATTTTTGGAATATTATTTTGTTATCATATTGATTTATTTCTTATAGATTAAATTAGTTTTTTAAAAGGTATATTTTGTATAATTCATTATTTGTTTATATACATTCTAAAGTATATAATTTTAATAATGATTTATGCTCTTTTAGGAATGATACGTAACATAATATAGCCCAAGAGAGTATGTTAGATGAAATATTAGAAATTATACCATGAATGATAAATAAGACGTGGTTACTCTTACATTCTTTCATTGATGTGTAATAATTATAATTTATTGGATGTTCTGTTTTTAAGACTGGTATAATGTAATGACCATTGATATTAGATCGTTTATGTTAAAACTATATTTGACAGCTCTTGTCACATGCAACATAGAACTAACATGAAAATAGACTATAAATAAACATGAAATAAAAATAATTAAATGAATAATATAATTTATAGTTAGTAAAAGGAAACTAATAAATAAAAAAAATTACATATTATTATTTTAATTTGATTTATTTATTAAAAACTGATCCATTTCGAGGATCCATTAAAAAATGTATTATATTTTAACATAATATATTAAATAAATAATATTAAAAACAATCATTATTTTAGGTAATATTTAGATTAATAATCTAATCTTCTAGAATTCGATTAATTTGAAATATGTATGAAATAATATTAAAGACATTATATGTTTTAAAAGGAAATTTTTTCTATAAAATAAGTTTCCCAGTATATTTTTTATTTTCATTTAAGATATTAAGGGATACATTTTCTATTTTTAATTTTACCAAATGAACATAATATTAAGATAAATAACTAATAGTCATATTTTTATATGTCTTTCGTGATTTAATTATTAAATTAAATAATATATTTTTTCAACAAAATAATATATTCATTTTTCAAAATAATTCATTTTAAAATATCATTTGGATCTTATAAAAACCATGAATAATTTGGTAGAAACTTCTGTAGTATATTACCCAAAAAATGTCCTCATTCTCTTACATTAATGATTATTTATCATAAATTATCTAAATTAAATATTACTAATCGGTATAGTATTTTATATCATCATGTTCAATTTATTTAATAATTTCAATTTAATTTTTATGAACGAAATAATTATTAATAGGGTTAAATTTATTTAAATTTTTAATTGTAATATTTTTATATACAAAATAATTTATTAATGGTATAATTTTTTTATATTAAATTAAATTAATATATTTCAACTATTTAATATATTAAAAATTATAAACACATATATGTTAATGTAAGTACAAATTTAATTGGTGACCAAAACTAAATGGTGGAAAGTTCACATAATGGTTATAATGTATTTTTTGAAAAAAATAATTTATCTCTATCTCTCTCTATATTATATTCATTAAGTTAAGTGTAAATATTACTATTTTTTAAATTGGATTTGATTAAATATAAGTAAATTTTTTGGTACACTAAAATTTGGTAAGTGGGGTTGTTTTATATTTTTATCAAACCCTATATTACATAGATAAAAACTTGTTCCCTCGGTAAAATAATCAAAATTAAAAAATATAGAATAATTTAAGGCTAAATTACTAGAAACATGTTTAAAAATAGTTTTAAAATTATGATAGATGACTATTTACCTTATACCACCTCAAATTATATTATCTATCACTTTCGTAACCATTTAACCTTTACAAGTATCATTCTATTATTGAAAAATAATTGGTGTTTATAAATGTTTCATTTTCTTCAATTACAAAAGGGGACCACTTCAACCCTCTCAAAATTCCACATCATGGTAAAACATTCAATTAATCATTGTCCAAATTTTCTATCCTATAGTTCCAATCTACATAAAAAAATCCTTTATTCACAATAATTAAGTCTAAACCCTTCATTTCCATGGAGTCTTTCAAGATAATGATAAATGTCCCAATGTAAATCTTAAATTATCATTATCCTTTTCTTCATAATATTTACATTAAAAACCTCAAATGAATAGAGAAATATAATACAATCAATATCATTAGTATAATTTAGTGTTATTATATTATTGTAATAACAATTATTTATTCCTTTCCATCTAAATTGAAAAAAATAATGTCGATCATTTGTTTGTCTGGAATACCACCTTTCATGAAGCGACGTCTTCCATTTTTCACTATTGTACCCCTAAAATGGTGATGAGTAAAAAATTATAAAAAAGGGAAATTTATATTATAATTATTAATAATTAGGGGAGATTTATAATCCACCATTATTCCATCTCATTCATTGGGAAATGAAAATGCTAACCATGTATTTTGCGAACCGTTGCCTATACGAAGTAATGTTCATTCATGTTTCAAATAATTGTTAATTATTTATCCAAATTATTTAAAATAGTATTGAAAATAAAAAAACAATATAAAAAACAATAGGAATATTTTATAATGATATTATTTCAAAATAATAATTTTTTTAACCATATTCACCCTTCAAATTATAGTATGTTCATGTATGTGTGATTCTAACCGCCTACTTGAAAAATGACATAAAAATTATCATGAATGAATAATGGGACAAAAATAATGATTAAATAATAATATCAAATAATAAAATAATAATTTTTTATGGATCTATATAGGATATGTTATTCATATAACTTATTATTCATTATCAACTTGTATCTCTAAAAATTTAGAAATTATCTGCAATAATTCAATTCACCCAAAGAAAAAAAAATACTAAATGAATGATATAAGGTATGTATAGATAAATATAATTGATCTGTACTAGTATCTTAAATTATCTATGATTCATTAACATTGGATCATTGAATATGTATCGATGTAGATATCATAAATCATGCTTTATTCCAATAAAGTTGTAAACACCCAGTGTTAACAAAATAATATATAACTAACTGATATATTTATAATAAATAAATTATAATAAATTATATAATATCTTATTTATATTAATAATGTAATAAAATAAAATATTAATATATTTATATTATTTATAGAAGGTGGATTGCATGTGAACATGAAAGAAAATAAGGTAAGGGTTTTTTTGTGTCATTTTCAACTCCATGAGATATGTCGATTATTACAATAAATTGTTTTTAATAAATTTTTTATTAAATAACATATTTATTCAATATATGAAATAATATTTTTTTAATGATATTATAATTTCCATTCCATGATCTTCATCTCATGCGTGTTTGAGACATTTATTTACCAATATTTTGAGGGGTTTAATCAAAAATCTAATTCTAAATATAGATTTATTTTTAATGATAATAAATTTTGGGAATTTTTTTAAATAAATCAGTAAAAACACTATTATATTATTATTATAGAGTAATTATTTGGGTTTTACTTGTATTATCCCAATTTTGTTTCCCCCTTGGTACTTTTTTTACTATCATAAGGATACCACACCTGCCACTTTTTTGGTAGGGATTTTTTCTCTTCCATTACCACATTCATTAAATGATTTAATAAATGCCCTTAATTTTTATTTAATAATTTCTTAAGGATGTATTATAATAATTTACCATATTTAACTACATTAATGAAAATATAAGAATATTTTATGTGGGTTATTTTCAGCCATAAATTAAATAAAACTCTTTTGGGAATTTTTTTGTGAATATATCTTTAGACTCTTTTGTACTATTATATGAAACATAATATAAATGATTTCATGATTTATAAATTTAATTATTATTATAGTAGTTTTATACATAAAATATTTTTATATATAATATCTAGAATCATTCTTTTTTTATTGTTTTTCCTAATACTTATAGAAATATGTATTTATCTTACTCAATGTGCATTAACATATTTTATTCATGATATTGAAAATTCATAAAAAGATATCATCAGACATATTTCTCATGATTTCTTATAAAATTATCTTTTCTTTCATAAAAATTATCCATCATTTTTATTCTATTTTATAACCATATTCTATGAATACGTGTTATTTTTATTCCAATTCCTTTAATTAACAGTATATATATATTTTTAATTTTATTTAAGGGTGTTCAACTAGATACCATTCAATGATTGAGTAGGGAAATCATTTACAAAACTAAAAACTATTTATGTATACAGTGTAATTACATAATTCTATATTGAATAGTATCTATCGAGATATGTTTTTAGTGTCATTGGATTCCCATTTATATTCATTGTGTTTATCATTTTTATTAATAGAATTATGTATATTTTCTTTTTGGGTTTCATTTGATAGGGATATCAAATCCATTTTCATTCCATGGGTTACTTATAATATCATTGATTTTATAGGGAAAAAATGTATTATGATTGTGATATATGGGGTCCTATATAACCATATAATGCGTTGTATTAAGTTGATTTGTTGTGATATATTCTTGTTTGGACATAATTAGTTTGTTCTTAGAGGATTGGGAATAATTATTTTTCTCAAATTTTCTATTATATACATAAAATTTTAATAAAAAGGTATGATACTTTACTCAAAAAAATTACTATGATTATGATTGTTCCACTATTCAGTATTGATTTTATTTTTAGGATATGTTATATGCCGTGTTTATTTATATTTTTTTTATTTTTCATTTTTATCTTATGCCATAACTTGTACCGTGACTCGTGTTTTATTATCTAATCGTTATTATGTATAACATTCTAATATATCATAATTTTAACCATACTATATTCTTATACACACTTATGATAATTGATTATAATCAATTATGTTTACCCTTGTTAAGATTCTAATTTAACCCCTTCTTATGCTTCCTTTCCCATATTTTTTGAAGATGTGTATTTCCAATAAGATGTTTTGATGGGATTTTAGTGTGGATCAATGATGGAGAAATGTGAAAAAAGGTTATGAAATAAGTTAGCGATGAATATAGTCTTCAAATATTAAATTTATTTCATTCTTTAGATTGTTCTATTATTTACGATATATAATGTTTTACTTATGTAAATATTCTAAAATAAATATCTGTTTATATCATGGTTTTGTAGGTTGTGCCTATATATATTAAATTAAAATATTTTAACATACAACATAAGAACATGAATTGGATAGTCTTATTCATGGGTCTTTCGTTTCAATGATTCATAATCAACAACACTTCCATTTTTTATAATGACATACCAAATTAAATTATTTGATACATCACTATCTATATATAGAAAATAATTTCTTCCATGAAGAAACGTTCAATATATGTGAATTGATTAATATATTATTTTTTTCTATAATAAATTTTAAAATTCCAATGATCATATTAATTTGACTCATTTACAATTAAAAGTATTTAGAAAATCAAATAATTGGTTATAATTTTAAGAAAATATCCTTTAGTAACAGGTTAAACCATTGATACTATTTACTTCTGTTATATTTATTGGTGTGAGATATTCCTTAACATCCTTTTTAGGGGAAACAAATATTATATTATTAGAGATATTATGACCAATAAAAGAAACACATGGATGCCAAAATTAACACTTAATTAATTTAAAATTTATTTATTTTCCCTTAGCGTGTCAGGGATGATTCATAAATGGTATTAATGGTCTTCATAACACTTTTAGGGTACAAATATATCATCAATAATAAAAAAATGACTTATTATGATAATACTATAATATTCTATTTATGAAATCAATAAATACAGAGGTTGTATTGTTTAACCCAATGTGTATTACTGTGTACCAATAAACACCATGATGTGTGAAAAAAGACATATTTATTATATCATAATTATTGAATATTTATTGATGATAACAAGAATAACGATAAATCCTTAAGAAGTATTCATCCCATTGAATTTTATAAAATTGATGATCGATGGGAACTAAATGATTCTTGTTATTTAGAGAAATGAAATTTGTTTCCTTATTGTCAATGAATTACCCCATAGACCCATCCATCTTCTTTAAAAAATGAATGGTTCTACCCAAGATGAATCAATATGGTATATGAATGATTTAACACACAACTACTTTAATTTTATCTTTTATTGTTGAAATTACATAAGATCAATTCTGTTGTGAGGATTAGATATATAATTTTATTGGTATATGATATATATATAATTTAACTTCAGTATCAAGTGTATATCATGGTAATTACATAGGTAATAAATAAATACAACCCCTGACAATGGATATATCCTGTATATTCTGTGAATATAATTAAAACTAATTGATTCATTTTCTATAATAATTTAATAAAGTTTTTTCAATTAAGTTGGTTCTATAAAATAGACATTAAATAAATCCTCTCTTATAAAAATAAGAAATTATATTTTCAACCTTATATGTTATTATATATTTCTCCAGATAAAAAATTATAGAATTATTCTTTGATATCAAATACATACGATGTATAACGTCAAATTCTACCATTGATTTCACAAACAGGAAAGTAACTATGGATCCTCGAACATTAATAATAGAGATTGGTCAATATAATTTCATTTATATAATATTTTCATATGGAGTTATAACTAAAATATCCTTAACTAGTGCATTAGGGATTGATTTTATGTTCAAAACAAACATTCAAGATATAAAAGAGTATGTAAATCAAGAATAAAATAATGCATTACATAAATTTGGGTTTATGATGAAATTTCTAGCTATAAAATCATTTTTAACCATCAATTATGTAATTTTGATAATGAAGGCTTGGAATTGCATCGTTTTTGACTTCTGTGGTTTGTTTCATTGATTATTTAGTCATTGAATTGAATTGATTCCCATATAAGTGCAATTAAATCATTGAAAAGTTGTGGCATCAGTTTTTTCAATGAAATATTGATCTTGATTTCCCTCATATATTAAATTTTGAGAAACTCTCAGTCATTTTAATTAATACATGTGATGTTTCTTCCCATAGTTATATCATATAGTATGTTTTACCCATAACTTATTCTCTCTTTACAAATTCTTTTCAACATGGATTTTATGTGCCCTCATATTTTATAGTTTCCCATTTAAAGTAAGACCCATATAAATCCTTTAATATTTTGATGGAAAATGTATCTATCTCTATTTATGGTGAAAATTGTTTAGAAAAAAATTACATTCGATGATTTTTCATTAACCAATATAATTAGATATTAACATTTATTTCATGATTATGCATATATTACACTACATACATTACTATCCTTTTAAAGTTAGCACTCATTCTCTAATATATTCCCCTTCTGTTTTCTTAAATTTATGAATTTGATCTCCATGTAAACTTATTTATCATGTGGAAAATAAATTTCATATAACATCACCATAAATGTCTTATATACCATATTCTATATCTAATATTACTTCTCATTGTTTTGAATCAAATACAACCACTGATAAACATTTTTCTGTAGATGAATTACCAACACGATAACATTCTCACAATAACTACATCCTTGAGTGGGGAGCACCTTATACTAGGAATATATGTATTGATCATCTAATAAAGGATTCAAGGTTCCATTGAAGGATAGTGTTTATTTAATCATGAAGTAATCTATAGTTTTTTAAAACATGTTGTGAAGATATTAATTGTCCCATACATGAATGGTTATTGGTTATCAGTAGAGTAAACCACCATAATTTATTCAAAATATACTCTTATTCTACTCAAGATTCTATGATTTCAACATGAGGAAAATCTATAAAATTATTATGGGTATTGATAATGTTTAAATTAATTCCATTAGGCTACATTTATAAAAAATAGTCTGTACTTAATTTTTTTATTAATAAAACTATAAATTATAAATCATATTATTTAATTCATATAAATTTATTATAAATTCAATTAATGTAATGTATAAATATATCTAGATAACTTATGAGTTTATCATAGGGTTATTTTTTCAAGATATGTTATTCTTAATATACTTCATATAGTTTATATTAAACACTATTCAATAGCAATTGTAACATGTCGACTCCAAAAACCTGGATATAGTTGTTATTTTATTACAGTGGAAAAAAATAAAAATAGCGTAGGATACTACTATTTAGTTGTCTTATGAAACTATATTCATAAATGAACATTACATTAAATGGAAAATTAATTATACATCATATGAAAACATGAAATCTTTTTTATTTATCAATATAAATCCATATATCACATGAATTAAGACTCTTATTTTCCATGGTAAATGGAAAACAATATAAAGGGGTGTGATTAAATTCTAGGAATGGGTGACCATATAATCTATTATATCAAAAAAATCACGGGATCAATAATACGCTAGGAATAAATTAATTAAAATACAAAAAATATATCCTTGAATTAAATATTTGTTAAAAATTATTATATAAGAATAAATAATCTCATAGCAATGGAATTCTTAATATCATGCATCATAAACAAATTCTTAAGTCCGTGTTATATGAAATCAAATATAAAATGGTAGATATTATACAAAACAACCCACTATATTGTCTCATTAGACATAATAATGCATCAAGGGGCTACCTTATTTAGTTCCCCACCAATCACATAAAAAGTCTAATGAATATATCATATGAAGATAATGTTTTGAAAGTTTATATAATAATATTCTATGAGGACCGTCATATAAAATTATGTAAAACAATTATTTTCCATTTATTATTAAGGATATATGGAATAATAGTATGTGTACATTCAAAAGAATAATATAGTTATATTTGTGAATATCCAAAAATAAACATTGAAACAATAAGATATACTCGATGAAATAAGAAATAATTTTATAAATGGAATTATAAACGGTATTAGTGAAGATTACATTCTTTCTATAGGGGTGTCAATGGGAAACAAATATTTACTGTGATTCATAAAAAGGTCGTCAGTAATCCATGGTATATAAAACAAGAGTGTTAAACCAGGTGTGTAGTTATGCCAATTATGTAACACCCCCGAGATTTTATGAAAAATATTCTTTTTAATTTCATTAATGTCTTGTGTTGTATGCTACACCAAAAGGAGCTTGCACAACACACATACTTGACTTGCCTTTCATTACACGCAATCGCGACCTTCCTTGATAGCGTGTGTAGTACGCAATACTGAGTTTCACTAAACAACGATATGCTATTAAAATATTATTAAAACTAACCGTTATGAATAGTAATAACCACTTTTTGAAATTTTGTAAATTTTATTTTTCAAAATGGACTTCATTTTTTGGATTCGGAATATCGAAATTAGCTTAGGGTGAAATTTTGGTAATTTTCGGATAACTTTCATATTTTGATGAATAGTGGAAATTACTAAATTTTAAATAAAAACAACTTTTTCAATCGAAATAAATAAAAGTGATAAATTATTAATTTTAGTGGTTTTAAAGAATATTTAGAATATATTTTTACAATTTAATACAATGATGTTCATTGGATGTAATTTCACATTTAAACCACTTATAAACAAGTTTCAATCTTTTGATAGTCATTATCTCTTAAAAACACGCTATTAGTTTTGAGGATGGGAATTAATTTTTAAATTAGTTAATGCAACTGATATGTTTTGAATTTGGTAAAATAGACATCATTTTTGAGTTCATAATATCAAATATAGCTTAGGCCCAATTTTTGGTATTTTTCTGAAAACCTTCAATTTTTGATGAATAGTGAAACCACTAAGTGGTAGTTAAAAAAACTGAATTGTTCATAAAACTTAATTTTACCGCTTCCATGAGTGGAATTTAAAAAATCCGAGAGACACGGTTGATGTCAGTAAGTAAAATGTGGTTCAATGAGATGAAAATAATTTTTTGGTGAATAGTAACTTTTTACTTTTTTTTACCACGGTTAAAAGTAAATAGGGTAATTAAGGGTAGAAATGATATTATTATTACCCTAACACATGTACTAATTATATTGGACAAGTGTAATTCGACCAAAAACAAACTTAGGAATAAAATATGACCATTTAGGCCCACTTGGATTAGATTAGGACATTTATTATTAATTTATTTAAAAAAGGGTTAAAATAGTTAAAATCAAAGTTTATTTACTAAAACATTTTTAATATGGGGTTATACATAAGATAAATTCTACTATAAATATTAATTCGAAATATAAAAAGATTTCCTACATAATGGTATTTTATTTGTAATTTTTATACATTAAATAATTTAATTTATTTATGACACAACGATGATGCAGTAATTATCTTATTAATGAAATATTGACATAATTGATGTTATAAATACTCAAATAAATACAATTTGAGACTTTTTATGAATTCCTCTAATTTTATAGGTTAATATGACATGTTAGTATTGATTTAATTAACTTTGTTCGAAATTATCATTCTGTTATGATTTTCACAAAAAACAATTTCTAAATAGTGTCGAAATTGACATAAAATAGTTTTTAAAACAAATATTATATTCTTAATTGTTATTTTATTCCTAAAAAACTAAGGTTCGGCCAAATGACATATATAAGGTTATATATATTAATAATAAACAACTTGGGGTTCGTTTGGCTTTATATAGTAAGTTTATTAACCTTATAGTATAAGAACACAAGAAGACACAGTAAAAGTAAAATTATTTAACTTAATGTTAAATCTAAATGATAAGGTTAAAATAGGAACCTAAACTTGTCTAAATTCTATTGGATGAGAGGATTTCGACCCATCCCCACCTTAGCCTCGAAATTAATCAATTTGGAGCTATTTAAAACCGAACTTGACTTTATAATAAAATAATATTTTTAGTTATTCCAAGTTGCCCCTCTCCTCCCTTATAAAAGGGCACCTCCTCCCTCTCTTCCTCACACAACTTTGAGCCTTCAAGCTCGTCCAACCCCTGCCAAATTCTCTTCTACACATCCCTAGCAACATCCTATAGGTTCTGGTCTTCCACAAAGACCAAATTTAGTGCCCTAAGAGGAGGTCTCACAAAGGCGCTTCAAAGAAGAGGTAATTTCTGTTAACGATTCTTTCACCTTTATTTATTCTTCCACTCCTTCTTCTTAGGTTGTTTCATTATGAAGTAATAACATCAGTATCACTCATATAATTATATGTTATTATAATTATGAAACAACCCTATTTCACCATCTATCCATCCTACGGAAAACAAAATCACCGCGCGTGCGTACGTACGGAATACCGTCTCCACGCCGTGGTGAAATCTATTTTCCACCACCACCTTACATGGATGGGTATAATGGTGTAAAGAATAACTATACATAGTTATTAGAACATCATATTGATTCTGATATATTGTTTCATCCACTCCACTTCAATTCAATAATTATGGAAACGATATCATCGCTCGTGCGCACGTACGAGCTACCGTCTCCACGACGCGATGAGATTCATTCTTCATGTTAACCATTTAAGAGTGATTATAAAGTATATATAAGAATTAATAATTAAATATATGACATTATAAAGCTACTGGATTTATGTATATATGTATGTCATCTACTTAATTCCATTCAACTCAATAAGGAAACGAAAACAGCGTTCATGCGTACGTACGACCTACCGTCTCCATGAACGGTGTATTTCTTTCCATTTAATAATTTATTATATATATGTATATTCTGAATATATATTATATATAAATCATGTTTTATATTCTGGAATTAAGTAATTATGATCTAAGAAATCATATGAATAATTACAAGTCAAAACACGGATGAAAAATGAAACAATTTTACCCAAAATGCTCTTTAACATAGAATTTACAAAAGAAAGGGTAATATAAAGTCATAAGTGAACCATATATGATATCATAAAAATGAGTATGATTATGGAATAAGTAAATAACATTATTTAAATCATTATACAGGAGGTTCAGACACCTATGAAGAAAATCGGACCTAAGGTAAGGGAAAATCTCGCAATCTCAATTTTTATCCGAGATTATTTATACTTTGAAATTTACTGGGGTGTATTTTATCATCCAAATCCATGTTTCCTCAATATGTAATATTATTTCCATCCAAATACAATTATTTAAATCCAATTTTACCCTTCGGTGAGTTTTTAGTAAAAGATATGAAAGGAATCTTTTGTCATTTTTCGTACGAGGTACTTTTTGACTTTTCCAACAAAAGTACAAGAAGAATGTTTTTTTAACCTATACGGCATGAATGGATTTTTAAAACATTATTTCCAAGAAGCTTCCTTTTAAAGTTTTCAAGTTTATTTTTAATCAACTTCTTTTAGTTTAAAGTTTTATGACATGTTAAGAAAGGAAAAGTGTTTTTGAAGTAGAAAGGATATTTTCCTCAAGAATGAAGTTCAAGTGTTTTATCAAAATTATTTTCCATCTAAGATAATAAAGGGTTCTGTTTATATCCCTATTTTTACATTGATTTGACTATGTTGTGATGGAATTATGTTTATGAATTCCTTTATCTTATATGAATTGTTTTATGATGTCATGTTGTTTAAGAATCCCATTTTTATTACATGGGTTATGTAATGATGTATGATTTATGATTTTGTGGCACACATAAGAATGGTATCATTATGAGATGGGTGGGACCTATATCTCCCTCCAATGCATTGGGTAAAGATTTTATATCTCATGAGATAGACATGGCAGAAACGGTAGGTTATACCGGTTCAGTGAAACGGGACTGAAACGAGGGTGACTCGGTTCAGAAAGGGACTTTGTCCACTAAGATAGTCTTGGAAATGAGTCTTGACTAACAAGAAATGATTCTCTATGATTATGTGTGTATGCCACAATGTTTCATGTCTTAAGTTATGATTATTGGGATTTCATTTCACTACTATGATTTATCCCATGTTATGAAATTATTCCCTCTTTTGCAGGTTAAGATTTCCTAAATGTTATGTTCTTATGAATATGATGTGATTGATATTTATTTTGTTTACCCTTTCTAAGCATTTTAGCTCACCCTTTTATGTTTTCTTTTCCCCAGGATATAAAGAAAGGTTTTAGGTTAAAAAAAAGGAAGATCTTTATGGGAGATGTTGAAAATCTTTCACCACGATTAGAAGATTATATTCCGAGTTTCCAAAGACACTAAACTATTATGATCCTTGTGTGTGTGTTTTTGTTATGTACTAAGTATTTCGCAAAAGTAATGTAATGTCCTTGTATGTCAAGATTCGGGTCTCTATAGTTGGTATCAGAGGAAATGTTTAGTCAACCTTTGGAAACTAGGATGCGAGAACTTTAGTGAGATCCCTAGAGATATTTCTATGTTATGTCTAGGGATGTCTCTAAGGTTAAGTATACGTATAGGTTATAGTCCTATAATTGTGCTAAAGATCTTAGAATTTAACCTAAGATGTTAGATATTGAGGGTACTCCCCCTTTATTATTTTTTTTCCCTATCATGATTTTTGCCTCTCACACTATTATTTTTGGGTTTTAGACGATGGATGGAACCCGAAGGAACCGTGTTGATCAATGCAATGGAAAATGCAATGATTTCCCTCCTGAACAAACAAATGTTATGGGAGATGGATTGCAAAATCTTATTGCTATACTTACACAAGCTATGAATCATTCTGGACTTCCAAATGAGCAGAGAAGGGAACAATATTCTATTGAGTCCTTCATGAGGCAACATCCACCTTCTTTCAGTGGGACTTCTGATCCACTTGTTGCTGAACAATGGATCAGTACCACTGAAAAGTTATTTTCAGTTCTTCAATGTTCTGAACATGATAAATTAATCTTAGAAGTATATCGTTTGGAAGGTGAAGCTGATCAATGGTGTAATCTTATCAAGAATACGAGGCCAAGAGATGAAATTGTGTCCATGGAATGGGACGAGTTCAAGAACTTTTTTTAGTAAGTACTTCCCTCGTATTCTTCGAACAAAGATGGAAAATGAGTTTCTTGAGCTGAAGCAGAAGGATGATGAATCTATTGGTATATACGAAGATAATTTTACAAGACTTGTAAGGTATGCAACTGGTATTATCATCCAACCTGAAAGTAAAGTTGATCGATTTTTCAGTGGCTTGAAACCAAGTCTTAGAAGGGCATTAGCTATAAGAGACTTCAGTAGCTATGAAGAAATTGTGCGTTGTGCTATCAAGGTAGAAATGGAAGTTGGTGTTACATATCCATCTCATGGTTTTGACAAGAAACGAAAGATGGAGTTCAAGGAGAAATCTCAGAATAATGGTGAAAAGAAGATGAATGTTTCCTTATGCACAAAGTGTGGAAAGAAGCATGGTGGAGATTGTCTTAAAGGGACTAGAAAATGTTTTAAGTGTGGAAAATAAGGTCATCAAGCAGTTTAGTGTCGAAGTAATGGAAAAAGGGTTTCTAATGATGTGAATAAAGCAAACACTGCAGAGAGTGCACCACCAACACTTCAATGCTTCAAGTGTAAGGAAATGGGGAATTATGCTAATAAATACCCTAATACAAGGGTTAGTGATGATCGACATGAGCAATCGCTTAAGGAAAAGGACAAAGGGAAGTCACATGAGATCACTATTGGCGATGTTGAATATGACAACGATGTGGTGGAATGATTAAGTGTTTATGTAATGGGATTCCAAAATAATGTTGTATCATGGAGTATTGGAATATTTATGTATTGGTCTAATGTGGTATTCAAAGTGATTGAGATATTTTTGGAAATAAGATGATATGCGCATAATGAAGGGAAAACGAGAAAATGAAATGTTTAACAGTATTCATGAGCTCATGATTAATATAAGGACTAAGTGATATCATGGTTTGAGTATATAGAATTTTGAGGATTTTGGTATGTGGAAGGTGTTAAAATTTAACTGCATTCATGTTTCACTAAGGTTCAATGGGTATTCAAGAGAATACATGATTAAGGACTTTGAATGTTTGGAATGTGACCAACAAAACATATCTTATGATATATGGGGATCAACGATGGTATTAAATCTCTGGTAATCATTTTCACTATGTTATGACAGTGGACTGTAGTATTTTAGATAAGCCTAAATATTAGAATGGATTATGTTGGACATAAGTTAGGATAAAACGTTTTTCGATATTATTGATGGGATGTTATAGTAATATAGCTTTAGAAAAAGGACAACCTGCAGGACGGGCAACAGCCCATCGCGTCTGACAAGGCTATGGGAATCGAACCCACAACCGAAGTGCGACTGGACTTTATCACCTACCACTGGCCTACAGGAAGTCCCTGTTTAGTAGAAACTAGTTTTATTATATTAAGTAGTGTGATATATGAAGTATAAGTTCATTTTAGGAACCATATATGATTAATCTCATTATAGAATGACTTATATTTAATAACTTTTTCTAACCTTTTGTTTGAGACAGATGGAATGACCCGTCATTCTGTCACATGATCTGCTAACACTTCATGAATAACAAATTCAACTTCATTTATTTAAGAGATGAAGTGGAAATTGTTCAAGGCACGAACAACAGTGAGATTATACCAAAATAAAGTAAGTATTTATTCTAATTCAAATTCTTCAACTTTAGGGAAACGATCTTGAAAACCAAAAATGTTGTCCTAGTGCTCTTATATCTGATTAATCAGATGGTACCTTAGATCATCACAAATTTATGGATTTGTGATTGTTGGCTTTTCCATAGCCATGTTCTATACCACTCTCCATCAGAACATGATGGTTAGATTTTTCTTCCATATCCATATTTTCACCTATGTGGAAACCCATTGATTAGTTTATTTGGGTAACCGTTACGTTTCATACTTTCGTTTTTAAAGATTGGTTTTGGTATTCCTTTTTACGATTTAGGTTTCTATTAAATAAACTTTTGAGTAGTAAACCATTTATAACCCCGACGAATTTCGAGGGCGAAATTCATTTTAAGGGGGGTAGAATGTAACACCCCGAGATTTCATGAAAAATATTCTTTTTTAATTTCATTAATGTCTTGTGTTGTACGCTACACCAAAAGGATCTTGCACAACACGCATCCTTGACTTGCCTTTCATTACACGCAACCGTGACCTTCCTTGATAGCATGTGTAGTACGCAATACCGAGTTTCACTAAACAACGATATGCTATTAAAATATTATTAAAACTAGCCGTTATGAATAGTAATAACCACTTTTTGAAATTTTGTAAATTTTATTTTTCAAAATGGACTTCATTTTTGGATTCGGAATGTCGAAATTAGCTTAGGGTGAAATTTTGGTAATTTTCGGATAAATTTCATATTTTGATGAATAGTAGTAATTACTAAATTTTAAATAAAAACAACTTTTTCAATCGAAATAATTATTAGTGATAAATTATTAATTTTAGTGGTTTTAAAGTATATTTAGAATATATTTTTACAATTTAATACAATGATGTTCATTGGATGTAATTTCACATTTAAACCACTTATAAACAAGTTTCAATCTTTTGATAGTTATTATCTCTTAAAAACACGCTATTTGTTTTGACGACGGGAATTAATTTTTAAATTAGTTAATGCAACTGATATGTATTGAATTTGGTAAAATAGAAATCATTTTTGAGTTCATAATATAAAATATAGCTTAGGCCTAATTTTTGGTATTTTTCTGAAAACTTTCAATTTTTGATGAATAGTGAAACCACTAAGTGGTAGTTAAAAAAACTGAATTGTTCATAAAAATTAATTTTACTGCTTCTGTGAGTGGAATTTATAAAATCCGAGAGACACGGTTGATGTCAGTAAGTAAAATGTGGTTCAATGAGATGAAAATAATTTTTTGGTGAATAGTAACTTTTTACTTTTTTTTACCACGGTTAAAAGTAAATAGGGTAATTAAGGGTAGAAATGATATTATTATTACCCTAAAACATGTTCTAATTCTATTAGACAAGTGTAATTCGACCAAAAACAAACTTAGGAATAAAATATGACCATTTAGGCCCACTTGGATTAGATTAGGACATTTATTATTAATTTATTTAAAGAAGGGTTAAAACAGTTAAAATCAACATTTATTTACTAAAACATTTTTAATATGGGGTTATACAAATGATAAATTCGACAATAAATATTAATTAGATATATAAAACGATTTCCTACATAATGGTATTTTATTTGTAATTTTTAGACATTAAATAATTTAATTTATTTATGACACAACGATGATGCAGTAATTATCTTATTAATGAAATATTGACATAATTGATGTTATAAATACTCAAATAAATATAATTTGAGACTTTTTATGAATTCCACTAATTTTATAGGTTAATATGACATGTTAGTATTGATTTAATTAACTTTTTTAGAACTTATAATTCTGTTATGATTTTCACAAAAATCAATTTCTAAATAGTGTCAAAATTGACATAAAATAGTTTTTAAAAAAAATATTATATTATTAATTGTTATTTTATTCCTAAAAATCTAAGGTTCGACCAAATGACTTATATAAGGTTATATATATTAATAATAAACAACTTGGGGTTCGTTTGGCTTTATATAGTAAGTTTATTAACCTTATGTATAAGAACACAAGAAGACACGGTAAAAGTAAAATTATTTAACTTAATGTTAAATCTAAATGATAAGGTTAAAATAGGAACCTAAACTTGTCTAAATTCTATTGTATGAGAGTATTTAGACCCATCCCCACCTTATCCTCAAAATAAATCAATTTGGAGCTATTTAAAACCGAACTTGACTTTATAATAAAATAATATTTTTAGTTATTCCAAAGGTGCCCCTCTCCTCCCTTATAAAAGGGCACCTCCTCCCTCTCTTCCTCACACAACTTTGAGCCTTCAAGCTCGGCCAACCCCTGCCAAATTATCTTCTACACTACCCTAGAAACATCCTATAGGTTCTGGTCTTCCACAAAGACCAAATTTAGTGCCCTAAGAGGAGGTCTCAAAGAGGCGCTTCGAAGAAGAGGTAATTTCCGTTACCGCTTCTTTCACCTTTATTTATTCTTCCACTCCTTCTTCTTAGGTTGTTTCATTATGAAGTAATAACATCAGTATCACTCATATACTGATATGTTATTATAATTATGAAACAACCCTATTTCACCATCTATCCATCCTACGGAAAACAAAATCACCGCGCGTGCGTACGTACGGAATACCGTCTCCACGCCATGGTGAAATCTATTTTCCACCACCACCTTACATGGATGGGTATAATGGTGTAAAGAATAACTATACATAGTTATTAGAACATCATATTGATTCTGATATATTGTATCATCCACTCCAATTCAATTCAATAATTATGGAAACGATATCATCGCTCGTGCCCACGTACGGACTACCGTCTCCACGACGCGATGGGATTCATTCTCCATGTTAACCACTTAAGAGTGATTATAAAGTATATATAAGAAATAATAATGAAATATATGACATTATAAAGCTACTAGATTTATGTATATATGTATGTCATCTACTTAATTCCATTCAACTCAATAAGGAAACGAAAACAGCGTTCATGCGTACGTACGACCTACCGTCTCCATGAACGGTGTATTTATTTCCATTTACTAATTTATTATATATATGTATATTCTGAATATATATTATATATAAATCATATTTTATATTCTAGAATTAAGTAATTATGATCTAACCAATCGTATGAATAATTACAAGTCAAAACACAGATGACAAATGAAACAATTTTATCCAAAATGCTCTTTAACATAGAATTTACAAAAGAAAGGGTAATATAAAGTCATAAGTGAACCATATATGATATAATAACAATGAGTATGATTCTGGAATAAGTAAATAACATTATTTAAATCATTATACAGGAGTTTCGGACACCTACGAAGAAAATCGGACCTAAGGTAAGGGAAAATCTCGCAATCTCAATTTTTATCTGAGATTATTTATACTTTGAAATTTACTGGGGAGTATTTTATCATCCAAATCCATGTTTCCTCAATATGTAATATTATTTCCATCCACCTACAATTATTTAAATCCAATTTTACCCTTCGGTGAGTTTTTAGTAAAAGATATGAAAGGAATCTTTTGTCGTTTTTCGTACGAGGTACTTTTTGACTTTTCCAACAAAAGTACGAGAAGAATGTTTTTTTAACTTATACGACATGAATGTATTTTTAAAACATTATTTCCAAGAAGCTTCCTTTTAAAGTTTTCATGTTTATTTTTAATCAACTTCTTTTAGTTTAAAATTTTATGACATGTTAAGAAAGGAAAAGTGTTTTTGAAGTAGAAAGGATATTTTCCTCAAGAATGAAGTTCAAGTGTTTTATCAAAATTATTTTCCATCTAAGATAATAAAGGGTTCTGTTTATATCCCTATTTTTACATTGATTTGACTATTTTGTGATGGAATTATGTTTATGAATTCCTTTATCTTATATGAATTTTTTTTATGATGTCATGTTGTTTAAGAATCCCATTTTTATTACATGGGTTATGTAATGATGTATGATTTATGATTTTGTGGTACACATAAGAATGGTATCATTATGAGATTGGTGGGACCTATATCTCCCTCCAATGCATTGGGTAAAGATTTTATATCTCATGAGATAGACATGGCTGGAATGATAGGTTATACCGGTTCAGTGAAACAGGACTGAAACGAGGGTGACTCAGTTCAGAAAGGAACTTTGTCCACTAAGATAGTCTTGGCAATGAGTCTTGACTAAAAAGAAATGATTCTCTATGATTATGTGTGTATGCCACAATGTTTCATGTTTTAAGTTATGATTATTGGGATTTCATTTCACTACTATGATTTATCCCATGTTATGAAATTATGCTCTCTTTTTCATGTTAAGATTTCCAAAATGTTGTGTTCTTATGAATATGATGTGTTTGATATTTATTTTGTTTACCCTTACTGAGCATTTGAGCTCACCCTTTTATGTTTTCTTTTCCCCAGGATTTAAAGAAATGTTTTAGGTTAAAAAAAGGAAGATCTTTATGGGAGATGTTGAAGATCTTTCACCACGATTAGAAGATTATATTACGAGTTTCCAAAGACACTAAACTATTACGATCCTTGTGTGTGTGTTTTTGTTATATACTAAGTATTCCGCAAAAGTAATGTAATGTCCATGTACGTCAAGCTTCGGGTCTCTACAGTTGGTATCAGAGGAAATTTTTAGTCAACCTTTGGAAACTAGGATGCGAGAACTTTAGTGAGATCCCTAGAGATATTTCTAAGTTATGTCTAGGGATGTCTCTAAGGTTAAGTATACTTATAGGTTATAGTCGTAGAATTGCGCTAAAGATCATAGAATTTAACCTAAGATGTTAGATATTGAGGGTACTCCCCCTTTATTATTTTGTTTTCCCTATCATGATTTTTGCATCTCAGACTATTCTTTTTGGGTTTTAGATGATGGATGGAACCCGAAGGAACCGTGTTGATCAATGCAATTGACAATGCAATGATTGCCCTCCTGAACAAACAAATGTTATGGGAGATAGATTGCAAAATCTTATCGCTATACTTACACAAGCTATGAATCATTCTGGACTTCCAAATGAGCAGAGAAGGGAACAATATTCTATTGAGTCCTTCATGAGGCAACATCCACCTTCTTTCAGTGGGACATCTGATCCACTTGTTGCTGAACAATGGATCAGTACCACTAAAAAGATATTTTCAGTTCTTCAATGTTCTGAACATGATAAAGTCATCTTAGCAGTATATCGTTTGGAAGTTGAAGCTGATCAATGGTGGAATCTTATCAAGAATACGAGGCCAAGAGATGAAATTGTGTCCATGGAATGGGACGAGTTCAAGAACTTGTTTTTCAGTAAGTACTTCACTCGTATTCTTCGAACAAAGATGGAAAATGAGTTTCTTGAGCTGAAGTAGAAGGATGATGAATCTGTTGGTATATACGAAGCGAATTTTACAAGACTTGCAAGGTATGCATCTGGTATTATCATCCAACCTGAAAGTAAAGTTGATCGATTTTTCAGTGGCTTAAAACCGAGTCTTCGAAGGGAATTAGATATAAGAGACTTCAGTAGCTATGAAGAAATTGTGCATTGTGCTATCAAGGTGGAAATGGAAGTTGGTGTTACATATCCATCTCATGGTTTTGACAAGAAACGAAAGATGGAGTTCAAGGAGAAATCTCAGAATAATGGTGAAAAGAAGATGAATGTTTCCTTATGCACAAAGTGTGGAAAGAAGCATGGTGGAGATTGTCTTAAAGGGACTAGAAAATGTTTTAAGTGTGGAAAAGAAGGTCATCGAGCAGCTGAGTGTCGAAGTAATGGAAAAAGGGTTTCTAATGATGTGAATAAAGCAAACACTGCAGAGAACGCACAACCAACACTTCAATGATTCAAGTGAAAGGAAATGGGGAATTATGCTAATAAATACCCTAATCCAAGGGTTAGTGATGACTGACATGAGCAACCACTTAAGGAAAAGGACAAAGGGAAGTCACATGCGATCACTATTGGCGATGTTGAATATGACAACGATGTGGTGAAATGATTAAGTATTTATGTAATGGGGTTCCAAAATAATGTTGTATCATGGAGTATTGGAATATTTATGTATTGGTCTAATGTGGTATTCAAAGTGATTGAGATATTTTTGGAAATAAGATGATATGCGCATAATGAAAGGAAAACGAGAAAATGAAATGTTTAACAGTATTCATGAGCTCATGATTGATATAAGCACTAAGTGATTTCATGGTTTGAGTATATAGAATTTTGAGGATTTTGGTATGTGGAAGGTGTTAACATTTAACTGCATTCATGTTTCACTAAGGTTCAATGGGTATTCAAGAGAATACATGATTAAGGACTTTGAATGTTTGGAATGTGACCAACAAAACATATCTTATGATATATGGGGATCAACGATGGTATTAAATCTCTGGTAATCGTTTTCACTATGTTATGACAGTGGACTATAGTAGTTTAGATAAGCCTAAAGATTAGAATGGATTATGTGGGACATAAGTTAGGATAAAACGTTTTTCGATATTATTGATGGGATGTTATAGTAATATAGCTTTAGAAAAAGGACAACCTACAGGACGGGTGACAGCCCATCGCGTCGGACAAGGCTATGGGAATCGAACCCACAACCGAAGTGCGACTGGACTTTATCGCCTACCACTGGCCTATAGGAAGTCCCTGTTTAGTAGAAACTAGTTTTATTATATTAAGTAGTATGATATATGAAGTATAAGTTCATTTTAGGAACCATA
The DNA here is from genome assembly GCA_963277665.1 of Viscum album. Taxonomy (NCBI): domain Eukaryota; kingdom Viridiplantae; phylum Streptophyta; class Magnoliopsida; order Santalales; family Viscaceae; genus Viscum; species Viscum album. The sequence continues at coordinate 893,500,804 of OY728160.1, read as the reverse complement.
TATGATTAATCTCATTATAGAATGACTTATATTTAATAACTTTTGCTAACCTTTTTTTTGAGACAGATGGAATGACCCGTCATTCTATCACATGATCTGCTAAAACTTCACGAATAACAAATTCAACTTCATTTATTTAAGAGATGAAGTGGAAATTGTTCAAGGCACGAACAAAAGTGAGATTATACCAAAATAAAGTAAGTATTTATTCTAATTCAAATTCTTCAACTTTAGGGAAACGATCTTGAAAACCAAAAATGTTGTCCTAGTGCTCTTATATCTGATTAATTAGATGGTACCTTAGATCGTCACAAATTTATGGATTTGTGATTGTTGGCTTTTCCATAGCCATGTTCTATACCACTCTCCATCAGAACATGATGGTTAGATTTCTCTTCCATATCCATATTTTCACCTATGTGGAAACCCATTGATTAGTTTATTTGGGTAACCATTACGTTTCATACTTTTGTTTTTAAAGATTGGTTTTGGTATTCCTTTTTACGATTTGGGTTTCTATTAAAGAAACTTTCGAGTAGTAAACCATTTATAACCCCGACGAATTTTGAGGGCGAAATTCATTTTAAGGGGGGTAGAATGTAACACCCCGAGATTTCATGAAAAATATTCTTTTTAATTTCATTAATGTCTTGTGTTGTACGCTACACCAAAAGGAGTTTGCACAACACGCATCCTTGACTTGCCTTTCATTACACGCAATCATGACCTTCCTTGATAGCGTGTGTAGTACGCAATACCGAGTTTCACTAAACAACGATATGCTATTAAAATATTATTAAAACTAGCCATTATGAATAGTAATAACCACTTTTTGAAATTTTGTAAATTTTATTTTTCAAAATGGACTTCATTTTTGGATTCGGAATATCGAAATTAGCTTAGGGTGAAATTTTGGTAATTTTCGGATAACTTTCATATTTTGATGAATAGTGGTAATTACTAAATTTTAAATAAAAACAACTTTTTCAATCGAAATAATTATTAGTGATAAACTATTAATTTTAGTGGTTTTAAAGTATATTTAGAATATATTTTTACAATTTAATACAATGATGGTCATTGGATGTAATTTCACATTTAAACCACTTATAAACAAGTTTCAATCTTTTGATAGTTATTATCTCTTAAAAACACGCTATTTGTTTTGATGACGGGAATTAATTTTTAAATTAGTTAATGCAACTCATATGTATTGAATTTGGTAAAATAGACATCATTTTTGAGTTCTTAATATAAAATATATCTTAGGCCTAATTTTTGGTATTTTTCTGAAAACTTTCAATTTTTGATGAATAGTGAAACCACTAAGTGGTAGTCAAAAAAACTGAATTATTCATAAAACTTAATTTTACCGCTTCTGTAAGTGGAATTTAAAAAATCCTAGAGACATGGTTGATGTCAGTAAGTAAAATGTGGTTCAATGAGATGAAAATAATTTTTTGGTGAATAGTAACTTTTTACTTTTTTTTACCACGGTTAAAAGTAAATAGGGTAATTAAGGATAGAAATGATATTATTATTACCCTAACACATGTCCTAATTATATTGGACAAGTGTAATTCGTCCAAAAACAAACTAAGGAATAAAATATTACCATTTAGGCCCACTTGTATTAGATTAGGACATTTATTATTAATTTATTTAAAGAAGGGTTAAAAGAGTTAAAATCAACGTTTATTTACTAAAACATTTTTAATATGGGGTTATACAAAAGATAAATTCGACTATAAATATTAATTAGAAAGCTAAAACGATTTCCTACATAATGGTATTTTATTTTTAATTTTTAGACATTAAATAATTTAATTTATTTATGACACAACGATGATGCAGTAATTATCTTATTAATGAAATATTGACATAATTGATGTTATAAATACTCAAATAAATATAATTTGGGACTTTTTATGAATTACACTAATTTTCTAGGTTAATATGACATGTTAATATTGATTTAATTAACTTTTTTGGAACTTATCATTCTTTTATAATTTTCACAAAAATCAATTTCTAAATAGTGTCAAAATTGACATAAAATAGTTTTTAAAACAAATATTATATTATTAATTGTTATTTTATTCCTAAAAATCTAAGGTTCGGACAAATGACTTAGATAAGGTTATATATATTAATAATAAACAACTTGGGGTTCTTTTGGCTTTATATAGTAAGTTTATTAACCTTATAGTATAAGAACACAAGAAGACACGGTAAAAGTAAAATTATTTAACTTAATGTTAAATCTAAATGATAAGGTTAAAATAGGAACCTAAACTTGTCTAAATTCTATTGGATGAGAGGATTTAGACCCATCCCCACCTTATCCTCCAAATAAATCAATTTGGAGCTATTTAAAACCGAACATGACTTTACAATAAAATAATATTTTTAGTTATTCCAAAGGTGCCCCTCTCCTCCCTTATAAAAGGGCACCTCCTCCCTCTCTTCCTCACACAACTTTGAGCCTTAAATCTAGGCAAACCCCTGCCAAATTCTCTTCTCCACTTCCCTAGAAACATCCTAGAGGTTCTGGTCTTCCTCAAAGACCAATTTTAGTTCCCTAATAGGAGGTCTCAAAGAGGCGCTTCAAAGAAGAGGTAATTTCCATTACCGATTCTTTCACCTTTATTTCTTCTTCCACTCCTTCTTATTAGGTTGTTTCATTATGAAGTAATAAAATATGTATCACTAATATACTGATATGTTATTATAATTATGAAACAACCCTCTTTCACCATCTATCCATCCTACGGAAAACGAAATCACCGCGCATGCGTATGTACGGAATACCGTCTCCACACCGTGGTGAAATCTATTTTCCACCACCACCTTACATGGATGGGTATAATGGTGTAAAGAATAAATATACATAGTTATTAGAACATCATATTGATTCTGATATATTGTATCATCCACTCCAGTTCAATTCAATAATTATGGAAACGATATCATCGCTCGTGCATACGTACGGACTACCGTCTCCACGACGCGATGAGATTCATTCTCCATGTCAACCATTTAAGAGTGATTATAAAGTATATATAAGAAATAATAATGAAATATATGACATTATAAAGCTACTGGATTTATGTATATATGTATTTCATCTACTTAATTCCATTCAACTCAGTAAGGAAACGAAAACAGCGTTCATGCGTACGTACGGCCTACCGTCTCCATGAACGGTGTATTTCTTTCCATTTACTTATTTATTATATATATGTATATTCTGAATATATATTATATATAAATCATGTTTTATATTCTGGAATTAAGTAATTATGATCTAAGCAATCATATGAATAATTACAAGTCAAAACACGGATGACAAATGAAACAATTTTACCCAAAATGCTCTTTAACATAGAATTTACAAAAGAAAGGGTAATATAAAGTCATAAGTGAACCATATATGATATTATAACAATTATTATGATTCTGGAATAAGTCAATAACATTATTTAAATCATTATACAGGAGGTTCGTACACCTATGAAGAAAATCGGACCTAAGGTAAGGGAAAATCTCACAATCTCAATTTTTATCCGAGATTGTTTATACTTTGAAATTTACTGGGGTGTATTTTATCATAAAAATCCATGTTTTCTCAATATGTAATATTTTTTCCATACACCTACAATTATTTAAATCCAATTTTACCCTTCGGTGAGTTTTTAGTAAAAGATATGAAAGGAATCTTTTGTCGTTTTTCGTACGAGGTACTTTTTGACTTTTCTGACAAAAGTACGAGAAGAATGTTTTTTAAATTATACGGCATGAAGGGATTTTTAAAAAATTATTTCCAAGAATCTTCCTTTTAATGTTTTCAAGTTTATTTTTAATCAACTTCTTTTAGTTTAAAATTTTATGACATGTTAAGAAAGGAAAAGTGTTTTTGAAGTAGAAAGGATATTTTCCTCAAGAATGAAGTTCAAGTGTTTTATCAAAATTATTTTCCATCTAAGATAATAAAGGGTTCTGTTTCTATCCCTATTTTTACATTTATTTGACTATGTTGTGAGGGAATTATGTTTATGAATTCCTTTATCTTATATTAATTGTTTTATTATGTCATGTTGTTTAAGAATCCCATTTTTATTACATGGGTTATGTAATGATGTATGATTTATGATTTTGTGGCACACATAAGAATGGTATCATTATGAGATGGGTGGGACCTATATCTCCCTCCAATGCATTGGGTAAAAATTTTATATCTCATGAGATAGACATGGCTAGAACGGTAGGTTATAACGGTTCCGTGAAACAGGACGGAAACGAGGGTGACTCGGTTCAGAAAGGGACTTTGTCCACTAAAATAGTATTGGCAATGAGTCTTGAATAACACGAAATGCTTCTCTATGATTATGTGTGTATTCCAAAATGTTTCATGTTTTAAGTTATTATTATTGGGATTTCATTTCACTACTATGATTTATCCCATGTTATGAAATTATGCTCTCTTTTGCAGGTTAAGATTTCCAAAATGTTATGTTCTTATGAATATGATGTGATTGATATTTATTTTGTTTACCCTTACTGAGCATTTGAGCTCACCCTTTTATGTTTTCTTTTCCCCCGGATATTAAAAAAGGTTTTAGGTAAAAAAAGAGGAAGATATTTATGGGAGATGTTGAAGATCTTTCACCACGATTTGAAGATTATATTCCGAGTTTCCAAAGACACTAAACTATTATGATCCTTGTGTGTGTGTTTTTGTTATGTACTAAGTATTCCGCAAAAGTAATGTAATGTCCATGTACGTCAAGCTTCGGGTATCTACAAATTAGGTGTGAATAAATTTAAGGTTTAGTTAATAAGGAAATAAAATTTTTTGTTGTTATTATACCTCACTTCACTTAATCTTGATCCTGTATCAATTTTTTGTATCCATATATGTAATTCATATCTTGGAATCCACACACTCAGTACCAAATGTTTTGTTTGTTTTATGGATATAAGAGTGTTGTAGAATTATTATGACTTATAAATTTATTATAATGTGAGGGAATTTTAATATCCCTTAGATAATATATTAAGGATTTTATATGAATTAACAATGATAACATTTATAATTGAAAATAAAGCAAAATGTAATGATTGTAAAAATAAAGGTGCTGAAGAGGTTAAAAACCACACATTTTAATGCAGCTTTTTAAAGATTATAAGGAACATATTATAAATATTGATACTACTTGAAGATAAAATTAATATATAAATCTATTTTGAAATTATAATTATTTTATTTGAATTATAGTGGACTGAGAAAATGGGTTTGTAGTTCTATATGAGAAGGATGTATTTTTAGGTTAAAATATTTATTAATTTTCATAGGAAAAATAATTTATAATAGAATTTATTCCAAGGAAATTAGTAGGATTATTATGAAAAGATTTGGTTTTATGATATTTAAATAAATTAATAATTGAATCGATCCTTTCAAACGATCTATTAAATTGAAAACCCCCTAAAATTACTTCTATTTGGGTATAATATAACACTACTTACAAAATATACAATATAAGTTTTTAAATTAAATATAATATTTTTACATTCATTATCTTACTAATTATATACATTTTTAGTTAAAAATATGGTATCATAAAATTTAATATCACGCTCAAAGCGTAATTTTTTCAATGATGTTTTCATAGTTGTAAAAACAGAAAATTTTCACTATTCAGGAAAAAATAAACTTATTCATAATAAGACAAAACATAAAACCTCAACTAATTATTATTTTATTAATATAAATATGTAGTAATTATATAAATATAATTATTTATATTATTTATTGTTTTTTTAATAAAAACACTTGATTATTTCAAAATTATGCATTTGGATCCCAAAATTTGAAAACCCATTTTATAGTAAATATAATTTTTATTCGAATACGCATTCAAGTAACTACAATTAATTAATTAAAATAAATTTTACTAATTATTTATTATATTAATATAAAAAAATTATTCATTTTACTTTACAAATGAATAAATAGTGGTTAACTTAAGAAAGTAGAATATCATGTTTTACAGTTGGTTTCATCTATTTAATCAAAAGTATTTAATATTAATATTTCATATTTTATTAGTGGTTTTAGGGATAAAACTATTTACATAAGCTTTATTCTATCTACATTTATTTATATAAAATTTCTCATGTTTATATGAGATTGTTGGTGATCATGTTGGGCATTATTAACTCATGGAGTTGTCCATGAGCTATTCAAGTTCATGGTTGTTTCTGAGAATTTGTTCATGGATTACCTTCAATTTTTACACATTATATGGAATGAATCTTTATATATTAGGATATTTCACACACACATATATATTCAATGTATTTAGTTTTTTGATATTATCACTTGTCTTAAAATTTAAATATTGTGGGTAATGCCTCCGGGTTTTATTCATTATATACCCTTGGTGGTAGTTTCAATTTCATGGACTATTAGTGATGGTATTTTAGGGTCTTGAACATATTAACATCAAATATATAATAGGTATTATTGGGGAGATTAATCATGGAATGTTATTTGATAGGATTGTTGAGATTTAAGATAGAGCATGTGGATAAGAACTGGATATGACAACATGGTTTGGTAGGAAAACAATATCATATAGAATTTAATGGTTATGGGAGTAATGGAGATCCATCTAAAAATAGTATTTTAATGACCCCTTTTATCCAAACAATGTCCTAATGGTATCTAAATATTATAACCAATGTGAAAATCCATGTGGAGTGGTGAACTATGTAATGATAATATATCCTGATTGTGTGTTCTAGTGTTTTAATTTGGAAAAAAGATTATAATTGGGTTAAATATTAATTAATAACCTGAAATATTCCATATTCTTGGTTTATTGATTCTATAAAAATTTTATCATTTTTAGGGTTGGATATAATTCTACATACCCTTTAGGATTATTTTAATGTTGTTTTCTTCCGAAACATTATCTACAATGAAGTCTCACACTTCTATGGTTCATATCTTTATGATGGTTTTAGTCTTGGTCACCCCACACTTCCCATTTCAAAAGGTACACAACATCCATTATTATTATTGATGATGTTGGATCCATTATTGAAATGGTATGATGGGATGTCAGATCCTCATTCCAAGGATTTCTATTTTTAGTTTTTTCACTAGTCCCCATATACCTTATAGATCTAATACATGTTCGTGAATCTCTTTCCTAGCACCATATTCAAGTGGAAATTAATTAATTATACCACTTTCAATCATGACATGGAAGCTACCGGTAATCTGAGTTGATGAGGTTATTTGGTATGTTGATAATCAATAAATATTATTCATTAGGATTTAAATGGAATCTTATTCTCATGACATGGGGTTTCAAAGTTACAAAACCCATATAATCTCATGATCATTATGATGAAAATGACATATGGTAAATAAGGTATCCAAGGATAATAACATCAAGAATTCTCTAGTTTCTACATATGGAGGATAACATTAGTAATGTGAGGCATCTGATGCTTGTCATTCAATGAATCTAAAGATAATCAGATAAGGCTTCGTAGGCTCATCACATAGGGAATTGTATGCTCTTCATGTTAGGAAGGGACTCAATAATGATACCTGAGGGGTGGGGGGATTTCATTCCAATCACATAAACTTCATAGGATCAACACCATAGGTGCAAAAATATCATCACCTAAGGAATGAGTTTTGATCAATATGGTGGGGTCATAGGTTTGATGTTGGTGGTGGTGCCTCACATTTTTTGTGTCCAATATAGACAGTCCCACAGAAATTCGGTATGTATGTGTCAGTCATAGGTTTAATGTATCGTAAGGATGATTCCCATATATTCCAATTATGTATTGATATTGGAACATGGTGGAATTATATTTTTGAAATTAAGTCTAGTGGAGAAATTAAATATGGATGGTGAGTGGTCTTGAATACTCTTGAAAGATTAAGTATGTTCAATTTTTCCCTCTCCCATGGAAAGAAATATTTATTCTAATATGGGTATTAATCCCGAAATAAGAATCCAAATTACCCTATTAGGGAAATGAAATCTGAATCAACATAGTTTTACTATGTAAATTATGTTCATATGGAAGGATCAGTCTATGTAGTTTAATTTCATCATATTAGGAACTTGTGTTATGAAATGAGTTATAAAATGGAATCGTATGGGGATTGTGAGTTGAATAAGCCTAAAAAATGTGAGAATAATCACACAATTGTCACATTAAGCGCCATTTTCTCATCCCATAGGGTAAGTCTATAGTTTAACCACATATGATAAGTCCAATTTTGTGTAGTTTAACATAATAAAAAAAAGATTTTATGATATCTAGATGAATGTATTATAGGTCAGACATTTTTTGGGGATTACAGATTGAGTCTCCCATTCCTAGTTATAGTGGGAGGATAGAAGGATACATGGATACAACATGAATTCATTGGGGGGAAAATGATGGTACGTTTCCCTTGACAATGACATGAATATATATTTCCTGACTACTTCATAGGTTATTTTATTGTGAAAAAGGTTTGAGAATGTTCCATTTTGGAATCATTGAGTAGACTTTAGGTTAGTGTTCATATGATTAGGTGTATAAAGTAATAATACAACCCTACCAATATATGGAGACATGTTATTGGGTATTATTTTCAATGATATTTGTAATGAGGATGTGAATTTTATATTAAAAATAAGTTTTAATGTGGGTTAGGAACATGATCCCCCAAATTCCATGGAACTATGTTTTTTGGAAGGAGGCATTGATTTGGAGACATGGAGGTTCTGTTGGGAAACATTATAATTACAAAAATAATTGAATTTGATAAAACCAAGGAAACTAACACACTGGTATTTCTTGGATAGGGGAGGCAAATTTTCACATAAAATTTGGCATTGTGTGAGACCTAGATTAAAGTGACAGAATGTCATCTAGTTTGAACTCATTTTTTGTTTCAACTATCCTTTTTAATGTTATATATAATGCAATCCCAAGAGATTTTATAACTACATCAGGGTTTTGAAAAAGTTCTCTACCTATGGGAATCCAATGTTGGTTTTAGTTGTGTGAACATTATCAAAGAGTTCATTGCACAAAATATTGTATGACTCTTCAAATTCCATAGGACCATCCCTAAAATTTGGGGGGAGGTGTAATGCACTAATTATTGAAAATTTCCTCAATGGTGTTGGGATTCACAAATATGTTTTTATTACACAACATGGTAGTGTACATGAAATATTATTGTCTCTATACTATTCTGATCTTAGGTTGTGAAAATAAATCATTTAGATGATACTAATGTCTTTACTATTATCACCTATCCATGAAACATTCACATATGGTGGCACATTTGTCACACAACTCAAAAAATTATGGATAATCACGTATTATAGGATTTTTACAAGTTAACATATAACTTTATTTATGAGGTACTACCAAAAATATGAGGAAATTTGGGTGTTTCAGTTCACCTTTCTCACATAATTTAGGTGTGAGAAAATGTGATAGTTTCATTTAATTGATGAAAGTTACATATAAATTTGGCAGATTGTCCAGAATTGTTCTAGGGGACAACATTTACCATCACCTTGGGAAGATCATGTGCCCCATTTTTGAAGAAAAATTTTTAGTTCCAAACTCCCCCTCATAATTTATGTTTATGGGGAAGAAAAAAGGTTGAATTCTAATGATAAAGTATATTTTTGGGCTATTTTTCTATAGTTTTTCACAGCTAAGATCTATGATTCATAAATTATATCTATAAGTGCACAACCTGAGTTTTCCTATACATATAAATATAGAGATGGAACCAAAGTGTATCCACCAAAAATTCATGCTCGATTGTTTCTCTATTCTATGTGGAACATATCTCTTTTCAAGAACTATTGAGTACTAATCCACAACGGTTGTGAAAAACCATACTTATATGAAACATGATTATATAAAATTATTCAATGAGCCACAATTTATTACTTTTGATGAAAAAATATGTGAGACACATTCTAATGTTATGTAAAATAATGAAATATCACAAGGGATTGTTTTTTCAACAAAAAAATAATAAATAACCAAACCACTATATTAATTGATGATTAGTTTTCTAATGTTTTCACCTCCAATGATAATGCATCCAGTATTAGGAAATTTTTGGAAGCCACAAATGTAATTAGTCTTGTACTTTTGTTTCTAAAATTGAGGAATTGTAGGTCCCACATACCAAGGAACTAATAGGTTATATACATAAATAGATGATTTCATTATAACTTCGGGCTACTCAATTATGTATTTATCATACCTATGGAAATCCATGCACTATGGTTTTGGTAATCATTCTATTATGAGCTTCAATGGTGTAATATCAATTTTTTTATCCATATACTTATGAAATGTACTTATATGAATATTTATACCCCTAGAGACATAATGAGAATAATAACAAAGGAGATACTAGTGGAGGAGGAATATCTAGCCTGTTATTCAAGCATTGTTCAATAAAACATATAAAAAATAAAATATGGTGGTATGAATACTGTGACCTAAGGATATATGGAATCTTCTTGGATGAATGGGTGTGATTGTAATGTGTATATTATGCATGTGAGGATTACAAGGATAATATGTGTCATATTGGGATATATGAGGTTATGTGGACATCTGACATCACTGTTTATCATAACCAGAAGATATTTTCAGAGATCCAAAGTATGTATTTTTCTGATAATAACACCTACCACCTCCATCATGGGATGTAGTGGATATGATTGTAGATTCTTCAACAGATCGGTGGGATACAACTAGAGGGATTCCAATATAATGAGTTCTATCTAGTGCCCAATGCTTTGTGGAATGCAGATAAAATATAGATGGTGTAAAAAATTATACTGGGTAAGCTGATAGAGATCATGCAACACCAAACTCCCATTCACTGAGAGGTCCCCTTTATGACATGATTGTACTTGTTCTAAAGAATTCAAAAAGGTAAAATTTTGGGGTGGCTGATGAAGTATATAGAAATATGATGCCGGAGGAGGAGAGGGTGGTACGGTCTTATATTGGAGGAGGGTAGATATGAGACATAGGGATATACTATATATAATTGGCACATCGAGGTTAAGTATGTGGTGATATTTTTTTCCTTCTAGAGTTTCTGGATTCTATTAGTTTAGGATTAACACATGGTCTTATGACTAGGGACCTCAGTGATGGTATCAATGAATGTTTCTTGAAAGTAGGTCATCCTCAACATCATAGTATTGTTCATGTTTTTCAAACAATTGAGGTAATTCATGAGGGGAGACATTCCTATGTGAATCTACGATTCCTTTAAATTTCATCATGATTGGATAACAACAAACATAAGGGGGTATGGATAATAGAATTATATTACCTCCCCCCCCCCAATCGAATATCAACCCCCGTCCCTCCCTCCTAATTATTTCCAGGGTGCAGCCAATGACACTTAGTGAGGTAAGGGTGGTGTCCCACATGGGAAATTTGGAAACATAAACATTATTTCATTTCTGGCCCCATCAAAAAAAAAATTGATTTCAATTAACCCTAGAGTATACATATTATCTATAGAACATTTCATGTGGTGTGTTAGTATTTGGATCAAAGAAAATATATTCATAAACCATACACCCCAATGGATTTATTTGATAGTTAATCTCTATTCTTCAACCGACAACATAGTTATACCAGATGGACCATGATGAAAGGAACCACTATATTTATCAAATGTAATTGGTTATGTTCAGAAATGATGGCTCCGTGGAATTTATCTTGATTCAGTCCACCGACATCAATGCCAACCTCCCCTAGAATTACAAAAATAAATGGGTGGAGGTATATTATGGCATGGTTTTGTGGATGAAAATAACATGGGTGGATGTTTTGGGGGATCTTTAGGAGGCTTAGTAAAGAAGAAAATATATCAGTTGTAGGGATGAAAATGAAGGGATATGTTCATATTTATTAATATTATTAATAGAAGTGGGAATTTTGGGGCCCATGTTCCCCTAAATTTTGGTGAGGACCCTATAAAGGGTCTGTCTAGTGATGGAGGTATTCCCTAGGTTGTACCATGGGATCATATTAATATATCTAGTGATAAATGTAGTAGATCACAAGAGGCTCCTCAGAGGTATATATTTTAATTAGTGTAGGTTGTAGAGAATGTAATCACACTGTGCTATGAGAGAAAATGGAAATGTTATGACCTAAATTTACAACAGACTAGTTACAGAAGAGGTTGAATAGAGATACGATGAGCTTATTAGATATCAGGTATCCTGGAACATTCACCATGGTTAACTAATTATACATCCTTTAATACCCAACAGTCATGGATACCCTGGTGCACTAGTGTCAGGAGGGTTATCCATACACTCCCTGGTTGAATTACATGATAAGTGGGCAGGTTGTTGGGGAAATGAACACTGAATAACTAGCTATACATGCATTAAACCATGAATCCAATTTCATGTATTCCAGTGATGATGAGTCAAGGGGTAGTGATTCAATGAAGGGAAGTCCTCATGAGATTGGGGAATTTTTCCCCATGGATAAAATGATGGAGATCCTCCTTAGTGAGGTATGATTCTACCCCACAAGTCAGATTTCATGACTAAATGCATTGGGAATCAGTAAATTATGAAATTTATTTTTGTGTGAATCATCATAAGGGGGAAAAGAGGTCTTCATGGACGTTGGGGAAGGTGCCTCCTCAGGTGATAAGATGCCCACATGGGAGTCCCTAAGGCTTCAGTGGGACAGTTAGTGAATAAATATGGGGTAAAGACAGTCAACTACACTATCCTTCTAGTAATTTATGGGTGGCCCCATACCGGTGACTTGGTAGTGGCTTCTTCTGATATTTGGGTGTTCCACTGTGGTTAGATAACCATATATATCAATATAAATCCCCAATTAATATCCAAATTACATTCACTTAAATTTTTAATATCCTAAATCATTTATTGAATTTGATTCACCAAATTTTTGTTTGTTTATTTTTTATAGTCCCTTGTAAGAAACATTACAAGATTTCATGGGGATTCATGCGGTTCCTACCATTGTATAGGGTTCTATAGCGGTGGATAAATCCTTCAAAAAACCAAATCCTTAATACAATGGTTGAGGTGATTACTACCCATGATTTGGTTTTCAAATCTATGAGAGATATGGGTGTCATCTCAGACATCTTATCATGTATGTTTATTCTCATATTAGTTTTATTTACCATGTTTATGATTTCAAATAGTGTTAACCAATTTCATTTTCCTCATTTATTCAATACTGTTTGTGGATGTGGCACATTAGTAGCCGAGCATTCTCGATTAGGAAGGGGCCCTAACAGTCTTTTAGTGGTCATTCCAGTGTTGGAGTAATCCATTACACAAGGAGGGCCAACCACGATCCAGGGAGAGAAATATTTCAAACATGTGGATACAATTTGGGAGGTTGTATAACATACAACTGGTGAAGAGGTCACTACTAGTGTGGTTTTAGGAAAATGTGATCTCCTATGGGGCATAGGTCCCATATTTTCCAACAAGATTCCCAATGAATATACAAATAAAGATATACTCATAACCTTCCTTCAATAATAGCCTATGAGACCTGAAGATATTGATGATTTTGGGCCCACCTTTACCAAGTATAACTAGATTGTTCAACACAGGGCGTAGAGAAGAATCCATTGACTCATCAGCCAAACATTGTGAGCTACCTTCATATATCAAAATTTTCCATTTATTATAGGCTGGTGGACTTGGTGACTAGTGATGTGAATTGTTGCATCCTCCAACCACTACAACAATACATCTTGGTAAAATTTTTATGATGAAAATGTATAGAAATTGATGCCAGTTGTTATTATCACACTTCTGAAGGAAATGTGGAACATTTGGTAGTTTAATAAGATCTCTATTGAATAGAGTTTTTTTATAAAAATTTTTGACATGAATTGGTCAACCAATTCATGCGCCAATAGAATTTATTAAAATACAAGAGAATCAGTAAAAACACGAGGTGTAAAGAACTCACACCATAAGGGATTGATGGGAGAATAAACGAATAATACATAGAGAGATCATGAAAAATCTCAATAAAGAGAAAGTGATGTAAAAAACCTTCATCAACCATTCCATGAGCTCCATAAGGGACTGAATAATGGAAACACCACCATCAGGCCTCCATTCAGTAGGCAATACCATAATGTAGTGAAACCCGCATTTCACAATGACAACCAATAAACGATTAAATAAAGAAGCTGCTGAGAATAACACAAGCCTTTCTTGAATGTCATCTTACACATCACCGTCAAATGAAAAGAAGTAGTAGTAGCGCTTGAATATTAGTGGAAGGTTTCAACAGGAATCATACAATAAGACTGCTACGCCATCAAATATCCTCACATCCAAAATTCATATAGCACACTAAAACATGGTAGTGTAGGAATCCAAAACCCATTACTGGTTTGTATGTTCCAATGATCCATACAAAAAAACCACTTAAGGAAAAAGTTTCAAATTACAAACAAAAAGATGAAAGACCACGAAATAAATTCATACATAGAAAACTCCAACTAGAATATTGGAGAAAAAATTTATTCCCAAGGAATGTCTCTAAACTTGAAGTCAGGATCCTTTTTGAACACCACAACCATTCTCACAAATATGCTCTTCCTAATTTCAAGATACATCTCAGCTGAATTCTCACCATCTTGGTATTTTTTGATGGTAATTTCATTCTATTCATCCATCCATGCATCATCTTCATCACTCACATCATCATCAATCTTATAGGAATCTCAGTACACATGATCATTATTTGGATCGTACTCCTCTTCTATGTCAGTGGTTTCAACAGGTTCTCCAAAAAATGGTTGTTTTGAGGCTCATTTATTTCATTCCTATAGGATTCATGTGATCTTGTAACTATTGTTCTTTCATAATTAGAGTAATCACGGTGATTCCTAGTTTTGAAACATCAGTTCTAAAACCATTCCATTGAATTTTTATCTCCCAATATATGTACCTTGGATGTGAGCTGAAACCATTTTAGACATTTACCATCACGATAGTGGGGGTAGTTCAAATGTGATGAAGGTGGATCCTTTGGTTCATATTCCATGGATAAGATGTGAGAAAATTTTATAATTAATCCATCATCATCGGAGAGCCCATTTGGAAATGAAATAAGGATGTAAATTAAAATAAATGTAACATAAGTGTGTCGGTGATGGTGAATGATGTTCAAGAAGAGTTATAATACTCTAAAGGATATAACATCATGTGTCCGGTATATTGATTAGATGACACCAAATCGATGAATAGTTTTTCTTGCAAGTGTGGTGAATAAAAAAACCAAATGAGTGAGGTTCCGAACATTGAGGCTCTACTGTGCTTCAATAGTATGGGAAATGGTATCCAAATTAACATAATTTATGGTAATATACCTCAGATGATTGGATTTTTCATTTAGATTCATCAATTCATTAACAAGGGTTTTTCATTTTAATTTCATGAGAAATGGACCAGTAAGGGTACAAAAATTTAATATCATGCATTTAAGACTATATGATATTTAGTATTAAGGTTATTTAGCATGGATCGCAGGGACGTGAAATAGTATGACAAGGTTAAACCAAAAACCTAACATGAATGGAAGGACATAGGCAGATCCAATTAAAGGATGAGAAAACTCATTGGTAGAAATAATTTCATCAGTAGACATAATATAATATGTATATGAGCCACTATATATCCCATTCATGGGAATAAATTAACATGAAATTATATAGAATGGTGTCGTAATAGACCATAGATGGGAGTGTAGGTAATCTTGGGTAAGGGCTAGAGCATCGTTTTATTTTATTTCACCTCACAAGGACAATAAAATATATGTTTATCATCTTATTATATGGATGTTAGACACATAGATTAATGTTTTGTAGTTTGGATGAGAAGATTACAAAATGAATGTTGGAGTGGATATACTTTTTCCCTGAAGTAGTGGATTTGGGGAGCACAACCAGGTTTTTTCCAAGTACCAATGGGGAGTCCCCTAGATTTTATAAATTTTAAATTTTCACCCATACTTGTGATTCAGTTATAGAGTGAATTGGATGGAAAAATACGGATTTTTATTAATCTTACTTTCCTTATTTTTTTCATGATAGGTATTTATGCCTCTTAGAATTGGTATTTTAGGGTTATTTTGTGCAGACCATGGTGAGGGTAGTGTTTTATAGAAATGTATATTTTAAAAATGAAAAGGAAATAGTATAATAAATGGTAATATAAACCCTACAATAATGGGGTGTGAGAGGCTTATTTCCATAGAAATATTCCCTTCGTTAAGGCACACATACTTTCTAGTAGTGATACTTATTCTTCTTCTATTTAGGAATCATACTACCTTGTTGTACAGAGATGAAATAAAGTTCAATAATGTAATAATAAATTCCCTAAAAACGTGTATGTGATGGATGTATTTTTTCTTGGCCCAATATAGAAGATCTGTACATCCCTATATATCCCATGGAATATGAATCAAGCCATACATAGTGCTTGAATCAACTTATGTGATAAAAACAGATGTGAATTTAGAGATGAGGGGATATATGAATATCGTTTATGGTTATAAATATTATACTAGCTAGGGTGAGATAACCTATACTTATATAAATTATCATACTCGATGCGAATTGATGTTTCTAGGTGGGACTCAAATAGCTCTTCATTCGAATATGTGATCCCAACTAATGATGGGTACACATTAACAAGACATATGATTGTACCATGAAAGACAAATTATAGCAATGAATATTAAAACAATGGGGTGGATGAAATATTATGCTCCTAGAGTTCATACCCAACTAATTCCTTATTTGGGAATGATTGTGCATTAAATATCTATGAGGGAATACCCTTCCAATTCTCCTAAACCCAAATGTTCCATTCATAGTTTGAGGAAAAAGGAGTGTTGAGGAACCCCCTAGTTAAAGAAGAATACACAATAAGATCATAAAGAGAAAATATGGGAGGGTCCCAATGTCACTAACTTAATCGACATACATGAATGCACAAAGAGGTAACACCATTGGTGTCAAAACTACACTAGAACAAAGGAATGTGGAAAATAAGTAAATCATGACATTCAAGAACTAAACTATAAGTGAATAAAAAATGGGATATAAATGAAAACAAAACATGATTGAAATATAGGTTCCAAAAATATTAAATTCAGGTATGGGGGAGATTAAATGTCAGATCAACCATTGACCATGTTCAAAACATGGGAACATTAACATAGTAGAGGAAGTCCCTCAAGGAATGTTCCCTAGAAATATGGTGAGGCTGATTTTTTATTGAAACATAACCATAGGGGATATTCTTTTTAATTAAATTACTAGGAGGATCTATATCAAGGTTGTCTCTTTGTGTGTTGGAAAACATTAGGGTATTTTTAGGGTGATATCAACACTATGGGTGTGATTCCATTTTTCAAATTAACACATCAAATGTGCACTTTAGTGAGTGAAAATACCAACCATTCCAAAGGGGGAAAGCCTTGTGATATTTTATCGGTGGGAAGATACCATGTATATGAGATCTGGGAATCCCTACATATCCCATGGAGTTGGGAATCAATCCATACATAGTAATAAAATGTTGCATTGTACATACTGGAACTAGGAAGGGTGTTCCCATCTATAGAGGGAAAACGAAACATGATGTTTCATGACCTGCTATGGGGATATGGCTATACAATTTATCATCTTGAAACCAAGACATTATTCCTTTAGTTTAATGTCCAATTGTAAGGATGATGTTTTATATAGTTTAAAATATTATTATAAGAATATTTTCCCACCCGTGGACAATGTGTGAAGATATTTTTTCTCATTTTTTAATGTCTTGTGACTATGACATTGTGTTGGATTATGAAAATTTCCATTTGAGGAATCCAGAAATGGTGGGAGGTGTGATGAGTTTTAAATCCCTAGATATCAATGAATATACACTATTTGAGTATACCTTATGAATGATGTAAGGTACCTACAATTTGGGATCCAGATTTAGTTACTTCTTTAAATGTATATTTAACATACTTAAATATGATAGCATTTATCACTATAGATAGGATATGAGGTGAAACATTTTGTTTAATTCTCATGACACCGAGTTATGATAAACAATTAGGTTTTGTAGTACTTGGATTATGCAACCATCAAGGAAATGAACATTTTACAAGTGAACTTATTAAATATCGCATAGTGATTTATTATTATAAAAAACCATATGAAGGGATGGAATTTGAACATTCATAGGTAACAATATATTTATCCTATGCACTAGGGAGTATAAGGTCCCCTAGGTAGAATTTTCGATTGTTGTTCTATACTTTTATGGGACATTTTAAATATTTTCAGGATATCTCTTACTTTTTTGACCCACTATGTTCTACAAAATGTTGTGGAGGGGTTATTTTAATTCATTTTTATTCCCATTAACCTAACCATGATCGTATGTGATATGATTAAATTATATATTATATGTGACACAAAATTCGTAAGCTCGTTTACTCGAATGTTGGTGTCATTTTCTATGGGGATGGTGTGAGGAATCTTGAATTGATGGATGATGTGTGACTTTACCAACTTGATCATAGACTGGGTCTTCAACTTATTGAAGGGGACCGTTTTGACCAACATTGAGAGGAAATTTGTAATAGTTAGAATTAACCTATATTGTCTTTTTTCATTAGACATTAATGGACCAAAACATAATGTCCCCATACAGTAAATTAGTTTGAGTAATTGTTGACATGGAGTAGCTATAATTATTGATGAATGAATTTGGCATGAATCTACCATGCATGAATCTTATGGGGAAATTATTTGCACTCATGTACCATAGAGGGAAAAAAGTACCCAAATCATTGTTTTTAGTTATAGAGCATCAACCCTTCTTGATGGATCCCAAATGACTTTTTGTGGATTTCATACAGGGTGTAAGGGACATCATTTACTTAGATGAAATAAAGGATTATTTTTTTGAGGAAAAACTTATAGGGAATATAATCTATGTTTGGAATTCCCTAGAGGGTGTCATTTCATGCCCGATGATATATTTTCTCTTTCTCAGCTTGGTTTTGTGGGTGTTTATGATGTTTGAGTTACTCGATGAATGGAGTAATCCATTTTGTCACTTCCTCCTATAGTAGGTAATTTGAAGGCCCTATAATAGAGGTGACTGTGGAACATTTGTTCACCTATAACTCCTACTTGTTGGAAGTGATGGGGATAATGACCCATCGATGTGACATGTGAATGAACAAGATTCTTGGTTGCCCTCTACAAGGGATCATTATAGGAATTCCAAAGAATCTAACTTATCATTTTGGACTTGAGGAACATGATTGAACTTTAGAAAGGATGGGAACTTGGCCACCAGATCACATATTTTCTCTAATAATGGGATTATCACTAGTTTTCTGAGAATGTAGTGATAATTTTTTTTGTTTGATGACCAACATAGATTATCTATTCACATGCGGTTGGGGTGACATTAATCTCGATATCTAACTCAAGATTAGTGATTAGGTTATGGTACTCACCGTATTTGTTGGAATATACTTATGATAAAAGGAATGATTTTAGCATGAGGTATAATGTGGTAGTTATGAAGACAATCACATTTCCAATCTTGTTGAGTTGAGGTATGTTGAGTATTCACCCATTCGGGATTCCAGTGATAATATATTCCATTCATTATAAGGCTCATAGGGCTTACATTTTCCATCCAAATTTGCGATGAAACTCCATATGTAGGCCAAGTGACCCTGGAAGCCTTGTAACTCCATGATATTGTATAGATGAGGAATTTTTAAAATATAATTATTCTTATCTGGATCGATTTATGTGCCACTATTCCTAAAAATTAAACTGTACACTTCCAAAAGGTAACATTAAATGAAAACATCATGGGATTCACCTTCATGTTGTGGGAGAATTTGAATTTGAACACATTACCAATATCCTTATATGGTCCTCACATCAGTAGGATTTCACCATTAAATCATCCACATAGTACTCCACAACTGTCTCAAGTAGTGGATTGAAGATGTTCTCCCATACACACTGATACGTAGATCCCACATTTTTTAAGCCTAATTGTATCACATGATTGAAAATCCTCTCTAATGTACCTAAAAATTTGTGGGTTCTTCATAAATGGGGGCCATCTTGAATTTGTTATAACTATAACACCCATCCATGAATAATATATCCTGTAGAATAGAATCTACGTCAATCAATAACTCTATAATTAAGATAGTAAAATAATACTTTTGGAAGTACTGATTGATGTCCTGGAAGTCAATAAAGAATTTGATGTATATGATCATTTTAATTATGGAAATGATATAAGCCAAATATTAGGGATATTGGAATTTCCTAATGAATTTTTCCTTCATGATATTACTAAATTCTTCATAGAAAATGGGATCATGGTAGGAGGGTATATTTCTAGGATCCTGTTAGAACCCACGGTGGCCAATGGGGTGGCTGAGGTTATGAAAAGAAACCAGGAGTTTAATCCCTAACATTTTATTTTAGCTCTTGGTGAACATTACACAATGTTTATTAACTAAATAAATGTATTTTTCTTGATCCTATAGAGACATGAATTTTCTAAATATCATAGGTCTTAGATCACCCTTCATGTATAGATACACCTATATCAATTCATCCATAGTGATTGAGGCAACTTCCTCCACTGTATGAGGGGATTCTTCTAAATTATTTCCTAACCGGAAATATGAGGATCAGAAGAAGGATATTCATGTACATAAATTTGTGATTTATGTGAGTTTTATTATCAACCTATTTTTTATGGGAAGAGTCTTCTATGATCGGTCCATGTACTTTTACCACTATAATAAACATGATGAATTCTTTTGATGACCCAATCGCATGTGTACTCTGATAGATGGGGAAACCCTTGATGTTAAAACTATGATTATGAGTTGAATTTCATCAAATTACACCCACTCATCATAGGACATGATGTTGGTGTGGGTTGGTGAACATGTGATGGATATTTAATTATAAAATAGGAGTTGATCTCTTGGGCATCAATAGTTCCTAGACCATAAGGGAATATGAAGTAAAATTTGGGAAATCCTTCTAATATGGATGATTAAATGATTCTCAAGTTCTATGGTTACTACTTCCAACCAAAGGATTTGTTGGATGAGTTTTTTCCTTCCAATACACCCAAGGACCAAGTGAGGTAGAAGTGAAATCATTAGGGAATTTGTTTCACTAAACGTCATAAATTTGTAGTTTCTTACCCTCTTAGTTCTAGTTTAGACATCTTAATATGGAGCTCCGTAATGATTCATGGGATCTGTGTCACCATAAAGTTCCAATAATTTACCATTAGGGGAGTACATGACGAACTGGTGATACAAAGAGGGTATAAAAACATACATTTGAATCCAAGGGATTCCCAATAATGAATAATAGCACGTGTCCTATGATACAACCATTCCATGACCATTGTTACCAAGTAACAAAACATGGTCTCCTGATAAATAATACTACCTAGAATTTTCTCACTATATTCATACATTTGGATCACTACGTTGGATGGGGATAAATTTTCCTCAATGAACCCCATCTTTTAAAGTGTTTGGGATTGTATATAATTGACCCCACAACTGGTGTCCACCGAGAAATGATGGAATTCCACGCCATTGAACTAGATGATGACATACATTGAGTGTGTTTTCCCCTAAATTGTGGAACTTCCATCCTCCTAAAATAAAGATATGATGGATTGATACTCTTCTTTATAGGATTATTCTACAAGATAGGCCTCAGTGGTAGCTATATTGTTTTTGAACTAGATATAGCTCTTAATGGCCTCAATGAGAGCCTTACATAATCTATTCGATAGGAAAATATAATGTAGTATTGAGATTCATAATGTTATACTAGTCACATGTTTCAACACATCATACTTCTATGTAAAGGGAATATTTATTCACTCAGGGGATTCTCCGTGACCCAAATCATGGTGGGAATAGTTGGAAGAGGCATTAGATCATGTCTAGTTCTTATTGGGATCCAATGTTGGTTTCACGACATATGATATTATTTAGGTGGCTATGACCAGGAATTATAAAAATATTACTAGTCTATAGGTTATTGTTAATGAGCCATTTGACCACCATACCTTGAATGTTACATGGGTGTTCACGATGATACGACCTATAATGAATATTCAGGTTTCTCCCTATACAAGGCTTGTTTTTATTATTTTTAAATCATGAATCAACCTTTATAAAGGTCTGATCTTGATCATATTACATTTTATAAAGACACTTATCTTTCCCCTTATGGATTCATCCGTAGGTTTCAGAGGTGGTCAGATGATGTATTTCAGTGGTGGGTTCCACAAAATAATCCACAAGGCAAACAACATTTATTGACGCGTAATACTATTCTCTTTTGCAGTGTATTGTGGGGACAAATAAAATGTTGAGGCCTTCTCCAAATTTAGCGATAATGAAATAATATTCAGTATAGTTTTGTTTTATCATGAGATTTGGAACATTATTGTATTGGTTATATCGATACTTATTATTGTAATACATGAAATGCCAAATTTAATATTTAATAACTAGAGGAGGTGTGGTGACTATAGAATGTGACAGTTTTATCAACTAATCAAAAATAACTATATGGGTGATATTCATTTTATTATGGGAATAAAAATCATCAAAAGATTGGGCCCTTATAAGATGAACATGTTGACAATCACTAGATTCATTATCATCACTATCAGTGTTAGTAGATACATATTTCACCTATTTTGATATGTCATCCAAGTCAACAATACCACATTATTCCTAGATATGAAGCCATTATTTAATGAAAAATCAGTGTTTTATTTTTTTACACAAGAAACATGGGTTATGGTTTGTAATTAATGCAGTTCATTATCCTAGGTTATTCAGGTCTCCATGATTATCGAAAAATTAAGACTTTGTTTTCCATGTAATAAATGAATAAACATGGTATGTTATCATCCTTTAATGAGTAGAACCTATTATTTATTGTTTTAAAGGAAATAATAGGTTCTTACTATAACATAGAGATCAGGAAGCATTCTCATGGTAAGGCTACAATTGATGAGGCATTTCCTATAGAGGCCCCAAATGTAAAATTGGTTAAGGGGCCTAGGTTTTCATATTTGTTTCCATATTTTCTCTCAGAATATTCGACATTGATATTGGAAGAGGTGATTTTTGTGACTATTTCTTGTTCCACATTAAGGATTTTTCCAAAATGATTGTTCCATAAAAAGTATTTTATAATCCCACCTAGATGCCGTATAGAGATGGGGGAAGAAACAAACTCATATCAAATATTCTCAACACCCATCCCAAAGAACATTTCATGATAACGTGGAACATTGAGGGAACAAATGAGACCCCTCTAGTTGGAAATTTTGTAATTTACATGGTCACCATCCACTTCTCTTCATTTAGAGAGGTTGTCGATGCTAGCTTTATGCTAGGTGGAGAAGAACTGGTATATAATTTTAATGTGGAGGACTTCCAAGCTCGTAATGGATCCCATGACCAACTAAAAATTCCTGGAAAAGGTAGACCTGAAAATGTTTTCACGAAACAAAATTGTTTGGAATCTTTCTAATGGTTTGTGGTTCCCAAAATTGACCCACGTCATGAATAAATATGGGCCATGTGTTGTAGTGGATCACATAACTCATTGAATAGGGTTGAATTTGGGATGATAAAAACATGGGGGTGTATGAATGTGATCCACCCATTCTAGATATATCTTCCATTTAGGTGTTATTGAATCATATTATGTCTTTAAGGACTCACAATGAATGGTGAGATTTTCTATCACATAACTAGAGTAATGATCGGTATTATTCTCTAAATTGAATATCCAACTAGCTTTAAACATGTAGTTATCATGGTCCAGAGGTGTGATGTATCACTATTTTATTAGGTTAAGATCTATGTGGTATATTTAGCATTATATTTATTTAGTAGACCCACCTTCATCTATTGTGATTGGATAAAAAACATCCCACCTTGATCATTGGTGGTGGACAACAGAGGGTTAGTTACATAGTTGGGTGAGAGGTAGGGTCCCACAAAATGCCTTCTCTGGACAACCACTATTCCCTAAGGAGATTGATGGTGAAACCTTTACAACCATCAATATCATAAAATAAACTAAAAATTGTAGAATCTTCGGTAATTTTTCATATATCCATTGATGAAACAATTGTGCTAGTTAGTCTCGTAATGTTATTAAGGTGTTGAATCATAGGTGGAAGCACCTCAGCAGGAATCCTGATACCCATCATCAGTCTATATTGAGGATATTGGGAACCTACCAGTTATTCATTATAGTGATAGGTCTCACCTCAGGGTATATTTTATCCATCATTCTATTCATCACCAGCCTGATATAGATGATCCTCTAGAGGATTGATCCTAAAATAAAATTCAATATGGTAGTGGAAAGAGGGACGCCATCAATGACAATGTGTGGATCAACCTGACAATATTATTTTCCTCATGGGTGATGTCTCAACTATATGGAATAACACTTTTCCCATCCCACGATATTCTTGTAGGGGGATTCCTCCTTCTTGATTCACTGATGCACTAGGTGGATGCCAATATAACTCCATGGGAAGCTCTAGTGGTACCCATATGAATTGAGGTTTTGAACCACCGAGAGTGATACAATGCTATAAATTCAGAACTACTGATTGATGGACTGATGGTGTTCATAGCTAAATGAATAGGTCCACTAGATGTCTCTAATATTGTTGAAAATAATCCATAGACTTTTTGTAGATGATTGATGTGTGGTCATTAGTTAGAAACATGAATATGAAAAAGTTGGGGGCTTCATGTGGCCATAACTAGATTTGAAATACTTTGAATTCTATAATTTCACTAATATTTACTTATATTATTTATAGGATAATCCTATTCTTGATCACCACATGATCCTATTAGAAATGTTCAGGAAGCTAGGGGAGTTTAAGAAACAAACCTACTATATTGGTGATTTTTTTTGTAGAGGATGAGTTATAAAATAAAATCACCCCTAATATTGTTGAGTGTCCTATGGGGGTGGTTCTATCTTCATGATCATGTATATATAGGATATGGAATACATGTCCTCCTGTTGGTTGGGAAGGCCATCATCCATCTATATATTTTTGTGGAGTTGACCTTCATATATGAGTTCTAAACTAGACCATAGAATAACACCTATTTCTATAATGGATATGGATAGAATGTATGTGGATAATGAAAAATCATTCTATATAGAGAGTCCAATATGGAATCACTGAAATTATCCACATACTATTAGTTATAGTGGGATATGGGGAACATTTAATGCATGGACTTAGGGATTGTAATTCCCAACTAACAACCTCATTCCCCATGATTTGACAGTGTAGTCAATGAAATTTATATCAAGTTTTTAGTTTCCTTGAACATGAAAAGATAGATTTTAATATGGTTCTACCCTTACCCCTATATGTGATAGTGATAAGGGAGCACCCCTACCATGAGTCCTCAAAGGACATTATATTTTGTCCAAACATGTTACAAATAATTACTTTGGAATGACCATGTGGGAAAAAATATCTCAAGGTTATCTTTCAGTGTTATTTTTTGGGTGTTTGAGTTTGTTAAAAAATCATTTTGACAAATCTCTTGAAGTGTTCTTTCCGAAGTAGATTTTTTGTTGTTGGTACAGTTTCCAAGTTTTAGATATATTTTTGGGCCCCAAAACTCTGGATTTCTTTTTGTTTAAAAGGAACGATTCTCATATATCATTTTATTGTAACAAATAGAACATAAATAATTTTGCGTTGTATTTTTATAAAATCAAACCATATAGAATAAGATATTTTCTATTCGAACACAGTAAAATGTTTGTGAAACTACAACGAAAAAATAATCAAAATAATTTTAACCACACAGAAATAATAATACATGGATGGTTAATGGTTTTTTTGAATGTTGGAAGTGAATTATGGAACCCAAAAAAGAAGGTATTCATTTTTTGGGTGAAGTTGGTGTGTTTTATTTTTCTAAAAGGGTGTATTTTTTTTATTAAAGGAAGTGTTTCATAGGGTCCCACAAGGGGAATCATAAACTATGGAAACCGTATAAAGAGTGTATTTTGTAGTGAAGGCCAATCCATAATGGAGTTAATTGTAATTGTGATTATAAGGTTTTATAGGTATATTTTCCTTTTTTAATGACCCATAATCACCTGATTAATGGGATTCAATTTCATTAAATATAGTTATTGTTGATAGAATTTGTGTAAGCCTAAAAGTGCTTCAAGGAGCAGTCCATCTTTTGAAAGGGGAATCCCACAAAGAAAGCTCGGTTAATGGAATGTTTTTGAAAAACATTGTATTTTTTAATGGATAATGCGTTTAGATGGATTCATTCATCTAAACGTTAAATTGGTCTTATTAATCACACATTCAATGTGGTGATAGGTATTTTTAGAATGGATTAATTCTTTTTTTCTTCAGTGAATTAAAATATTTCTTGAAAGGAATCTCTATAAGAAATCACTACATAGAGAAGTATGTTTCCTATTTTGGGTGAAAATAGAGCTTCATGTCACCCAAATGTGTGAAAATATTTCAGTATGTTTTAAAACAATGGAATAGCCATTTTAAGGAGTAGTTTGCACACTTTTGTTGAGGGAGTAGTGATCTTTGAAATTTTGTTTTGTTGTTAACCTGGAAAGATATTGAGTCTAATCTAGACCTTTTAAAAATAGTGTGATTTAGTGGATTTGGTTCATAAACACATTTCTTCTGTATGATACTATTATGATTCCCTGTGAGGGTGATCGAAGTAGAATTTTTCTATCCACTATGTGTTCTAATTATCATTTTTATGTGATATATGAAGGAGGGGGAAGAGTGTTTTGTTTAATGTTGAAAAAATATATTTAGAGTGATATTTGTTTTAATATGTTATACACTAATTCATCCCCCCTATCGAATATTTTACACATTAATTCTCATAGTTATTATGAAAGGGAATGGTTAACATAATTATTTCTATCACAATGTTTTCAATATATATTGTAACCCACATAGGGATTATGATCTTCAATGGAAACATTTTCTAGTTATAGAAGAATCAGATCCAGTACTGCTTCAAATCATTATGCACGAATGTATTTACAACAACAATGTATGATATTTTTGCAAGGGTGGATAGTGGACTTCTATGCGAAGTAGTCTTTAGGGATTTTATTCTGATGTCAATGTAATCTATGCCTTATGAGGGGAATTCTGTAAGAAAATCTAGACAAAGGTGATTATATTTAATTTCACACATGAAATGTGGTAAAATATTTTAAATATATTTGAATGTTATTAAATATTATGAGATGAAAAATTATAGGTTTTTTGGATCAAATATGATGACTTGAAAATTCACCCTAATGAGACTAGAGATAAATTCTATGACCAGGTGAATATTGTTGTTGATGACATTCCTGGTCTCAAAAAATGTCTTGAATATATAAATATTCTTTAGAAAATCCTAATAATACTTCCACCTCTATTCAGTCCAAATGTTTATATACTAGATGATAGTGACACAAATGATCTAACATTAGATGATTTTCATAGTACTATTATTCAATACAAGATGATAAATTATGATAAGGATTATGTGGAAAAATATAAGTCAATAGTTTTGAGATTAATGGAAATGAAAATTTTCACTATTATATATTTATAGGAAGAAGAAGAGTTGGATGAGGTCATGGCATTCCGTTCCTTAAATATACAAAGAGTAAAATGGATGTTCAAAGGGAAACTTCCACACAAATGGTTTCCATGTGGAAATTTGGGATTGATTTTTGTATGGTTCCCTAATAAGATTCATGATTATGATGAATTTGAATTTGTAATTCTTATGAAGAAGTGTCCATCATATCTGAAAGATAAGAAAAATATTAAGATAAACATCCTCAAAAAGAATAATCTTATTTTCCATGATAATGATAGTTCAAAGAATCCATGGTTAAAGGTATGGATAACTACTTGTATCATAGATACTATTCTATTGTGTATGTTATAGGTAACTCTTATTGAAGAGAGGAAAAAAATGGATGAGAAAAAGAAGGACGGATTGATATCCTATATGAATTTTAAGCCTCTCTAGAGTAGATAGATATTTATAGGGGAAAATTAATAAATCCAATAAAGTGTTTCCTAATTTCAATATCTATATTTACTATTAGAAATATGAGTAGTCATAGGTAAAGGAAAAAATTGAAAAGAATACATATTCACTGACAATAAACTCAAAAAAGATCGTTGAGTACAATATCAAAGATGTATAATATAGTTGATTGATTTATGGAGTGACTAACACATAAAAATATAAAATCAAACATATAAAAAACAATATGAGGAAATTTTAAAAATATATTGAAAATTAGATTATCATGAGAGACTTTTGGGTCTTTCTAAGACATTTAGATAGTACATCAGTCAAGTGAAAGAAATTATGGAAGTGTAAAATAGTGTTCCCATAAGATAGAGGAAAAAATATATATCCAAAATGAAAGAATGTTAAGGGTTTTGATCATAAAACAATATATTGATTGATGTCATTCCATAGGCACCCACTATAAGAATAAAAATTATTTTGATACAAAATATGAATTAGAAGGTTCATAGTAGTAAATAAATAACCAGTCCTACAATAACAACTTAATGGAATTCACCTCATTTTAGGTTTAATTACATGGGTAAGATAAAAATTTCCAAAATCTATGTTACATAGAAAAAATGTATCGAAGGGAACAAGTTTAGGAAAAGTGGACTCATAGAGTTCAATATTCCATGATTGATTTTAATGGTCACTATGTCTGGTGTAGATGATTCATAAACATGGATAGTTATTTCCCATAAACAATGAAACATAATGTTCTTAATCAGGTCAAAAGTGGTCATAATTTTCAGCCTAATGTATAATTTATGGTGTAAAAAATGAATAATTGATTTGCTGCTCTATAATATGAAGTTGGTTCATCATTCTCTCAAGATGATCAAGAAAATCATGCCACAACATGTATAAAGTTAATGACATTAATCGTGAAGGAAAGATCTAAGTAAGAAGTGGTTATAGAGATTTACCTTCAAGAATCAGTTTGTAATGGTGTATGGTTCCTTCATAGTGGATTCACATCCCATATGAGGGGAAATACGAATTTTATTATAGCCATTAAATATAACAAGGAATATTTTTTCAGATTTGGAAATGATGATGTCTGGAAGACTATTAGCTCAACAGAATCCACATTTGGGGGAAAAGATATAAGACGAGATAATATCATTATTTTCATATGTATCATTCACAACCTTAAAATATTTTGTTAATTGTATGAATCGCTTCATTCTATAAAATTTACCATGAATATCTATATCATCAATCGAAAATATGGTATGGTTGTTTTATTGGGAAAGTACACTATGGGGAATCTATACTATGTGAGTGGAGACTATGATATATGTTTTCTATCAAAATAGGAATAAAATAGGTTTTGGAATAAATGTCTTGCACATCATTAAAAATAATCCTTATAAAATATATTCAAATGTTATGTATCTTGATATCTCATCATGTAATGGGTTGATCATACTCACACATGAAATTCTTGTCAATAAGGGAGGATTATCAAAAATATTTATACAGAAAAAGAACAAAATGTAAAATAGATTACTTGAATTAGTGAATGTAGATGTGTTTCGACATATCTATATAATATCCATTTATGGAAAGTTGTATTACGCCATTTTCATTGATTATTTAAATAGGATTCCATGAATATTTTTTATTTCATATATGTTTAGTGTGTTCTGTTTCATAACACAATATCAATGGGAAGATAAAATAATGTGTGGACAATATATTTTGAGGTTTAAAACTTATAATATTACATAAATAAAATAATATAAAAGTGTAGTATTATCTCTTAACACATGTGACAATGCACTATGTTTCGGCAATGAGAACTCCAAAAAAATAAAGTGGTCGAGTGGATAAATCAAATTATATGAAACCTAGAAACAAATGCATAGTGAAAAGGACACAGAAGATTAATATTATATAGAAGAAGTATTAACATTAGTTTACATGCCTAATGGGGGTTTTCTATATCCCAAAGAATAAAATACTATGTACAATAAGTAGTATGGAAATAAACAAACATTGAAATACTTTTGTATATTTTTTAGCAAGTATTTTATTATAAATAAAGATAAAAATAGAATGTTAGAGTATAGCAACCATGCCTTTTCTTACATTACTATTACATAATTATAAATATAAACAACATAATAGTATTACACCATGAGGATCCATGGGATTAGTTTCGTGGAAAAACTAGGACTAATCATATCATTTTCAATATCATACATAGACATTTATTTAATTCCTTCTTCTAAAACTTCTTACTGGCACATGACCTCTTTTTAGTATATGTACTCACCTGTGGATATACATAAAAAAGTGGTCAGATAAAATCCAAGTAAGAGGATAAATATAGGTAATATAGTATGGGTTGAAAATAATCATAACATCATCATCATAATCATGAGAGGAAGCATTAATAAATGTATTGAAATGTGGCAATGCATAAAAATGAATCATGTTGTCTTAGGGGGAATCTACCAAACATAATTGTGAAAACATTTATCATCATGTTGACACATCATTTTACCTTATCTCGTGAGGTTCATCACTTTACCCAATGTATTACAACACTTATAATTCTAGTTCCACCTGTCACATTCAAACATTCATATAGCGCTATATAATTCTAGGTACACCCATCACATCATAGCATATTCATTATCATGAATTCCACGTAGAACATATATCAATCATAAACATGTAATGGAATGGTTTTAAACTCACAACCACATGTTTATAAATATTGTTTTCTCAATATAAATATGGAATCACATACTTGATATAAGAATGATTAACCTTGAGTGAGAAGTAAAAGGTGTGTTCTTGAATGAAGAGTTATTTTGGAAAACATTTTTTTTATCATAAAATCCAGTTGATAACATGTGTATCCTATAATATGTAATATAATTATGAAAAATAATTTTTAAAGAGTAACCATACAAAAATGGAGTGAAAGTGGGAGAACCTGAAGAAAGAAAGATGGGTTCGAGAATTTCCCCTTACCTTGTTTCTGAACACTTTCTCAATTTAAAGTCTTCTATTAGCACAATTGATTGATTAATTAACAATTAAATAACCTTTTATACAATAACAATAATATTTTATGGTTTATTTTGTTCATTAATGGGATTTTGGATGAGTTCTATAATTTAAATTCACTGTTCGTTAATGTTCATTTTTATGGTTTTCTTGAACAATTCACTTGTATTTATGAATTGATGTTTGTGTAGAACATGGATAAACATATAGAAATGTTATTACATGCTACTAATGATATTATAGAAGTTTTAATTATCTTATACTGAATTATTTTATATACCATGTGGATGAAACATTAGTTAAGATTTAAAGATGACAATTTTAGTATAATTTGTGTGCTTTTTGATCACAACGAACATATTTAGATTTATCATTTAGTAATATGTTTATAAGGTAGTCCAGAACATTAAATAGGATATAATACATATCAGATAATCAGTTTAAACCACAAAAATGGATTCATTACTACATCATAAATAGGTATAATAAATTGAAAACATTTCCTTCTTGAAGGTGATAAATTAACTACTCACGAACAACATTTTCATTTCTAAAATAAATAGAAGAGGAGAAGGGGGTTGTATGATATAATATCCCATTAGAATCATAAAATTCATTTATATGTATGATACTAGAGTTACCATACCATGTAGATGATGATAGGAGGAGAGTGAATAAGAAAAGAACTTGTAATTGAAAGGAAATTAAACGAAAAGAGAGAGGATAATTACTTCTTGATTTATCCTCTTCATATCATTTTAAAAGGCACCTTTGATTAGACTTTTTATTAAACCAAAACACATGGAAGTAGGGGAGTGTCTAGGGAAGATGTATGGGCAGATTTTAGAAAAGTCTTGAAGCTATAGGGGTGTGAAGAAATGTGGGTGTGAAGGGTTGTATTTATAGTATAGGGGGAGGTTTTTTCCAAATATTTTAATCATTAATTTAATATTTATTCACAAGACAAGAAACAGTGAGTGATCCATGAATACTTAGTGTAATTTGATCATGTTAATATGAACCATATGTTCCTACATCTTTCAAACATCATCCATTACTCTATAATTCATGAATTTAAATTATTCGGTAATTTACATAATTTTACTATTCACAAAAAATCCATCAATTTCTGAAAAATCCAAAACATTTACGGCAAACATTTTTCAATTTTTAGAATCCAAAAAATATTACCTCTTTTCAATAATATTTTTCAAAATATGTGGAATTTAATTCTTAAATAACAAAATATTTTAACCCAAAAATATCAATTTTAATCCATTTATTTTCTTATTCCAACATATTGGTACATCATACATTCACTAAAATATTATATATATAATATCATAGGTAAGGTTACTATTCATTAGGGTATAAAAGTTTTCATAAGGGTAAAATTACTATTCATAAGGGTA
Source organism: Viscum album (assembly GCA_963277665.1). Taxonomy (NCBI): domain Eukaryota; kingdom Viridiplantae; phylum Streptophyta; class Magnoliopsida; order Santalales; family Viscaceae; genus Viscum; species Viscum album. The sequence goes on along the minus strand of OY728160.1, from coordinate 893,467,997 downwards.
ATATTACTCTTCATAAGGGTATGTTATTATTCAAAAAAAAGATTAATCTATTAGACTCCAAAAATCACTGGGTACACAATCGTGTATGTTAGATTTTTTAAATTTAAAACAGATAAGTGGAAAAAATTATGATAAATGGTCTCATAGTATTTAGTATAATGATATGTCATTCTGATTCCCAAAGTAATTATACTATAAGGAATACTTATCAGAATGTAATACCATTGATAACACTTTGGGTTGTTACATTCTCCCCCCCTAATGAAATTTGTCCCCCGAAATTTCATTTTACATAAACATGAGAGGGTACTTCTCCTTCAACGCCTCTTTTAGTTCCCAAGTAGTATTTTAAAACTTATGGTTCCTCCACAACACTTGGACATAGTGGGGGTTCTTTTTGTGTATATCCTTATCTCTCCAGTCCGAAATCTTTACTGGCTACTTCTCATGGGAGAAATCATCATCCTACTGTACCACCTCTGAGTTCGGTACATGTGAGTGATTTGGTATGTACATCCTCAAGAGTAATATATGAAACACATCATGATCATTAGATGTATTTGGTGGAAGTGCAAGCTAATATGACATGTCTACTGTGCGTTCAAGTATCTCAAAGGGGACAATGTACCTTGGGCTTATCTTCCCTTTCTTCCCAAACCAAATGGATCTCATCCGTGGTGATATTCGAAGGAAGACTTTATTTTCTAAGTTAAACTGTAAGTCCCTTCGATGGCCGTTAGCATAGATATTTTTCTAACTCTGAGCATCTTTTATGTTTTTCTAGATGACTTGAACCTTCTCTGTTATCTCTTGTACATTATCATATCCATGTTGTTTTCATTCTCCATCATCATCCCTTAGAGGTCGGATTTCTACATCGCTTTGCATACAATGCTTAATATGAAGCCATTTGAATACATGAGTGAAAGATAATATTGTCTAAGAACTCAACCAATGGAAGATGTTGATCCCATCCACCATTGAATTATATAGAGAAAGATCTTAGTATGTCTTCAAGTGTCTGAATGGTCCTTTCAGATTGGCCATCAGTTTTGGGTGATAGGCCATGCTGAAATTTAATTCAGTACTCAAAACATGTTGAAGACTCCTCCCAAATTTAGATGGTAACCTTAGATCATGATCAGAGACAATTGGGAGTAGAACACCATGTAGTCTCACCAGTTCTATGCCATATATATTTACATGTTTTTCAAGTTATAGGTATTCTCAAATATAGATAAAATGGGATGTCTTGGTGATTCGGTCAACCATAAGACATATTAGATTATTTCCCTTCGACATCATTGGCAGACCCATAGAAATGTTCATAGTAACATTCTCCCATTTCTACATGGGTATAAGAAATGGTTTCATCATCCCTTTGGAATTTTGTTTCTATTATTTAACTTGCTGACATACCATGAACCTTGATATATATTCTGAAATCTCCTTCTTTGTGTTATCCAACTAGAAGTGTTTTCGGAGATCATGGTACATCATGGTACTCCAATGATGGATAGATAATGTTGTTCTATGTGAATCTTCCAATAGATCCCTCTTTATCCCGGGTGATGAAGGCACACAATGCCAAATTCCAAACCAAATTACATTATCATCATCAATATAGAACTTGTGAAGCTTCACTTACATTACAAAATTCACATTTGTTTAAACTCAAAATCAACCATTTGTGCCTCCATAATCTTATGTTTGATAGTTGGTTTCAAAATAATTTGGTTAAGGTATAATGTATCCCCTGCCCATAAGATTTCCAAAACTATCTTTAGCATATCCAAGAAGATATTGTCTTTCTCAGTCCGTAACATGGATAGAGTAGTAGGTTCTTTTATTCAGAGAGCATCAACTACCTTTTTCACCTTTCTTGTATGATAGTTAATAGTGAAATAATACTCCTTCATTATCTCTAACCATCTCCTTTTATGCTTGTTGAGCTCTTTTTGTGTGAATATATACATTATGCTTTTGTGGTCAGATTATATGCCATAATTCTCAAAATTAATGTAGTACACCTTGAATTTAAATGAAAAAATCATGGTAGCAAGCTCTAGATCATGTCTCTAGTAGTTATTCTCATTCATCATCAACTACAGTGTTGTTTTGGCTATCAAATTATCATTTTGTGCGAGTACACAACCCAATAATTTTTTTGAAGAATCGCTATATATCATAAAAAGTTCACCACTTTTCAGTAATGTGAGTAGATGTGCACTTATCAGCCATCTGATTATCTCCTTGAAGCATACCTCACATTTTTGCATCCAGAAAAACTTTACCCCTTTTTCATTAACAAAATTTTCGGTCTTGAAAATCATGTACAATTTATCACAAAACATCAGTAGTACCTACCTAATCTATAAAAACTACATATTTCTGTGACACTAGAGGGAATGGGCCGTTATTCATTTATCATTGTTTTAATGTATCCATAGAAATTCACTCACTTTTGATCACATGTCTCAATAACGTGACTTGCTTTATCCAAAAGTTATAAGTGATGAACATGATGTACAACTTGTCCATTCTCAGTGTCACCAACAATAGTGTTAGAAATTATTCGCATTACTCCTTATTCTTGGACTAGATGAGAATATAATCGATAAACAATACCACATATTTCTATACGTAATGTCTAAAGGATCTATTCATAATGTCAATGGAGATTTCTGGGTCGTTAGAATATTTGAAGGGAATCAATAGAAACTCATAGTTCTCATACCATGTATAAAATGTAGTCTTCACAATATCTTCCTTATTCACCTAAAGTTGATGATATGAAAAACAAAGATCCACCATTGAGAAGTATTTATCTCTTCCTAACTAATTTAACAAGTCACTGATCCTTGGAAGATGATACTTGTTCTTTATAGTGATCTTGTTGAGTTTCTGATAGTCGATACACATCCGTATAGTTCCATCCTACTTCTACACGAAGAGCACTGGCGCACATCAAGGTGATGCATTAGGGTGTATAAACCCTTTGTCTAGATGCACTTATAGTTTCTTATTTAACTCCTCATGTTCGATAAGATCCATACTATAGGAACAAATTGAGATAGGAGTATCACCGGGTATGAGTTCTATTGAGAACTCTATGTCACGATTCGAAGGATGTCCAGGAAACTCATTACGAAATACATCAATATATTCCATCATGATGGGAATTTTAGAAAGTTTTGTACTTTACATTTAATCAACCATTTGGGCAAGGTATTCTTCTTTATAAGGAATCAACACCCACCGAGTTGATGGATTTTTCAAAGGATATTCTTGTTCTTCCATGAATTTATAGAGGATCATGGGTTGTTTTGGAATATGAAAATATATTTCTTTTTTCTGAAAGTTGATATGTGCTCTATATAACGAGAGACTATCCATTCCAATTATTGCATCAAAATCCACCATGGGAATTATTACGAAATTTTATGGAAGAATATTCCCTCATATTCCAACAGGAGAAGAGTCAAACACATGGGTTTCAATGATTTCTCCACTTGGTGTTTTTACCAATATCACTACATCATGGTTTTAGGGATTTGTTTCTAAAATTCTAGAAAACTTTTTAGATATAATGGAATTCATAGAACCAGAATCAAATAAGTATTTTTCCACTATTTAGTGAATAGGAACTGTACCTTGTACGACTTCATTATATTGCTCCACTTTTGCAGTAGTGATGGTATAAGCCTTCACTTTTTTCCCTTTTCCATTGGTGGCTGCTGACACAGATTATGCTCAAGAGCTCTAGCTTTAGTGTAATGGCTTGCATAGTTCCCTTTCACCCTACAGTTACAACATTGAACAATGGGTGGTTCTCTCCTTTCTTCTACTACATTCAACTTCCTTTTCATATATTTCAAAAATTCTTGAGCATTTTTTTCTTCTTTCCCACACATGAAGCATTTCCCCATCCCATTAAGGCAACTCCCATGATGAAACATCCCACATTTTTGGAATATGAATTGTTGCATTTTCTTCCATCATTTATCATTAGATCTCATTGATTGAAACACCATATTACGTTTCTTATCACTATAGCCATGGAACCATTCTCCAAACTCTATCACCACATTTAGAGAACATCAATAAAATTATTCAGAACTCCAAATGTCTAGTATTTCAAGATCCTTTCGAAGGTTTGGTTTTAATATACTATAGAATATATCAATGTTTTAATCATTATTGATAACATAACCAGAAGTTTACCATGAACAACTTGTGAAGTTTTCTTCGTATGTAGTGATAAATTCTCCTTCTTTTTTCACGAGCTCAAGTATTTGTCTCTCCATCTTTGTACAAAGAGTTCATGGGAAGTACTAATTATAAAACATGATATTAATGTATTCCCATTCCATCTCTTCAATTTCATCACTTCGTTTGGTGTTCTTAATCAAATCAAACCATTGATCAGCCACTCCATCTAGATGATAAACGTCTAAATTTACCTTCTTGGTCTTTGAATAGTGAAGTACAAATTACATTTTCTCCAAGGAGTTGACCCACTGTTCCAAAACTAGTGGACTAGATTTCCCACTAAATGTTCATGGCCTTGCCTCATAAAACACTTAATATAAAATGTTCCCTATTTGGTGAAGGAGGATGATCCCTATTATTCTAGTTATTTTTTATAACATGATATATTTGTGCAAGAATCCCCATGATGTTTTAAACTAAACCTACCAATGCATTGGGGATGTTGTTTGGGAAATCATTTCATTTCCCCTCACAATAGTTGTGGGCATGGTTTCTACTGGTTCCCACCATTTTGGAAAATATAAAAGGATATAATGAAACATAAGTCAACAAGTAATGAATAAATAATGTATTCATTTGTAAAATTTTCACTAAAAGAATAATGTATAGGATCCCTATATAAATCTTCTTATGTGCATATTTGTACTTACTCTCAAAATATATTTTTTCTTTATAGTTCACTAATTATAATACCTGAATCAACTATACATTTTATTTGATACCAACTATAGAGACCATGCATTTTCATACTTTACTATTACATAATTTTAAAGATAAACAATATAATAGTATTACACGACAAGGATCTAGAGGTTTAGTGTTTTGGGAAAAAAAGAACGAATCATAACATTTACAATATCAAGCATAATCATTTATTTAATACCTTATTTTTGAGCTTCTTATTAGTACTTGACCTCTCCTTATTACATGTAGTCACCTGAGGATATAAATAAAAAAGGGGTGATCTAAAATCCTCGTACGTCAATAGATAATAACAATATAGGATGGGGTATGCATAATCATAACATCATCATCGAAATCATTATAGGAATTATTAATAAAATACATGAAATAAGGATATGCATAAAAAAGAAACATCATGTCTTAGGGGTCATATACCACACATAGTTTTGAAAAAATATATGATAATGTTCACACATCATTTCAATTTAACTCTTGAGGGTCATCACTTAACCCAATGCATTGGTGAGCTGTATATTTATGGGCGCACCCGTCACATTCAAACATTCATGTTGCGCTATATAATTCAGGGTACACCCATCACATCATAACATTTTCATAATCATTCATTCCACATTGAATATATATTAATAATATACATGAAAAAAGAATGGGTTTAAACTCATAAAAAACATTCATAAACTTTGGGTTCCCAAAACAAATAGGGAATAACACATTTGACACAAAAACCATCAACCTTGAGTGAGAAGTGAATGGTGTGTTCATGAAAATAGATATTTTTTAGAAAACATTTTATTAGACATTAAATCCTATGGGGAATATGTATATCCCAAAATAGGTAAGATAATGATGAGAAATTTATTTTTATGGAGTAACCATACCAAAATAGAGTGAAAGAGGGAAAACCCAAAGGGAGAAATATGGGATTGAGAATTTCCCTTTACCTTGTATATGAACACATTCATCACATTAAAGTATTGTATAACCACATTATATTCATTAATTAATTTTTTTTAACCTTTTAACCATTAATAATATTTTTTAATGTTTTATTATGTTCATTGATGGTCTTTTATATGAGTTAAATAGTTTAAATTCATTGTTTTGGAATGTTCATTTTTATGGTTTTCATGAACTGTTCACTTGTATTTATGAATTGAAGTTCATGTAGAACATGGATAAACATAAAAAAACTAATATTATATTTTATTAATGATATTACGGGAGTATAAATTATCTTATAATGAATTATTTTATATACCATGTGGATGAATCATTAGTTATGATTTAATGATGATCATTTTAGGTTAATTTGGGTGGTGTTTGGATCACAAAGAACAATTTTTGATTCATCATTTAGAAATGTTTATATATGTTAGTTAAAGATATTGAAATAGGATATAATAAATATAACATAATCTGGTTCAATTATAACAATGTTTTCATTACTAGATCTGAATGTAGTAATGGAAATAGAAAACATGTAAATCTTGAAGGTGATAAATTAACACCTCACGAACAACATTTCCTTTCTAAAAGAAAAAGAATAGGAGAAGGGGGTTCGATGATATAATATCCCATTATGATCATATCATTATAGTATATATATGATACTTGATTTTCCATACCATGTGGATTAAGATGGGTCTAGATTGAATAAGAAAAGAACTTGAAATTGAAAATAAATTATAGGAAAAGGAAGAGGGGAATTACGTCTTCAGTTATCCTCTTGAGATCATCCTCAAGGCACCTTGGATTGGCCTTTTGGTGAGACAAAAATCTCTTTGACGTGGAGAAGGGGATGTGGAATATTTTTGTGCGGTGTTTAGGTAAGGACTTAAACTTATGAGGTGTGAGGAAATTTAACTATGAATGGTTGTATTTATAGTGGATGGGAGAGGTGTTTTCTAAATATTATAAACATTAAATTGTTACTTCACAACAAAATAAGGAATAGTGAGTGTTCTGTGACTAAATACAGTAATTGTATCATGTGAATATGAACTATATGTGGTTACATTAGTATACAACCACCCATGACTCTATAATTCATGAATTTAACTTATTTTGTAATTTACCATATTTCACTATTCTAAAAAAAATCCATTTATGTCTGAAAAATCCAAAAAATTCACCCCAACCACTTTTGAACATGTAGAATCCAAAAAATGAAGTGAATTTTCCAAAAATAATTTTTAAAAATTTTGGAATTTAATTATTAATTGAAATAATATATAATTCAAAAATCAATAATTTTAAAACATTTATTTTCTTATTCTATAATAGAGGTACATTATACCTCCACTAAAATAATAAATACATATACTATCATAGGTAAAGATAATATTAATTATGGTATGTCACTATTCATAAAGATATCATTACTATTCTTAATTTTTTGTTACTATTCACCAAAAATTAATATTGTTCGATTAGACTCCAAAAATTACCTTAAACACAATCGTGCATGTAAGATTTACAAAATTTAAAACCAAGAAGTGTGGAAAATTATGTTTAATACTCACATAGAATTTAATAACAAGATATGTCATTGTGATTCCCAATGTGATTATACTATAATGCTGAATTATAAGAAGATAATTTTATTGAGAAATCATCGGGTCGTTACATAGAGTCCCATGGATATGATGGGATATTCCTTGGCTACTAATGAAAATTAAAATCATATAAATTCTTTAATAAGAGGACGTGAAACATAATTTAATGTAATGATTTCAATATATATGATAATGAATTGAATGTTCAATAAAAAAGTGGTCAATTCCCTAATATGAGTGATGATAATGTAAGAATCTCAAGGGGAAAAAATGTGGAAAATACAGATTTAGTAGAATATATTGTTAGTGAACAGGTGAATGAAAATTATCTATTTTCATTAATGTTGAAGGTCTGTGTTGAAAATGACATTCAATACATCATTAATGATCATGCAGTTCAAGTTCGAACAAATAGAATGAGGTTTTTCTAGAATGTGTCCTTCTTATATCAGGTAGAGACAATATTTTTTAAAGAAGAAACTGATGATGGAAATTGTGTTTAGTTAAGGAATAATGTGGATGAAAAAATCCAAACGAACCAAAAATGGGAGATTATTTCAAAAATAGAAAATAATAATGTCATCAGGGAAAAATATGTCTCTTTAAAAAACAAAATGAATAGAGACTGGTAATTCAAAAAAAGTATGAAAGGGGGTCAATAGATACATCCAGCTTGAGATAATTGATGTTGAGGACACATTTTCACATATTTTAATGATGGAAACTATTCAGCCATTATTTGATATTGAATTGAAACAAACGTTTATAGTTATCTTAATGGATGCCAAGTAATAATTTATAAGTGGTGTTCTATAATAATTAGTGTATATTGAAAAATAAGTAGGTTTTTTTCATTAGGTTGAAAACAAATTTTTTAATATTTGGAAGAAACAATATGGGTTGAATCATGAACTGATAGAATGTTATTAAAGTCTTAATCTATTTTTGAATAATCTTGGTTTTCAGTGAGGTGGTGTTGACTACAATATCAATTTCAATAATGTTAGTAATTAAAATATAACAGTTATAGTAAATCTCAATGTCATACTTTTTGGTGGATCAGATGATTCAAATTTCTAAATGATTACAGAATTCAATAAATGTAATTTATAATTATCATTTTTTACTGAACAATCATTTTTTTGTTTAAATGATATGCTAGGATGAATGACACATTCATTTATTAATATAAATACTTCAATGAGCTTCTAAGATGATTTGGAATGGATAATTTCAAGGAAATTACAACTCTAGTGGCTACCTAGTTGAAATATTATTGATATGATAAAGGAAAACTGGTTAATATCTCAAAATATATAATTATCCTTCAAATTATATGAAAATAACATCATCAGAACCTGATATTGTATTTTTCACATTCTAAGAAGTGAAATTTCCTACAAACCTCAAATAAAATAAACAGACGCATAGTATAAATAATAATTTGATATATCATGATCATAATGGATTTTGGATTTATATACAATGAAAAATATCAACAGGATTTAATGGGATGTATAGATTCAGATTGGACCAACATAGCTATAGATAGAAAACCAATATATGATGGTACATTCTATATTGGTGTATTGTGGAATTCATGGCTATAATAAAAACAAATATTTCATTTAATTGAGAACCATTTAAGATGGATATACTATGTCCACTGAGTCAAGAATGATACTATTTTGTATGATGAACTGACTTGAAGATATGGATGTTTATGTGATGTCTTTAATTGGAATATATTTTGATAATTGAAGTGACATTAATCTTAGAAAAAATATAATCCATCTTTCATGGATGAAGTAAATTAAAATCAAGTATTATTTTATCATAGAGAAGGTGAATAATGGGTTTGTGAAGATGGAGTATATGCCGACATAACTAAATGTTGTAGATATTCTAATGAAGGCCTTACCTAATGAATAATTTTATTGACATCGACTAACTATTGGAGTTCTATCTTCTCCATACAATTGAACAAGGGTGGACATTGAACCCCCTCTCTTGTAGGTATGGTGTGGTTTTAACTTCTATTTTGATGTGTGTTTTTTTCATCTTACATCCACAACGGTGTGCCCTTTGGGTTCATTGAAAAGGGAGAGAAAATATCATGATAATTAATGGGGGAAAAGTGTATAGGGGGAGTATTGAAGTAGTGGGGTTTATTTTTGACAATTATAAAGATGTTCAATAAATATTATATATCATAATATATGTGGTTCATGATTCAAGTAGTTTTATATTATACTAATGAAGTGATCCATTGATGAAATTTGAATTCGTCGATTGTTTCTCATGAGGAGCATGTATCATGTGGGAATAGATTGTGAGTTGATTAAATCCTTGATCTCTATCTAGAATGATAAGAAGTAAATTTAGGTAGAATATGTGGGAACACAATGAGTTTTTAATACATTGGAAATAGAATATTTAATGTTGTATCAATAATTTTAGGGTTTTCAACAAACCCAAGTGGAGGACTATTGCGAAAAAATCACTCAATGATATCTTTCAAGGTTTTTGTGTTTTTATCTATTTATTGAAAAAGACGGTTGATAAATTTTCGGGGAGGATGTTTCATAATTTTTTGTTTTGATGGTGGCGTAGCCTCCCAATTTTTTCAATGTTTTTAGGAATAAAAAAATTGGGATTTTTTAGGGAAAATTAAGGATTCTCACATTGAATTTGTTATGGAATGAATATAGTCTAAAAGAGTTCGTAGTGGATTTTTGGAAAATGAAACATAATAATATTAGAGGATTACTATCTGAACCATGAAAATGATTTGAAAATCATAAATAATAACATGGTAACGGTATTTAAACAACTTGGAAGAAAATATATGTGACTTTTAATAGTTTTTTCATTTGCGGATAAATATGTTGGATTAATGCACTAGTAAAGGTAGTATTCATTTTCGAGTGAAGGCAGTGACCTTATGATTTCTATAAAGGGTAATTTTATGTGTATGACTGTGTTGTTTTAGAAGCCACCACAATGGGAATATTTTTCTATATGAACTGCATACTGAGTGCAGTTTTTTGTGAAGCTCAATTCATAAAGGAGTTAATAAAAATTGTGATTTGAGTGGTGTTATTGTATCTTTGACTATATAAATAAACAATAACATCATGATTAATGGGATGAAATTTTAATAGATAGATTTATTACTGTATGAATGTTTCTAATTTTTTAAGTATTTCATGGCGTAGTTTAGCTCGTGAAGGAGACATACTATAAACAAATATTGGTTCACGAACGGTTTTTGATGAGGACATTATTCCATAACAGATAAGTGGTTTGTGAGGCTTTATTATTTTTGAGGTAATAGAATCTCATGAAGCACTGATGCTCTGATATTTATGGGGTTTTATGAAGTGATTAATACTGTAAGAGGAGGGAAACAGTTTTTGAAAGGTATATTGACATGGAAATCACTACCTAGTTAATTTTGTATCATCAATTTGATGAAAAAAATGAATCATAGAACACTCTTGAGTGAAACTATTTTGATGTGATTCTGAATAATAAAATAATCCTCTAAACTAGAAGTGCAGAAACTTCAATTGAGAGGGATGTGGGTTTTCAAATTGTGTTTGGTTGTAAACTACATTGGAAAATTAATCTTATCTAATAATTAATATAGAAGTTCCCTTTATTGGATTTTTTACATTAGAACATTGAAATTTTATGCTCCTTGGATGTATCTCAGTGAGGATGAACAATTTAAAATCGTGGTGTCCTATTATTGTTATAATTTTCATATATTATGACCTATAGGAAGGATAGAGAATATTGATTTGTTTAATGATGCAAACAATATCCAAATTGATAGTTTTTTCAATCTATCATGTCCTGATTCACCCCTATCCTTAGGTTTTTAACCATGTTGGGATAACACACCCCCACAAAGATTGTTTTTTCTTTACCCCTAAGAGGTATCACTAAGTAATGAGAATTATTTAGTGTTGGTATACCCTCTGTGTTAGAAGATGTCATCACAGGGAAGAACTCTAAGGTGGAATACAATATCATGGGATGGTCCCATATAGTAGTTTTTGGTGGCCCCTATAGAGTGGTGATTCAACCAACTCATACTAGATGGTGGTTGGGTGCTTTATACCAACTAGGTGGGGATATTCCCCCATATACTGGTTATGATTTTAATAGGTTTACTAGAGGTGGTAGGGTCCATTAGAGTGGATATAGAAGACTCAGATTAAGAAAGGTTGGAGGATTTTACTCAGTGTAGACATCATGGGTTAAACAATTGGACTGGTGGAATAGGGTTTGGATCACCTAATTCATTGGAAAATATAGATTTCTTGAATTATTGGTTGTTCCAAGTAGTGGGATCCCTCAACAATGGATTTCAAGTAGTGTTTATATTAGGAGAATATAGTGTATATGCTTTCTCCATAGTGTAGAGGAGAGAGTTTTCATATAATTCCATGAATAGACTCCCAAAATGGTTAATGACCTTAATGATGGGGACTAACTCACGTGTGATCCCTACATATTGTGTAATTGACATAGTTCCCTATAATTCATGTGTTTCTAATCCATATAGCTTGTTGGGATGACCTTGTCATGTTTTTATTAGTGAAGAAGGTCATTGACCACCCTATGTAAGATATGCTCGGAGATATAGATGGGGAGATGGTTAATAGAAGAAATATGAGTGGTGTTAATCATTGAATAAGAATTTTGGTATCGGATTACAACATTTTTAGACCTCCTACCCTATGCATATTGGTGGTGGGTTTTCGATTTTTTCTAGTAACCAATATCTGGTATGACACTTGAAATCATTTTGTTAGTACATGTATAATAATCGCGATTAATAATGTTCAAAATGCTAATAATCATTCCCCGTGAAATGTATAAGGTATTAAGGATATCAATTCCTATTATCATAGATAACAAATTCTCTTAATCTTCTCCATGTGAAAAAAATAAAATACTCATGTATGGGAAAACATTCTATTTTATCATTATTCCCTATGGGTGAAAATTCACACGTATAGGGTCTTTGTCCATTGGATGATCCTGGTCTCGGTGAAAAAATATTCTCACATTCCAAAGGAAGGAGGTTTCTACCATCACGGTAGATGATGTCCACTATTTAATGCGAACATGATGAGAAGATTCCTTCTACCCATATAATGGATTTCTACACTGTATTTTTCTTTATCATGATCTCCCTCAAATATTTAATACATTTTTATGAATCTCATTGTTTAAGTCATTTTATATTTTTCATAAGTTAATAATGCCACTTATTTCAATTATAGAGAGGAAACATGTGATCAGAGAAGATGAGGATGTTTGGTATATTGGGAATCTATAAATATTTCTCATTTGGGATTTGAGGGAATCATATTCTCATGAAATAATTTTTTATAGGTACAAAATATGATGTATCCCATGAAATACATGAGGTAAAAAATAGTTTTCTTGTATGGATTACATGTATCATTGCCTTGGAAATCACGAGGCTTCTATAGATAGTGTATCACATTCGTCACACGAGGAACCCGATGCTATTCAATCTACAAAAGTTATGCACCTTCCAAAAGTATTCCTAGGATCATCACCTAGGGTTTCTCAAGCTCATCACATGAGGTAGGGAATCAAGATCATAACATAAGTTGGGAGATATGGATTGGATGCTTGATGAATACACATCTTAGGCTCTCCAACTAAGGTACCCTTTGATATTCACATAGGGTCAGGGTTTTGATGCATCAACAGGGGTCACATGTTTAAATCCAAGTGAATACCATTTAAATATTTGAATTTTATTGTGGATAGTCCCACATACGCCCAATATGTCTAGTTTAGTCATAGATTTAAATTATAGTGTGGACTATTCCCATATGCTATCATCACATGCGAGGTCAAGAATAGGTTTGAATTTTATGGTTACATTTAAGTCTAGTGGGGAACTAATTTTAGATGGTGAGTGGTTTGTTATACTCTAGAAATATGATCATGCATTGCAGTTACCACATCTCAAGGTGATAACAATTTCCGGTATTGATGGAATTGAACCACAATGTGTTATCATATGTACCTTGATACGGGATAAGAATTAGAACTATTGTAGTTCTACTACACAATTTAAGTTCATAGAGTAGTTTTGGTATATCTATTGTAACATTGTGTTGTGATATGTCTTCTGTCATTAAAGGAGAGATGATAAGGAATGGTATGAGGCTTAATCATATAATCTTCTCGATATATAGAATAATCACCTAATTCTTTTTTATAATGCATCATAGGCTCATCATATTGGATAAGGATAAAGTTTAATGTCATGTATTAAGGATATTTTCTTATGATTGAAGGTCTAATGACTAGGATATTGTGTTATGCAGTTTAATGTCTTATAGATCAGATGTTTTTTTCGGGATAACATGTTGAGTCACCTATTCTTAGTTTTTGTGGGAGGCTAGGAGGATTTTAGGTTCTCATATACACTCATTGGGGGAAACGATGGCCTCCATCCCTTCATGAATCATTAGATGGGGATTATATGTCCACTACAATGGTTATTTTAGAGAGAGAATGTATTTACACAACCAATTTTAGGTAGCATGCATTGGTCCCAAGGTAATGGTTCCTAGCCCTTTATGGGAGAAAAGGGATTATGCAAGAGGGTCAATGATAAAAGTCCTAATAATGAGGCTTTCATGGGTATATATTGTTTGATGGTTGTAGGGAACATGATCATTCAACTTTCAGGAATCAATGTTTGGTGAAAGGATTTGTTGTGTTAGGGACACAGAGGTTGTGTCATGAATCATTGGAGTTGCATGGATATTTATTTTTTTTGGGAACCATATGGTCCATCATAATGAAATGACATGAATGGTGGAGACATATATGTGTGTATCCATTATTTTTTCATGAGGAATAGATTTGTGCAAAGAAATTCCATATTGTGTGAATTTATTTCGGTGTCAAGGTAAATTCTGTGAATCATCGATAACAAAATCCTATGTGATTTCCGTCCTACGTGAGTGTTTTTTGAACTTTATCATTTTATGTGAATTCATGGGATGTTCTGTTTTTTCATGAATCATAACAAAGAGGTATCCATGAATGATATCATGACTTTTTATCATATGAAGGTTGATCCCAAAAAAATAGTGGCGATGCACTATTTATATATTTTTTGGCCCCATGAGTTTTGGTTCACAAAACATGGTTGTGTTTCACAAAGGAATGGGTCTAAAAACAATTCAAATCATGGATTGAAAATTAACCATTCCTTTCCTCCTAAATCGTATCATTGAAACATTTCAATTTGACATAACCTTTCTCACACAACTAAAATATTCCGGATATTGAATGTAGTACTCGATAGTTGTGCATGAAAATTTCGCTTTTATGACGTTCTTCTCAAAATGAATGAATCTTTGGACATTTTAAATTTCCTTTATTACTCAAATTAGTTATTAAAATAATGAGGTATTTATATTAAGCTGATTAATGTTACTTGAAAATTTTCACCTCTAATTTGGAATGGTACCTGGGGCAGTGTTTTAACCTCACTTTTGGAAGATAATGTGTTCTTATGTTCATTGTGAATTTTTAGCACCAACAGATATCCAAATGAATGGTCTAGTTTATCCACTCATAGTTAATTATTGAAAAGAATATTTTTATGTAAATAAAATCCATGATTTGTAGTAATAGTTCCTTTAAGAATTATCAATGTTCTATTTAAAATTATTAGTCTTAATATTGATTGAAAACATAGTTAATTACATCATATTGATATGTTCTTGGAAAGAGAATTAGTTTTCGTTAACAATTAGTACGAAACATGGGTATTCCCTAAAGTGTTGTTTTTTCACATAGAGAATAATAATTTTAATGTTTCAGGGTTTACATTTTGTGGTTAGCTTCAAGGAAAATTTTATTTGTTGACGACAAAGGTGACATGTCACAAGCCAATTATTACTCACAACAAGGCAGTTCTAACATGAAATAATTTTTCTGTTGGTAAAATAACCTCTTGAGATATACTCAAGACAATCTTCTATAAGATTAGGATAAACCAATTAATGTTTAGGGGGTTATGTGTTGAAATATAATGCGACAATTCAACCCATTAAAATTTATAACATATCATGAGTTTTTAGTAACATAATGAGTCATTAATAGGATTCTACCTAAGGCAGAATCATTACATGATGGGTGTTTTTAGGATTATCCATGGAGTAGATCTATAGACATGGGTCATTAGCTGTAACACCTCATTTTTAAAAAAATAAAACTATGATCGATATCTTAATTAATATTAAACACCAAGCTTTATGTGCATTTGAATATACTATAAAAACATTACAATTTAAATGAGACAGTTATAACCAAGGCATTGAATTGGTGGGCATAAATAGAATTAAGTGCATTATTAATCATATAAAAAGGTATGAATCAATAAAAATGAATTGGTAAAGTCATTGTATGCAATCACTCAACTTTTATTAAAGTCATTTTATAATTCAAAAATAAGTGTTTTATTTAAAAATGTTTTTCATTTCTCTTTGTGAGAAAATATTTTAATTAATTTCTTAAAAATTATTAATTTTATTTGATAAAAACTATATCAATTCTCAAATCACCATATCAAAATTTAATTATTGTAAAATAATCATATTTTTTTGAATGATTTTGTTCAATTAAAAGTGAAAACATTGATCTCTATTGAAAATTATATATTTTTTAAATTATTTACAAATTTAATTTCAATTTGGATTATTTTAAAAAAATTATTTATTTCGTTTGGAAAAAAAATTAATCAAATTATTTTCCATTTAAAGAATTTTGTTATTGAATTTGGTATAATTTTTTTACATCAAAGGAATGTTTTTCCAAAACTAATTTTTATTTTAATTTTTAATTAATTTCTGTTATTTATAGTAATTGAATTATGAAAATTTAGTTCAATATTTTGAATTAGGATGTCCAAAGTGGTTAAATAGGTCCCATTTTTTATTCATTATTAATAGTTACCATAGTAAATTATTTTCACCATGATAATGGAAAATCTAGTGATTATGGTTAAAAATAATATGACAAGGCCTTAAAAATGACCATAAAACGTGAATTTATCTTTTTGTATGAGTTTAATTCATCCATATCCATAATTTTTCAAAAATATGTCATTTTTTGGTAACATTTCTTTAATTTTTCACTTTATATTATTTTATATAATGAAATTTATAAAACATCATTCTCTTGGTTTAATTGTCAAGATATTTTTAAGATAAGGGTAAAAGAGGTTATGTATAGTTATTTATATAATTTTCACCTAAAAGTTATTTTTTATCATGGTAATTTATTTCTCATTTTTTATAATGAAATATTTAGCTTAAATTCTTATATAACACCCACACAGTATTTATTCAATTAATTGAAAAATGAAATATGTTATTCTAAATGTATGAAATGTTTTACAATTTCAATTAATTATTGTATTACAATAAATTTTTAAATAAACTTTACATATTTATGTTTTTTAAGGATTAATTTCAAATTTAATTTAATTCATGTTTTTAATGTCTTATTAATTTAATAGTTAAAAAATGACATTAATGATATTTTATAATAATTATTATTTTATTAATTGATTTAAAATTCATGAAAATATTATATTAGCAAAAAATTTGGGATATGGTTTAAAATATTAACCATGGTCTAATTATGGCCCAAAAAAACTTTAATTGTTGTTGGGTTAGCCCATATAGAGTTAAAAGCTGTGTGATCACCATAATTTTCAGAAAGGATAATGTGGGGTCTAAAAAATAAGATAAGGGAAAATGTATAGTATTAACTTGTAAAACTTTTATTGGCTGATTTTATTTCAATAAATTCTCATCATATAATATAAATATATCATTTTTATTCATTTACACATGATAAATAATTTATATTAATTTTATTGTATATGAAATTTAAAAAGTGCCCCTCCCAATACTTTTAAAAGGGATCCAAATCTCCTTTCTCATAAAAGATAAAAATACTTTTAGTACATAAAATGATGACCCAAATACATTACTAATATCCATACCATCATTATATATTTATTTATTTAATAAAAATATCAATCTTATAATTCTTAATGTGTAAAGAAAAATACATTGTTCAAAGAAGATGAATAAACTGTAACTGAATATTTTTCAACTATTTCATCTTCAACCTTTCGAAAATATGATTAAACCATGATAATATGATAACATAGGTATCTGAAAAAGAATAAATTATTATCATATTAATTAAATACCCTATATCAATCTCATTTTAATTAAAATGTGAAATTATACCGTCGTTTTTGAGTACTAGAGACTATCACCTCATGAAACGATGCAATTTATTTCCCATCATTGTATCTAATGAAAATTTGTAAATAATTAATTAAAGGAAATATATCATATCAATGAAATATTTATAATGTTGGAATATTAAAATATCATATATTTTCTCACACTTGTATTCATTAAAAAATGAAAATGTCGTTTGTGCGTACTTGTGGACTACCACCTCCACAGAGCGACATGATTTGTTTTTCATCACCATAACTAAAGAATGGTTTATATAAGTTTAATAAAATATAAAATATTATATATATAATATAATGATAATTATTTTAATTTAATATAATATTTACCTTACTTCCATCACGACCATTTAAAATTTGACATGTTGATCTTGCATATGTATAACCTACCGTCTCTTTGATTATTACACAGTTAATTTTTAATATCCATATTTCATGGTTGTTATTAAGAATATGATATATTTACATAAATTAAAATTATTACATGATTATTATTATTTATATGATGAAATATTTTTCCCTATGTCCTTATTCAATATACCAAAATGATGTTGGACATATGAGTCAAATATCTGATTTGAACCTAAATGATTAAGTAATTAAATATAACATGTTTATAAATAAAATAAAATGGATAATAAAAACTAAAAACGTTAATTATATGGTAAATAGTTAATAGAAGTTTATTATTTAGGATAAAAAACAACATACATGATGACTCAATCTTGTGGTAAGATAATTTCATTAAAAAACATCTTCTAATGTTTCCCTTATAACTCTTTTCCATCAAATGTACAATATATTTTAATTTTTTAAAAAAATTATTATTTATGCTAAAATGTATTCTAATGTAATTTTTTCCCATATTTTAATATATTTACAATATTTTTAAAACGAAATATTTTAAATGATTTACATAAGAGACACTTTACATTAAAAACATATTTCAAAAAATTTTACTGATTTTTTTAAAATATTTTTTTCCCAGGTACATATCCCATAAATTATTTTATGAATTTAATTATATCAATATAAATGAATTATTAAGTGCATCTTATTCTACTTTTGAATTCTCTTATGATAAACCATATATTTTTTATATTTTACGTCGCGATTTATTACCTAAACATACACATAATAAAATCCAAAAAGACCATAAAGACTAGTAAATTTTAGAAATTAGGTACATATAATAACAAATTAAAATAATAATGAAATGAAATAATTTAAAATTTCTTCAACATACTCTTTAAACTACATCCTTCTTCTGAAACTGCATGGTATAACATAGGGATGTACATAAGAAAGGGTTGATCTATGAAGCTCAGTTAGGGAATAAAATAATAATAACATCATTTAATGTAGTACATGTGTATTAATATAAACATACAAGTTACATTATAGGATTTTCAATCATAATAATTAACAATGATGGATGATATTACATTTTAACAAAAAGGCAACACAGGAATGTAACAATAACATAAAACATGGCATCATAAAAACCTTTCATGGGTAAAAACCATAAAAAAATAATATAGTGTGATAAAGATGACCTCCTTCAATCCCTGCATGGAATATCCTGAGTTTAACAAATTATTCAATGCATTTTAAGGCTATATAATTCTGGCCCAAACCAGCAGGTTCACATCATGTACAAACATATATGTTCCACATAGATCATTCAATATAGGATCATATTTCATCACAATTAATCCCACGAATACATAGTGTGGGTTACATAAATTTTCGTTAAAAATCAAATATTTATATTTACACCCATTCCAATACCCGTGATTTGTCTAGAGTATTGGTATTCATTGCAAAAATGCTTGGCATGGAAATTTGTAGGATAATTTTGGCATCATAATGTGCGAACATAAGGGTTTTATTAGAGTAGTGATTTGGAGTGAAAGGGGTATCACATTACTTATTAATCATAATAATAGTAGTATTAGTGTGTTAATTCTTATCCCAAGATGAATACTTGTGAATCAAAAGGAAAAAAATAAATAAGGTTCTTGAATAAATTGTAGTATACGATCTATTACCATGAGAGGGTGCTTTAAAAAAGGCCGGACAATCTCCTTGAGAGATTGGGGAAACCTTGGGAGGCATCTATAGAGTGAATGAAAGAGTAATGCCCTGATAAATTTGTTTTTAGTTAATATTAAGGGGTGTTTAGGTGGGTTTATATATAAAAATAAATGATAATTCATTATTAATTTCTAGTATTAGGTTTTGGACTCTATATGATAATGTAGTAATATAAATAAATAAAAAGGATTTTCCCTTACGTTCATCGAAAATTGAGTGATTTTCAGTATTTAACATTTTGAATAACTGATATCAGTAACATAATACCCTAGGTGATGTGGAAGTGAGTCTTTTTTAGATATAATTGAATTTAAAACAATAAAATATTATATACATTTTGCAGGATTCATTAAGGGTTTATAAAATTAAATAAATAACCTAAGAAACAAATTATATTATAGGGGATATATATATATGTCTTTGGAAGCCATTAATTTCATATATTACATCACTATTGTTAGATTATGACATTTCTTACAATCTATATATTTATATCGTATTTAATTTTTTTTAAAATTGATTTTCTCAAAAAAATTAAGAAAAAATAACCATTGGATAATTTAGATGTGATGATAAAAAAATTATTTCATCAGAATTATTATCTAAATATTATTATTTACAAATTTAAATCATAATAATTAGTTATTGAAAAATAATGATTTTACAATAATAACAGTTTTTTCTTTTGTATAATAATTATTTTTGACTTCATAAAATTATATTATCAATTATATTTATTAAAAATTATTTAATAATAATATATTATTAAAATATATTTTATTTTATAAATTATATAATTCATTAAAATAGAGTGTTCTGAATGAAGCTATACATTTCAAAAAAATACTATTTGGGTTTCATGTTATTAAAAACTAATATTTATCAAACTAAATATATAAAAATTTTAAAATAAATAATGATAAAAATGGATAAATAAAATAGTTTATGTAAATATAAAAAACCGTACTATTATGATCTAGATATATAACCCTTTATTACAACAAAAAAACCCTAAGGGTATGGTGTGCAATAGTGACATTTTCATTTGGTGGTTTAGTGAAAATGGTTTGGGTCATGATATCAACAAGTGTGAACATATTCTTTAAATGCTTTATCATGATTCGGTTTATTAATTTGATCTTCATATTGGTCAAGGAAAAATACTTTTTATTTTATTTCCCTTATATGCTATTATAAATGGGCTTGATAGATTTAATCCTCGTAGTTGAGGTAATCATTATTTTTGTCTCAATCAGTTGAACTTTCTGAAAACCCTTTATATATACAAATCAACAAATAACTATTCAATGGATATATTATCAATAGTATGATGCCTAAGGGTATTTTATATCAAATAATATGTAATGATCAAAAAATAACCAATGTGGTGCAATGTTTTTTCTATAACTTCATTTCTTAATAATGAATTTTCCCAATTTAAAAAAGAAATTTCATTTATAAAAGATGAGTTTGTTACGTTATTCCCCATTCAATAACATTACCCACAATATTTTCATTCCAAAGACTATAAATTATGAGGTTACTTTTGTTTCATTAACTCAACTAGTTATAAATTTTCTTCCTTGAAATTGTGGTTCTTCCATACCACTTTTATCATGTGATTTTTCAAATTTCATATAAATTTTTCTCTACAATCTTGGATCTTCACTGAATGCGCCTCCAATGGGAGATCATTCATCAATGGTTCCTCCTTTAGATTCAATACTTGTGAGGGGCTTGGTATCTAATTTCATAATAGAGATACATGCACCACATTATATACCTGAGATAAGTTATCTAGGTGTGCTAGTTGATATGCTTCTGATCTGATGTGATCAGTGATCTCAACCTGACCACTTTATCATGGAATATGCTATACATTCCTATAAAACCTCATGAATTTATTCCACAATGATGTGTGATGGAATAATTTTTCTCCTACATCATAATACAAAAATCATACACAATTGTTTGAATATCTATTATTTCAATTTTATTGTGGATTTCATTTGATATTGAATTGTTTAAATGTTGTCTTTAATCTCTTGGATAAGATTAGGTCCCATCATCATCTTCTATCAAACCTCATGCCAAAATAACATAGTATGTCACCTATTCTCACACAGAGCATAATATGGTTCCATTTGAAATCTAGAATATAGTTTTTTTATATAATAACTCTATTATGGGAATGTTTTTATACCAACATCATTGTAAATATGTTAAACATGATCTCAGCATTCCCTCTAATGATTTAATTGTTATTTTGTAATGAACTCTCATCTAAGGGTGTTATGTAATGTTGATGCTTTGTTTTACATTGAATACTTAATGAATTATTATAAAAAACATTGAGGTAAATCAGGGATCATGATAAGATACAATAGATTTTGAAACTCCATGATTTCTTACATCTTACCTTATATATGTGGTGGTGATTTGGTCAAGAGATAAATCTTCATTCATAGTAATGAATTTTATTGACATGGTAAGGTGTACGACTACCACCTAGATGGAGTTATTGTCTGTAGGGGTCAAAGGGAGTCCGAGGATAAAATTCATGTTTGTGTTTTAACATTTCCATACATTTATCAGTAATGGTCTCATTATACACAAGTAATTTTATTATTTCTTCCTGACATGCACGAATACCAAGAATTGAGATACAGAATCCACAATCTACCTCTTCATGTTATCTTACCAGATGTTTTTCTTCAAATATCATTAAATTATTGTTCTTCCTATATAAATATATAAGGATGATCTATGTGAATTATCCACAAGTTAACTCTTTAGTTATATTTTTATGGGAATAATATCTAAGTTTCGATCCATATAAATCATTCTTCATCAAAGATAATGTCAAGAATATTTTCTAACTTCATCTATAGTAACTCATCATCTTTATGGGAATCCATGGTCCTCTCAAGAATAGATGGTTGAGTAATTATTTGAGCTAGGTTGGATTAAGATCCTATTATTTACCATGTCCATAATTTTCATGTCTATAATTATTGGATTCCTTTTAACCCTCATCATGGACAGAGGAGTGGGTTTTTTTTACTCAGAGAATATACCACATTTTTTTCTTTCACATGATTGTAATGGATTGAAAAGTCATACTACTTGATCAAATCTAACCAACCTCAATTATTAATATTTACATCATTTTTTGTGAATATATTCTTGAGTCTTTTATGATTCGTATATATACATATATCACACCTCTCCGTATAGGTATAATTTTAATAAATCTTTAGTGTGAAAATTACTACTAACAATTTTATATGAGGAATTGGGTAGTTTTTTCTCATGGATGATTAATTTGTGGGGGACATAGGATATAAATATTTCATAATTTATGAGTATATAACCCAATACTTTTATACAAACTAATAGACAAAATTGGCCACTTCTTCATCCCATTAATTCATTCTTCATATTCTTAAGTCTATATAAAACATGATTTCATTCCATGTTAAATTTATTAGTGGGGTTGAAACTAATTTTTTGATTCTCACTATTCAATTATAGTACCAAAATAATATAGAGAAACTATAGATTTCCATCACATATTTTTTTCATCGCAATCATTCAATTTCCATAGTTTCTGTAGGATCTAGAGATATCTCTTCAAATGCCATAAATTTTCCAAATAAAGTCCCATACTCCAATTAAAACTCGCATTTACACTTTATCATAAATAAATTTTCCTTTCCCAAACTCTCAACTACCAAATTATAATTCTCCTCAAGTTCCTCCATTTTTTATTATATAATAATAACATCTATAAATACTACAATAAATATTTTGAGGTAAAACATAAATAATATGTTCATTTTGTCCATAAATATTTCTGGGGCATTAGTGAGTCCAATTAATATTATTATGAACTCATAGCGCACATACCATATTTTAAAAATCATACTTGGTTATATCATCTATATTCACCTTTAATGGATAATATATGAATAGAAGATCCACCTTTGAAAAATAGAAGGATCCACATATATGATCAAACAAGTCATCAGTCCAAGATATAGTACACTTTTTCATTAATGTGAACATTTTAAGCCCACCCAAATCAATGAAAATGTAAATTGACCCATCCTTCATCACGTTGAATAGGACCAGTTCACCCCAAATTGGATCTCTTGGGATTATAAAACATTTATCCATATTCTATAATATTTTTCATTCAATTCCCCTTGTTTTATAATGGACATTATATATAGAGTCTTAAATATTAAAAAAGATCTATGTATGAGATCGATTATAAACTCAACATCACGACAGTGAGTTATATGATGTAATTCTGTGGGAAACACATCAAAAAATTACATTATAACATGAATTTAATCATGGATTATATTTTATTTTTTCACAGTCATTTGAGCTAGAAATAAATGGTCATAAGGAAATAAAATCTGTGATCAAGATTTTGTTACTAATTAAGATTCATTATCTTAATTTCACTTATATATAATCATAGGGTGATTTTAGATTTAGAGGGTTATATAATTCTAAAGGCAGTTTCTACTGTCTATATACAAGGAAAACCAATCCATTCCCATATTATCATTGAATTCTATTAAGGGGTGTATCACAATGATTTTTAGGAAATTGAGTCCATAAATATTGATAGGGGATTCATGATATATAATGTATGAAATAATTCCCCAATTTTCATCATCACTGATAACTATACTTTAATGCTTGGAGGAGGTGTTTGAATATTATCAATAAAATTTCACGATATAAAGGAATTAGTAGATACATATCCACAGAAGACATTTTAAGATAATTATTGGACATTAATCATTGCTTACACAATTTTATTCTGTATCTAATCATTTAATTCATCCCAAATAGACCTTAGGTTGATAATATTTAAACTTTTAAACACATAAAAGGGAAAATATAACCCTTGAAGGGATAACTCATATATGAAATATATTTATAATCCTATGAATTTATATGTCTCAATCTAACTTATCTATGATCTATTACACAATATAAAATAATAATGGTTTTTTGTTTCATTAAGAATTGTTTGTATAGAGTTTCTAAATTTACCATATAATATACTTGGGAGTGTCAAACTAGGTGCATAGAAAGGAATGTTGGCATGCACCAGGTTATGATCTAGTCTTTCTCAATACCCCCTTTTCAGGGTAATTACTCCTAGATAACTCTATTCTGGAGACACATCTACTTATAACTTCTAGACATATATTCATATGAATTGAAATGACTTTTTCTAATATTTAATAAAATTTTGGGATGTTTTCTAATGTTTATACTTATCCCTAGGTACTTCACTAGAGTTTTCAAATCTCATTCCATAAAATAACTAGACTTTTCTCTGATAAAAAAAGGGATGCCCCACATATTATATGCACATTAATTCATGATTTATTACCCAATGGAAGAAAAAATAATATTACAAAGATAGATAATCCTATTGTATTTGTGAAATTATGTACAAATAATAACAAATTTCAATAATGATACAATAAAATTGTTGAAATAATTCTGTACATGTCCTTAAAATTCGATCGTACTTCTAAACCTATATGGGATATCATGGGAATGTACATGATAAAGGGATTTGATATAAGTACTTTTAATTAAATAAAAAAATCAACGTAAAAGTTAAAGTATCACATGTGATAATAGAGGAATATAAAGGTAACATAAGAGGGGTGTAAATCTTAATCTTGAACAATGAGGCATGATATAACATGATATAATAAAATTAATTCAGAAATGTGACAACAACTCAATACATATATTCATAAACACAGGTAAAGGATAATCACCATAAAAATAGAACAAAATTCGATTAGGATAATATCCATCTCACTGTATATGGAAGATAATGAAATTAAAACACTACCCAATGCAATTGGGGTCTATATAATTTCAGGACCACCCATTACATTTCTATCATGTACATGCATAAGTGTGCCACATAGCTCATTCAAGTTATGATTATATTTTATCAAGTTTAACACTATGATTAGGTAGTATGGTTTATATTCATGGATTACCCAATACATTAAGGATACATAAATGACGGTGAATATCCTTGAGTGGAAAATATTATGTATATTTTCATTAAAAATGTTTGTTATGGAAATTAAGATTACACTATTAGAAGTATAACAGTGGTTCGTAAAGGTTTTATGGGAGGGGAAAATGTGTGTCAAATGGGAAAATGATCACTTGGAATGAAAAATAAATATATAATATATGGGTAAAATATTTTCTCAAGATGATTATTTTGGAATCAAAATCCATAACATAATGAAGGTGTGGAATAAAGATGAGAAAGAGATGATCCCTTACCCTGAAAAGTTGTTTCTAAAATATTGGGATGATATCCTTGAGAGATTTGGGGAAACATGGGAATGAAAAAGTAAAATCATGCTATACTAGTTTTTAATTACTTTTAATGGGATTTTGGGTAGGTTTTAGTAGAAAAATAGAGGAGAATTATTTTTTAATTTCCAAATTTTTATTTTGGACTCTATATAATAATGAATAAAACACAATAACATGGTTTATTCCCATGTTTTCTAACAAAGTAGAGTGAATTTTAATAGTTTACATGTTTAAGAACCAATATAAATAAAATGATATCATTGGTGATGTTTAAGAGAGTCATGTTTACAAAACCATTATTTTAAAACCTTAAAATATAATATAAGTTTTAGATGATTCATTAGGGGTTTTTAAATTTAATAAAATAAAGTATAAAAATATTATTTTAATGTTTAAATATATAATGGGTCATGGATACCTTATTATGGAATATGTTACATCACATTTGTGTCGTTATAATTTTATAATATAGACCTAAAATTTATTCGGTATTTAATTTTTACCAGAAAATTCATCCATCATAGAAAATAATCAAAACATCTCTGTCTAATAATTTAGACATGATGTTTTAAAATATAATATTTATATAAAAAAAATTATCTAAATATTATAATTGAAAATTTTAAATCAAAAGACATATTTGTTGAAAAATATTCATTTTTTGAAAAAAATTATTTTATAAACATTAAAAAAATAATTTTTTACTATATAAATTTACATTATTGATTTAATTTAATAAAAATTAATTAATAATAATATTTTTAAAAAATAAACTTAGTTTCAAATATTATTTAATTCCATAAAATAGAGGGTCTATATTTAACCAATAAATTTCCTAAAATTACAATTTGTGTTTTATCAATTCAAAAAATACTTTTTTTAAGTCATGATATACTAATTTAATAGGTAATAAAAATAATAATAAATAAATATAATCATTATTTAATAAAAATGTAAAATTAATACTATTTGATTCTTGATTTATAACCCTTTATTACACAAGAAAATTCTCTATGGGAATGATGTGCGATTGTTATATTTTTACGGGGTTATTTGGTGAACATAGTTTCAGGTTTTGATCTCAACGCATTTTAAATTCACTAATAAAAAGTTTTTTCAATAATTCATTTTTTGAATATTTCTATGGGATTGGTCATGGGAAGAGCCCAATTATGTTTATCACCCTGAAAAGCTTCAATAATTAGGCTTCATAGAGCAATATATTTATGGTTGAAATAATCCCTTCATTTGTTTGTTTTAATTGTAATGCGTCACAATCATTTACATATAATATTTATTTCATAACTATTAATTGACTATATTATCAATGGTTATGAATCATGACAATATTATTAATCTGATAGGATGTAATGTTCCAATGTTACCAATGTATTTCACATTTTTTCTATAACATCAATTCTTAATAAGGTATTTTCTCATTTAAAATAATCATTTAAATAATTTATAGTCATTCTATTTTTTAAATGATTTTTTGAAGGAATATTATTTAATTTATTGTGTAGAAATTTTTTAATTTCATCCCCAAAAATGAACAAAATGTTCTATTTTAATGTATTTGGTATCAAATATATTTTTTATTCCAAAAAAATTATTTCATATTGGGATTTCATTAAAGTATTCAGTTATTTATTCAAATAAATAACCACATTCCATTTTCTGGAAAACATTATCATGAACTTAATAAGACGGGTGTTCCCAGATATTTCTATAATTCTTTATCTAAAACATTTACCCCCTAAGATTTCTTGTATGGGGTTAGGAAATAATCCAAATCTATAATGGGAATCTATCCACCATGTGATGTTGTCATGGATGTAAACAACAATTTATTTTTATATCATGTTTTGTGTTGTTTCCACATTTCTAATGTTGCCAGGATATTATTTTACCATGTTATATATGTTATTCTCCAGTGTGATTACCGATTAGAGTTATATTTTATGATATCATGTTATACCATTAACTCACAAAATATGATTTCGTATCATGTTTATTCCCTTAATTAATTTTTTTTTGACAATCATACATTTTAAATTACTCCTCATAGGGATTTAAGGATCATTAGGGTTAATGATGGGGTCAAGATGATAATATTGAAGATATATCACTAAAATAAATCTTATTATATTTTATAAGTTATATTTTGTTGAAAAATGGATACATGTTGTAAGTATCCACTTTGTGAGTTGATATTTATTCATGTGGGGTGATGTCATATTCTTCTGAAATTCATAATCCTAATGATAATAAACTGTGAGAATACTTTTTCTTAAGTTAAAACTCATGACTATGTAGTTTTTATGTCTATGAATTTATAGATGGAATCATAGGAATGGTTTAGATAACATTAGAGATTTGGATTAGATTTATTTGGGGAATATTCTAGAGATACTCAAAAGTATAATATAACTATATAGAGATTTAATAAGATATACATTGTTTGTTTTTTATAAGTAATAATTCCCTATATGGATACAATAAGTTGACATAGTTTTGGAAAGAATAATCAAGTGGTAATAACCATAAAAAGGGTTGGTCAAGTAGATCTCCACCATCACTCTGGTGCATAGTGAGTTTTACCTTACTACACACCTGATTTGACTATCCTGAGAGATATTCATGAGTTAAGTTATATTTTTATAAACCCTCATGAATTATTTGAATAAATGATGATCATAGATGTCCTATGATTAACAGAAGGTGTCATAGATTGAAAATATAGTGTCATGATAAATAAATCCTATTTTTTTTCATGAATAGGAATATTATTGCACAAAAAATAATTTTTTTGTTTTATCTAATGGTTGGAACTTCGAAGAATGATGTTAACATTGAATGTAATGGAAACTGTAGTGGTTTTGAGAAACTAAATAGAATGATCACTAAAGTGAAAGTTATTGTGATTATCTATAATTAGTTATCATGATACATGATTAAAAAAAATCTTTAACCTACTCTCAGACAAACCAAAAAAAGAGAAGGATGAAGTACTCTATGAACATGGGTGGTGTAGACTCTAGGGAAAATAAAATTTAATCTACATCCCATCATAAATACGGATGGAGACACCTAAGAGAATGTATAAATAGAATATGAATCAATTTTATGTGTAGAAATAATGGGTGTATAGAAAATAATTATTGAGAATAAAATGTTGAGATTAAGGGATAGAAAGAAATTTCATCCTTGGAATCCATTTATAGTTTGTTATCTTAAATTAAGGTATCCTGGGAATTATGTAAGTCAATGACATCTTCCAAAGGATTACTCGTAGACCGAAAAAGTTCCAATGTTATTCCAATCATTGAAGTGAAAGGATTGATGTATTTATGAATTGAGATTCAGAAATTATGTTGAAAAATTATTCTGTTCAACGGTGTTTTGGTTATACGAATTAGGGAAAATATACTCATTATCCAAAATAGTTTTTAATTCTGGATTTCTTACAATATATTAAATGGAACTGATATAAAATAAAATTGGTTTAGTGATAATGTTATATTTTTGAGAAACTCAAGACTAAGGTAAATATAACCATTAATATATTTTAGTTACTAGGTTTAGAATATTTAGTGCGGATAAACATATGATTGAAATTAATAAGGTAAATGGTCGAGAATTGGTAACCTTGAAATGGGATTTTGATTTGATGATAATGTGATTTATATCATCATTAATTTAGTTAATTAAAATTTTTAATTATTTGAATATATTCCAAATTATGTGATTAATACAGACTTTGTTAATTGTTGGAAGCATATATGCCTTAATGTGAGGTTAATATATGATTTATATATACCAAAAAGGGTATATAAGTTTATTTTTCTTTATATATTAATATTCGTAGATACCCCTTATGAGATTTTTAGTGATTAGATTTTGTGGATATTTTAATCTTGTACTGGGTTTTAGGAAGAATAATATTTTTAGGTTTAAATAATACATTAAGTTATTAAATGATTTGATGTTATATTAATTGTAATATGAGATATAGATAATCGTGAAGGTTGAAACACGACCCATTGAAAACATAATATTTTTGGATATATTCACAGTCAGGCTTTGGATTTCATTTTTGGATAGAATCCATGTTTCATTAATGATATTTTGGTGAATTTCGCTACATTATATGATTATATAGTGGTTTATCATGGGGATTAATCATAAGTCGGGAGATTTTTATTTGGGTTGGGGTATATGTAACCTCTAGGTTTAACATGTTATTTAACGTAACATTTTATTTGGGAATAATGAATTTAATTTATCATAGATGTATGAGAAAAAGAATGTGATCACGTTTGAGGATAAACCAGTTATTAATATTGATTTTATTAAGGTTATTTGGGATTTTGGGTTTTTTATGAATTGATCTAATTAAAACATTTCCTATTATTTTCGATATTTTGGATACAACTGTATTATTTCATAATATTAGGGTTTATACATTTTTGATATTATCTTACAACATTATAGCAATTTAGTTTTGGGTAAAATTTAAAGATAGAGGAACATATTGATATAATTTTCTGGATTATGAATTTTATTTTAGGTCATTAGGAATAAAAAAATTAGTCTAAAGTACTCATTGTCTTTGGAAAAAGATGATATTATCGTGGAAATTGATTGAAGGATAAAATAGAATTTTTTAATTAGGTATATTTTAATATATTCCAAGTTTATATGGAAAACTGATTACTCAACTGAAGTAAAATTACATTGAAAAAAAATATTTATCCTAATACATACAATTTTTGAGGAATTGAGGGTTTTTCTCACACCTCTTCAGTTTAGGGTTGTGTGGTGATTAACTTCTCATGATCATTTAGATTCTTATGATCAATGTTCTCTATCACCTTCCAATATTATTTTGAAATTATGATTTTATTCTATACACATAGTTTCACTTCTCACTAATTTTATACTAAATCGAATCCTAGTTATGTGTTATTCTATATGGAATTTTTATTTTCCTTTCCCTCTTTTCAAGAGGTAGTTTTGTTTTACCATTTTACAAAGTGGGATTTTAAAATTGTTTTTTAATGGAAAATCCCTTTTTACTAGCCCCATGATTAAATTTCAAGTACATAAATAATTAAATTAGTGGGGGGAGTGTGATGCTTTGATTTCTTTAAAGAATAATATGCTCTATAGCTTTCTTAACATGAAATACCATGTTTTAAGAGAATTATGATATAAAATGAATATACTATTATTTAAACATGGTCACTATAGCCTAAATGTCGCAATAAAGGATATTAATAGGATTAAATAAACTATAAAACATAAAAAAAGGTCCTAATAAAAATATATTTATTTTTAACATCTAAATAAATAATGATGCAATTTTTCAAAAAGTCATTTTATTCTTCAAAAATATTTTTTCTTCAAAATGGATTCTTAATTATTTTAAATTTAAACTATTATATTTATGTTATATAAATATTAGAAATACTATTTGATAAAAAGAGAATATGTTTGGAATCATCATATCAAAATTATCTTATAGTGTATATTTTTGAGATTTTTTTGAAGGGTTTTATTTTCAATGAATAGTGAAAAATGCTGATTTTTATTGAAAATTGTATTTTATTTAAAAGTATTTACAAATTTAAAATTTATTTTTGATTGGTTTTTTATTTGAATTTGTTCATTTGTATTTATAATAATCCAATTATGTTATTTGTATAGAATTTTATACAAGATTTGGGTTTACAAAAAATCTATTATACATAAAATGATTATTTACGAAAAAACTATTCAATAAATTTTTTGTTTTAATATTTAATTAACATATACCACTAATAAAAATGAATTTGGAATAATGATTCCATATTCTGAATCAATCTGTCTAAATTTTGAAAATAAGTCTTTTTTTGTCATTAAGAGTAGTAAACATTGTAAACAAATTCACCATAGTATGTGTAAATTGTAAAATTAAGGTAAAAAGGAATAGGAAATGGAAAAAATGGCATTAACACTTTAATTTAGCTCATTATATGAGTGTTGTTTGACCATATCTATTCATGTGTCAAATATATGTCCATTTGGTGCCATATTTCATTGTTTTTTATATTAATATTATACTATGTAACAAGAAGTCGAAAATGTCATTCACTTTTAATGTTATATATAAACAATTTTTTATAATTTTAATTTTTTTATAATTTTTATAATATTAATAATTAAATTAATTGCTTATGTAAAATCGACAAAATATTTATTCAATTAATTGGAAAAAAAATAAATATTTTGAAGAAAAATAAATGCAGTTTAATTTTATTAAATTTTTTTATTACATTTGTTTTTAAAATTAATATAACATTCTAGGTATATTTGGAAGTTCTATATTGGAATTACTATAATTTAATTTTATTAAATGATATATTAAATGGACAGTTTAAAATTTTCATTAATGATATTTTTAAAAAAAAATACTATTTTGTTAAATGATTTAAAATGATAATAAATCATATCATAGGAAAAAATAATAGAATATGGTTGAAAACATCAAACATGGTTAATTTATATTCCATTTTTTTTATTGTAACTATCTTAGTTCCGAAATAGTAATTTTTTTATCATCGTCTTTGTCAAAAAGGCTAATGAGGGGTTAAAACAAAACTATATGTTTAACGTCATTGTTAAATGTTTGGAAATTTTCATTATATGTGAATATTTAAACCCTTCATTATCCTAAATTTAAATATTTTATTTTAGATCCATTTTTCAATGATAAATAATTTATATTAATTTAATACTTTCGGAATTCCAAAAGTGCCCCTTCCCTCACTTATGAAAGGGATCCACTTCTCTACTTTTCTTAAAACATAAAAATACATTATTTTTGGAAAATACCTAACAATATAATTTAATAAAATCACCCAAATAAATATATAGTACCTTTTTAGGTATAATATCAACCTTATATGTATTAGGCTGTAATGAAAATAAGACAGTTTGATGAAGATGTATAACTTTTAACTGAATTTTTTAGTTCTATTTATTCTGAAACCTAATTAAAATGTTATTAATCCACTATGATATAATAAAATAAGTATAAAAAATATAATTATAGTATTTTATGTTAATATAATAACCTATATCCACTACCTCTTCGATTCAATATAGAATGAAACCATCATTCATCTATACGGAACACTACTATCTCGCGAACTGATTTAATTTGTTTTAAATAACCGCGTCTCAAGGATGATTTTAATTATATATTTAATTTAAATATATGATATTAATGAATTTTTAACCAATATTTTTTTATAATATATCATATACTTTAAAACCCCTCTATTAATGGAAAAATTATAACGTCGTTCATGCGTACATGTGGACTACCACCGCCACGAAGAAATGTGATTGGTTTTTCGTCACAAAAACACATGGATGGTATAAACCAGTGTATTTTAAAAAATAAAATTACATTTATTACATAACAATAATTATATAATCATAATATAATATGTACCTTATTTCCATTAAGATCAATGAAAAATGGAAGTGTTAGTTATGCATATGCACAACATACCATGTATATGATTATAACATAGTCCATTTTTCATATCCATAATTCATGTATGGTTATGAAATTATAATTATTTCACGATTTATATTTTTTAGATGATTACATATTTATTCCATGACTTTGTTTAACTTATACAAGTGATTTCAGACATATGAGCTTAATATAATCAAAACATCTTCCATGAAATTAAATGATTAAGTAATTTAATATAATGTGATAAGAAATAAAATAAAAGGCTTAATAAAAATTATAACTTTATTAAGAATGTAAATAAATATAATATGTGTATGATTCAGGAAGATAAATAATTTATATGACAGTCCATACTTTGGGTTAATTACTTTCTTTAAAAAAAATAATCTTTCAAAGTTCCCTTACAAGTCATTCTCTTCCATATCAGTGTTCTTATAAATTTTTCAATAAATATATTATTTTATGATTGAATTGAGGATAATGTTTATTTTTTGACAGTATTTTAATTTCACTACAATGTTTTAAAAATGTACTTGTTTATTTTTTATGTAAGGGAATTTTCTATTTAAAACCATTTTAAGAAGGTTCTAATGATTTATTTTTTAAATCTTTTCACTCAATGACCATATTATTAATATTATTTTATTACATTAATAATAATTATATAAATGAATTATAAAATAAATTTTATGAAACTTTTGAATTTCATTCAAATTCTTTTAATTTGAAAATTTTTAATTTTTTTTACAGAACATTTTGAATTTAAAAACAATAGAAAATGTTAATGTCATCTTTTAACTTATATGAAATCACCATTTTTTCTACCGATATAAAAATTATTTTCATTTTGGTTTAAATTTATTTTTTCATGTTATTATTTGATGATAAACCATATTACACTTTTAAAAAAATTTCCTTCTCAGGTTATGATTGGTTAACCCTGATGTCACTCTTATGCATTCGGTAAAGCTTTTGTCTCTTGAGATGATATGCATGGGACTAGGGTGAAAAACTAATCCATGATGGGTCTCTAACTAAATGTGATTTTTTATTTTTATATATCCTTTAATTATGATTATTTCATATTCTTTACTTCTTCCACATTTCTTATATTTAAATTATTTTTGGATAATATGTTATTTATAACAAGATCCAATGTGATTAGTCTTGAGTCATCACATTTATGATATTTTTTTCTACCTTATTCTAATATGCTATGATTTATTTTCATTATTATTCCCATATTGTAATTTATTTTCTTATCCCATGTATTAAAATGTTACTCACTGGGTTTTGAGGATGATTAGGGACAAGGATGGGGTAATGATGAAAATTCTGATGATTTGTTATGAAAAGAGAACGTGTTAAATCCTAAATGTTTTTTGTGATAATTTAATACTTAGTGGAAGGGTCCAATTTTTTGTGTGATATATATATATATATATATATATATATATATATATATATATATATATATGAGGGTGATGAACTATGTCTCTAAAAATTTAAATCATAGAGATTCTCAAATGCGAGAAAATGAAATGTTGAATTAAAACATTATATTATATAATGGTTATGGATGGGAATTATTATTAGTTTCTTATTCATATGAATTATTACATAGTGGGGTGTCCATTACATAATTATTCATCCCATTTCACTATATTTGACATATTACAAAACCCTACACATGGATCAGGGACAACATGTTTTTAATGAAGAGGTTTTCTGCATCAAAAGCTGTAGAGATTAAAATTACATGGTTGTTAGCATAGAGTTTTCCTACCTCTTTAGACTCAGTTACTATTGTTGTATCCTATATTGAGAAATTACCATGAAGGTTACATGAAATATGGTAAAAATCGAAGATACCTAGAATGAATGGGATAACTCCATGATTTCCATAATCATACATTCAAGAGAGAGAGAGAGAGAGTAGAGAAACACCATGACGGTGGTCACCATTATGGCCACAAAGGCTGTGGAGATAGACATGATCAGATGAATTCCTTGGAGTTTCATGTTCTAGGTGAATCAAAAATAATTCAATGGTACTATCAATTTATATTCTTCATTTATGTATTATCGATTTGATTTATGATATTCAGTAACCTCCATTTAACCCTATGTAGTCTATTTTTTGGGTACATGTGGTAAAGAGGGTTCTATTTCCCTTGATTTTAACAATTATATTTAGTTTTTGAGCAAGAAGGTATGATGGGTGTAGATAATTTGAACTTATTATAGTGTATAATCTCACCTTGGGAGATTTCCAAATAGTATATATATAGGCATACGAAAACATCCTCAACCTGGACATGCAATATTCGATACAGTTTGTTGCTGATGGTTTCTGAATGTGAGCTATATTTTTTTGAAACTAATATATAGGATGAAATATTTGATGGAAAGAAGGATCATTATATGATCTGGATGTATTTTGATTCAATATCTTCATTTGTTAATGATATATTATCATTTTCAGTGGTGGATCAGCCTGTGGGGTTTCTGAGGGTTATAGAAGTGTAATGTTATGTCATTCTTAAATAGGTAGGGACGCTACGCCCATAACGTGAGATAGTGCATGGTATAAATTTATAGTCAGGAATTTCTGTCAAATAAATTTATACATATATGGTATCACTTAATGAGTTTTTGGAGCTATATATTTAAATTAATGGCCCTCTAAGAAGTCGTTTTATTTTTTCAAGTTTCTCTCTTTAATGTTCTTTATTCATGTTTGTGAATAAGTATGATGGAAGTTGGTGACTATGAAGCAATTTTCATTGATCGAACCAATTGAAAGTAGGGAACCACAATACTATTACATGGATTTATGATCAGTTATATTAGATAATGATATATACATAGTTATATAAGATCATTTTTGTTATTATGATATAATAATATGTGGGTGAAGGATGTGGATATTCTAAGGACTACATTCATATGTTATTATCAGAATTTTATGATCATTTTAATAATGTACTATGATATTAACAAACCAAACCTATTAATGGGACTAATAAATTTTATTTTCTATGACTTATTGGATTAGTTTATTTTGGGATAAGTTGATGGAATCCTTGTTTATTTTGAGTCAAAGGATAATAATGTAGATAATTTTTCTACCATTTTGTTTTTTTGACATTATCATATATTTGGGGTGTTATATAAGTGACTGTTATTTTATAATTAGGTCAATTTATTTGGAAATAACATGTATTAGTTGGGATTATCCTTGCATATTTTGAATATTTTGGTCTTTTCATCATTGGTAGACCCTAATAATGTTATGGGGTTTTGAAATTTCCATGGTCATGCACGCTTATAAAAATGGTCTAAACCCAAATTATCTCAAATTGAAAATCATAATTTTACCATGATCTACACAGTTAATTCTTTTGTATGTACTGACCAAAGGCATACTAATTTTTAATATTTGTAGGAGAAGTTAGTCAATTCTAATGATCATCAATTGTTGAATGAGGCTGTTATAGTTGATGTTTTTCATAAATCTTCATGGTTTTTAATTTGTTAAATTTTCATGTATAAAAAATTGGTGATATCATTTGGGTTTTGGTATTTTTGAACTCATGATCAATACCACCCCACCCATGACCTTGATCTTTCCATGGTAAGATTTTCTTTGACGTAATATTGGAATTATCTCATTGGTTAATGCTTCATGGTACTAAAAGAAAATAAGAGTTTGAGTCATATCTTCGCCTAGTGTGATTTGGACTTATTAGAAAAATGATGGATGAAATTATAATAATATTATAAATAAATATATCCTATATATTGGTGAAAGGGAATATTGTAGATGATGATTTTAGATAGAATATGAATAGAGATACTTTGTGTGCATATGATGATGCATATAGAGTGACAGAGAGGATATTTTAGTAAAAAAATTATATGTTGGAATTATATGGTATAGAATGAATCTGTAAGATGAAATTATATTCATATAAAATTAATGTGGTAGAGGAATCACAAATTGAGGATTTTATGGGGGATTTATTATGTGATGTAGTTTTTTATGGTGATTCTCCTAAAGTATGGTATATTGATGATAATCAAATGATGATTTTACAAGGGATGACATTAATTCATTCTGTGATGCATAGAGTGGTTCTTTGGGAGTTATGGAGTTTTATATTGATAGTAATTCTGCTTGTGGATAATACTTATCTCACCTTCATGTTCAATTATTATACTCTGGGATGAAGGGATAAGTTAAAAAGTTTGTGTCTCAGTATTTGGATTTCCAATGATTATAATATTTAAACTACATTGTTGGTGGGTTGTTTTTTCCATTATATATTCCCCAAAATGAGTGGGTGGACATCCTAATTCCCTCTATCACTATGATTCCATGAGTTCCAAGTGGATTTATTACTATTTGGTAGATTTTATACAATATGATAATGTTGGGTAAATTATTACCAATTAAGTATTCAAACACATTTTATGTTTTATTGAGGTAATATATAGAGGAGGTGGTGAGTATTTATGGGGTTTTGAAATCAACCGATAGTGATTCAAACCTTTTGCACGTATTATTTCATGGTTCATATCATAAACCACCATTAATTACCACCTAAATATCATGAGGCATATTGTACATGGATTAATAGTTTCATAGATTATCTATGTGAGACTAAAAGAATCCATTATAATTATATTCATCCTAATATGAACCTAAATCCTTTTGGGATCATAAAACTACATGAGATAACTCGAGGAACACATTGAGAAAAGGGGAGAGCTAAATACCTATTAAGAAAATAGATATGATAATTAAGAATGACTTGTAAGTCAATATTATAGCAGGAAATCATAATAAAGACGTCTCAATAGTAATAACATAGTAGCATAACATTTAGTCTAACAACCCATGTAATATTTACATAAAACATTTTCATATATTCATTATAAACAGAATTAGTCAAAAAAATTGTCTAAAAGGAAGAAGCTTTATTTCAAAAAAAATTAGAATTTTCAATATTAAATTGTATTATTTAAAATATAAATTTACAAATTATATAATTTTTATACATATTAATGAAATTATTTATTTCAAATCGAGAACATTATCATAGTTTGGATTTTTGATAATTTTTTAATATATTGATTTTTCAATGAATGTTGGAAAATAATATTTTTTGTTTAACACTGTGTTTTATTTTAAAGTAATACAAAAGTCAAAATATTTTTTGGATTAATTTCTAAATTACATTAGTTCCCGTTGATTTTAAATAATACAACTATTGAAATTTAAATTCATTTTATACTTGAATAAAGGATAAATAATTGTAAATTTTATAAATCATTTTCCTGAAAATCAATTTTTTGTTGAATATTTCATTTTAATTTTAAATTAAATTATACAACATTTTGTATTGAATTTATAAAAATAGATTTCATATTTTGAATCAGTTTTTGTTTTTTTAAATATGATTTTTTATTTTTCATTAATATGAAAATTAACCTTAGTAATCATTTTTTCCATGATAAATGTCAAATTGGGTAATTAAGGTTTAAAAATAAAATGTAAAGGAATATAAAATGACCCTAAAACATGAATAATTTTATTATATGAGTCAATATCATTCATAATCATCCAAAATTTAATGATATGTGATTATTTCAATTTGGGTGAGATTTTGACCTTTATAAAACATTATTTTTAGAAAATTTTAAAATGTCACACTCTTGTTTTTAATAACAATAGTAATTTTAACATTGTCCTAAATAGAAGATATATTTTTTATAATTATTAATTTTTGCAATATACGATTTATCTTTATAAAGGAAATTTAGTTTTATTTTTTGTGAATAAATAAGTACCTTAGAATCTTACACAACACTCACACAATTATTATTCAATTAATGAAAAAAATTCAAAATATAATTTTAAAGCAATAAATTTATTATAAATAGGGATAAATAATCTGATCCACAAATTTTATAGATAAAAAAATATGTTTTGATATAATAATTAATTTTTTCTTAAATCTACTAGTGGTCGTGAGATTCTTAAAGTCAATGTAATAAATAGTTCTAAAAATACACAAGAACGATATATTATAATATATAATAATTTATTATATGATATAAAATTACTAAAAATATTATATTTCGAAAATTCATTATTTTTTTGTTGATAATATCAAATGTGGTCCATTTATGTGTCTTTTTTCATATTTATAATAATTATGTTGACCACTAATGAGTAAAAATCATTGTTGTCCCCATATGTGTAAAAAGGGCTCTAAGAGGGTTTAATCCATATTATATGGGTAAAAATGTGACCTATCTTATTAAATTTTTTATTATGAAACAATTTAGGCATATAAAATTCATTTATTATAAATAAATTATTTAAAGGAATTTTTAATTACTAATTTTTTTATATTAATGAATTATTTTGAGGAATTATATGAGTGCCCCCCCCCTTTATTTTTAACGGAACAGATTATTCTCATTACCTCACACATCAAAACCAAATTTCTATACCAATACATACAAATCTACCTTACTAAAATCACTCATAAAATTTTATAAGTCTTTTTAGGCAAAATACCGAACTTAAATGGATTAAGGTTTTAATCAATGGAGACCTTCCAAATAAGGGGTCTAGTTTTTAACAACATGTTTCAGTTTTTTTTATTCTTATACCACTATAAAATCTCACTCAGACATTAATATATAATAACAACATTATATTAAAAATAATAATAGGTTTTTATTTTAATTTCATAATCCATGCACATCTTATGTTCCATCAAATGTTAACTGAAATAGTTATTCGTGTATACAGATGACTACCCCTTCACGAACTGATGTAATTGGTTTTCCATAAATATATCTCATGATTGGATATAAAATGGATTTCATATATATATATATAATGTGATATTTATAAACTTTTAAATATTATATAACACATATTTTATTATCCATCCATACAATGGAAAATGATAACATCATTCGTGCTAACGTGTGGACTACCACCTCCACGAATTGATGTGATTTGTTATTAATACCCCATATAATGGATGATATATATAATAACATTTAATGAAATAATATTATATTTATGATATTATTATAATTATTAAAAGATAAATTAATATGTACCATTTTTTATAATGACCATTGAAAAATGGAAATGTTAATCATGAGTATGTATGGACCATCACCTCTATGATTATAACATAATTTATTTTCCATAACCATATTGATTTTTTGGATTTAAATGTATAATATATTTATATAAAATATATTTATTTTTTTATTATCATTCGATATAGGATAGAAAAATTTCCTCTTTTAAAATAGCTGACTTGCTGATGTCATTTTGGACGTATGAATTGAAAATCATCAAAATATCCAATGTGAACTTAATTAGTTGAGCAATTGTATATTACATGGTATTAAAAAAAATTAATGCAATAATGATATTGAAAATTGTTTTTAAGACATTATAAATTATCCTAATTTTGTTTTTTAGGAAGTTAAAAGATGTACATGATGAGTTTGTCTCAAGGAAAGAGAATTTTCTTAAATCCTCTTATAATGTTTCCCTTAGATCTATTTTTTCTTCCATTTCAAAATATTCTAAAAACATTTTACACGTTATTTTCAATATTTTATTATGATTTTTAATGTCATTTTAACTATTTATAGCATTTTTGATAATACACTTTTAATGTAACATTTTTTCAATTTTGTAAACGAGGTATTTGTGAATTTTCTAAAAAACATTTGGCAGGAAATTTTTTTTAATACTTACGACATGAATGAAATTGTCTAGAATCATGAAAAATAAATTATTTAAATAAAAATTAGTGTTTTAAGAGGTTATATTCATATATAATGTTTTCCTTCTTAATTATTATGTTTTTAAATACATAATTTCAAAATATAATAGTGATTTTCTTCAAGAAATTGTATGAGTGTAATTATGAAAATTAAAAAGTTCGTGTGTTATTAGTTCATGTGAATTTTTAAAATGCACTGGGGTTACATTATAAACCATGTATGGGTGAATGCATTATTAACCAATAAATCTGTTTTATGTGATAAAACAAGAATATGACGGTCCATGATAGCCCTCCAAAGCATTTGGTTTGGAAGTTGACCGTATAGTAGTTCAATTTCTAAGAGTTATTATAAGAGTGATATGGATATTATGTACAATGTAAACTACATGTTATTTATATTTAATCGATGGACTTTTACGGTAAAATTATTACTTACCAAGTTAATTTATTTAGCTTTTATTTATATTAAATTATATAGTACTTTTCAAGGGTGGTATGTGAAACATCTTAAAAAGTTATTAGGTGTTTTTTACATTTACAATGAAAAATTTATTTGTTTTATTTTGTCATTAATATTTATTATGAAATTATTAATGACAAATATTTTGGAAGATGAGGTAATTATTTGGTAAGAAAATTTCTATATTTATTTATAGAATAATAATTTATTTATTCATTTCTACTTACTGATATTTTTTTGAACATACAAAATTTAATAAAATAAAAGGTTTTAGGCATATGTTAGGTATAATAATAATAAAATATAAAACTCTTGAATAGTATTCATAAAATTATATCATGTTTTAGTTTTAAATATTTACATTATTAAGAAAAATGGATATTGATTAGAAGTGACCATATTGTATTATATGGGTTTGTTATGTAATATTTATGACTTATATCAATAAAAATATAAACCGTAAATGTCATTGGAAATGTATTAAAGTGAACTATAGTCCAAAGACAGTTGATTATGTGATGTTTAAAGACATATATTTAAAATTGGTATCAAATAAATGTTTAGATAACATTAGTAGTTCGGATAATGTTAATAAAATTTCATTAAAAGATTATACCTTATCACTACGTTGAAATGATATAGAGTTTTAATATTACCATGTTTTTTAGTCTAAAATATATATTCTCAGATGGTTTTCCAATGATGGAATAAGTAAATTGAATTAGGAAGGATTAATTTGGATTATATCCATCCAAATCAATAACTCAGAAGAGTTTGAATAAGGAAAAAAATAGTTGCAGTGACGGATAAGTTTGTGAAAGATACAAATTATTATGTACTATGTGATAGAGAGCATCCAGAACTACCATATTGTAAAATTATAAGTTTAAGGAATTTTTTGTCTACATCCTTCAGATTCAATGGATCTTCTGATCATGTGATTAATGTTGAATTGATTAACTTTTTAGTGATGTTATTTTACGTAAGGGGTTGTTCAAATCGCCAAAAGGAAAGACTTTCTATTAACTATTAGTAATGTGAATATGATCAGTGATGGAATTTTTTTATTAATAATAAATAATGTTACATGATTGAAAACATTCAATGATACTATGTTAACAAAATATTTTTGAGTAATATTTTTATAAGGCCATTCGACTATGAAGGAAAATAAATTATTGGAAATGTGGAAAGATATAAAATTCCTCGTGGATATATATAATGAAAAATTCACCCATTTGGAAATAAATATACCAAATTGTATTTTGGATCATGATATTGAAATTAATAATTTTTAATAAGTATTATATCCAAGATATCGAAGAGCATTTGGGTTATTCTCAGTATTAATTTTATGTTACGTAAATTTGATTTGCTGAGAGGATATAAATATTATTTTCACATTATAATGTATTCTTTGATTGTAAGAAAATGAAAAGGTATGGATTATATAAATAGAGAATAATTCATAAAATAAATTTAGATTTATGAAAATCATGTTCTTATTTTATAATAAGCATGTTATAAATAACCCTATTGTATATTTTATGAAAACTGGGATGTGATTTTGATGTGGAATTTTTGGGAACCTAGATCATTACTAAAAAAAATTATTAGAAAAATAATGAAAAGATTATGATAATATTATTTAATTGTATTTATTTGGTATATTATTCTAACGGGTTTCAAATATTTGTTGACTCCGGTTAAAAATAATCAAGATGGAAAATAGAAGGATGTGGAAAAATATATTGGTAATACTACAGTTGATGTTGGGCCATCAAATTAATTTGTGATAGACTTGATTCTAGTTTCATTAAATTATCACAATACCTTGTTTGACTATGAATAATATTATTCATTAATTTATGATAAATTGGAATGTAAATTGTAAATATCATCTCATGAAGTTTTAATATAAAATTTGGTGAATACTATGGGTGAAAATATTAATGCAAAAAATATTTATAAGAATATTTATATTTTTATCAGTGAAATATTCATTGTTATAAATGTTTTTTAATTTTCTATAGTATAGATTTATATTATTTTGGGGATAAATTGGAATTAATTTTATCAGGCTATAATAGATTGCTGATCAATGTAAATATTTTCCAATGATTTTAGACCTTTAATAACATACCAATAGGTAGAGAAATTTATTTGAAATGGAAGTGAATGTTACATTGCACATGTTTTTGAAAAAAATGATCAATTAATATTTGTGATGTCATAGTATAAAATGAACATATAAATTTTTTGGATAATTTACTAGTTTTTATTTCTGAATTATAGTTTGTGTTTAAATTTATCCTAGTACCTCATTCTATAAATATTTCAAAACTCAAATATCAATTATTTATAGTATAACATTTAATGTTATAATAACAATTTCTATTTATTATAGAGAATAGTTTTATTTATATGAGAACGTCTTGATGGGTATGACCTTGTCTTATTTATTGAAAATAAAGAATATTCAATGAAAATTTTCTTTTCTTACAGATCCTTGAATAATTTCACTACTAAGAAAATGTATCATTTTATTCATATTAATGATTATTATATAAACTCCAGGGAGCACAGTACATTTAAAAAATTGATCTCTGGTCAGGGTGACTTCAGTTGAAGGTGATGAGTGATGATATTACGAAGACTGTGTTTCAGACTATAAAAGGGAACAATGAGTTTTTTTCACCAATTTGGTTGTCTAATTATCCACCTATATATGTGGATATAATGAATAGAGTTTTTCCTAT
This sequence comes from Viscum album, assembly GCA_963277665.1. Taxonomy (NCBI): domain Eukaryota; kingdom Viridiplantae; phylum Streptophyta; class Magnoliopsida; order Santalales; family Viscaceae; genus Viscum; species Viscum album. Next base: position 893,423,039 of record OY728160.1, on the reverse strand, counting down.
CTTACTATATATTTTTGTGGTTGTTTTTATTGATTATATATTGTTTTGTTATGAAATTCATGAGGATCATGAAATGCACTGAAGGATCTTTTTTCAAACCTTCAAACAATGAAACTACAATTTTTTTAATAATTTTTTATTATCATTTAAAATCCTTTTCTCCATGGAACATTTTTTAGATATATATTAACTATTGAACTTGTCAATTTATTTTTTTAAAAATCGGCATGAAATATAAATTTCATATTTATTTTTAATTTTCTTGGTTTATTGGGATAATACTAATAGTTTATTGAAAACATTTGTATGTTATCTTGACCATTAACTATCATTACTTGAATGGGAGTTAAATTCATCTGGAAAAAATAATGTCATAATAATTTAAGTAAAATTAAAAAAATATTAGCGAATTATATAGATTTTTTCTTAACCTTTATAAATATGGATTTTTATCTAAAATGATTATTCTTTGAAAATACATATTATGAATCTAATTAAAAATGACTAAATAATTACTTCTGTATCTTAAAAAATGAAACCACTTGAGTTAAATTATCCTAAACATGATTTGGAATTAGATACTTTCGGATTTCATTTAAAAACATGGAGACCTCATTTATGTAGATCCATGTTTGAAATAAATACTAAACATAAAATTTTGAAGAATATATTCACCCAAAAATAATTGAACATGAGACAGAGAATATGGCTAGAATTGATCAAGGATTATGATTACATTATTTATTATAATCATAAAAATAAAAACCAGTTATTCAATTTGTAAAGACCCGTAAAATTCAAGGGAATTGTTTTTAATTTTCTTTTGGATTTTACAAGAGCACAGTTTCTAACAGCACCTGATTCCAAGGCCTGATGTGCCTGGAATCTTTTTCTGAAGTTTAGCTCAGGTACGTTCAGTGAACGAACGAGCGAGACTTCCTAACTTTTGAACCGGTGCTCAGAATCGAAATCTGAGGACACCAATGGAATCGCAGCGCCGGTAATTGCTTAGGAAAACCTTTTCCGGAGTTGTGTTTGCTTGGATGGGGTTATTAAAATTTTGGGTTAAGTAAAAGAATAAAATAAAATGGTGCAACCAATTTTGTTTTATTTAATGTAGTTTAACCTAAACTATGTGGTTGGAGTGGGACCCACTATATCCTATGACACTAGGTAGGATATTTGTGGGTTGGGGCCCACACGAGCCCCACCTATTCAACTTCCTCAAACCCCCCCCCCTCCGCTCGGTCGTTTCGGCCGGGCCGCGCCGGCCGGACCCGGACCCGGGTCAGGTTGACCCGGTTCGGGCCGACCCAGGGGGTATTGGGCTGGGTCGGACAGGGCCCGAACCCCATATTTCGGGACCTCTTTCGGTCTTTTGCCCATAACGTGGGCTGCAGACCTCCGATCGACGCACCGTCAGCTGAGAAGTGATCCTTGGATCAATATGGTCGTTTCAGTATATTACACTCAAGGTTTTAGAAAACTTTGGGTTCGGCCGGGTTGGTTCGTACACGAAACCAACCGGGCCCTCGGAGCGAAAATGCTTATAACTTGAGCTCTGAACGTCCGATTGACGTTCTGTCGACTTTGTTGGATTCCTCTTAGTGAGACAGACCATTTGGATTACTCCGCTCGAGGTTTGGATGCAGTTGGAGTGTGGTCTGGTTGGTTTTGACTTAAAAACCGACTGGGCCCCTGGAACGAAAAAGCCAATAACTCCCAGACCGGGCGTCCGATTGATGAGTCGTCTGTCACGTTGAGTTCCTCTTGTCGAGACGGAACATTGAGATACGTCTAATCCGGACTTTGTCTCAGTTGATGTATAATCCCCTCGGCTCGTGGATCAGACCCTCCTGAAAAGAGCTTGTTGTGTGCGGGAACCCTAGAGCTGGCTGCAACTGCAACGATGATGACGACTGTACAGAAATCCTCCGTGGATTCGACGGCGACGACTACAGCACTCAGCGATCCTGCATGGATCCGTGCTACCGATCTTGTGTGGGTCAGATCCTGTGTGGGTCAGCGCTCAACGGTCCTGTGTAAGCTAGCGCATACCGATCCTGTGTGGGTCAGATCCAGTGTGGGTCATTGCGGGGGTTAGTACCTATCGATCCTTTTTGGGTTATTACGGGGGTTAGTACCAATCGATCCTGTGTGGGTCCGACGGATTAGATGAATCAGTGGCTATATCTGACCATCTCTATCATCTTACGAAAATGTATACCTGTGTGAGCTGAGTCTTGACTTTCAATCATTATCTATGATATGATTTAATTTCTTTCCTATGTGGATTGTGTTGTGCTATCCTGTGTGGACGTGATCGAACTTGGGCTCAGATGTTAGAGCCGAATTGGAATTGATGACTTACGTATATATATGGGCATATACCTAAGTAGTATTGGTTGTTACTTCGTGATTTTATCTTTCTTGTGTGGATTATCCTTTGTGGATTCGGGGAGACCTTTGGGGGTCTTGGGGTCCCTACTGAGTAGCTTATACTCACCCCTACATGGGCTATTCCCGCACTATGTTGTGTTGGATGCAGACGACGGACACCGCTGATCGTGGTAGAGGATAGTGGAGCAGTTGGTACCTGGAGGTGGACCACTGGGCGGGACGTACATGGAGCGTACGACTGGACCCGAGGAGATGAGGTGGCTATATGTACCCACACTTCAGGTGGGAGTACCAGTGGACGGCTCGACGTTGCTGCTTTATTTTCAGTTGTTGTACTTTCTTTCCAGTTTTACTTTACTTTTAGTTTGGGTTTTTATTCTGGACAATTTATTTTCCACATTAACTTGTACTCGGTTTACATAGTATTTACTTCTGCTAGCTTACTCTGTGGTTTTTGTTTTCTTTTAAAGGCAATCCCTACCCTTTTTGTTGGGATATACGCCTTGGTGCTAGTCGCCAGCCCCTGGCCTATGGAAGGCGGGTTTGGGGTAGTCACGACACGTTCCCTAAGGACAGGTCGTGACAAATTGGTATTAGAGGAGTTCAGTTCTACCGCATAACTCTGGACTCTGATCTTTCTTCCATATGAAGCAATAGTGTTAAGGGTATTGAGTGTGGTTAATCAGTCCAGTGAGTCCAGTGTTGGTGCGGGGGCCAACGTATCCGTACACCGGGACCCTGACTTCTGATTTCCTACTCAATCCATGAAAACATTGATTGCATGTGTGTTTTAAAAGATTTCTTTGTGATTACTTTGTGTCAGCTCACTAGGTATATTGTTTGACCGTGGTGCACCTGTTTCTTTTCAGGATGACCCCAAGATGGTAGCTAGCTAGGGTTCTGAGCGTTGTGCGAGACGATATCCCCCCAAACGACGAGGCCTCAGTGCGGGGCTGTTTGACAGCAGAGGCACCAGTGGTACCTCTACCCATCGAGCCACCGATGCTACCAGCCCCAGCCGCTGATAGTGCACGTAACCTTAGCGTGATGCACGAGTTTCAGCCTCAGAGACTGCCTGGGTTTCGCAGGGAGACAGACCCTCAGGCAGCCGAGGATTCGCTGGAGGCGGTTGTACAAGTTTTCATGTTAGTGGGGACACCAGCCGACCTCATGGTGATCCTCGCAGTGAGCCTCCTGCACACGGTAGTAGGAAGATGCTAGAGCCTGATGCTCCAAGTGAACGATGAGGTATCTCTCTTCTAGACGGACTTCGATAGCCTCTTCCGCTCGGAGTTCTTCCCAGCAACCCTCCGTGCGGTGCACATCCAGGAGCTTCTACTGCTGCGGTAGGGCTGCATGACGGTCGCCCAGTACTCAGCGAGATTTACCGATCTCTCGCGCTAGTCGACAGATATGGTATGAGACCCATTTTCTCGAGCCCGGACCTTCGAGCAGGGACAGAGGCATGAGATCAGGGCATCGATGATCTCCCTCCGCATTCAATCACAGGCAGAAGTACTGGAGTGATCTCTTCCCATATAAATATTTCTTGCCGAGCCTACGCCAGTAGCGAGACATACCGCAGGGCGGCACGTAGCAGAGTTGTCTACAGCTGGCAGTCGACGGATGTCACAGGGGTCCAGGTGGACCAGACCATCAGGAAGACGACCTCAGGACACTAGCTCAGAGGTGTGGGGCACACAGTGCAGAGCTAGACATTCGAGAGGCAGACAATGATACGCATGCACCGGCAGGGCCACATGGCTCGTGATTTCCCAACCCGCCATGTAGAGGAGCAGCAGACGGTTGAGGGACCACCCAGGTAGAGGCAAAGGGTCGACCGTGGCAGTCCGCAGGGAGTAGGTAGATGAGGCAGAAGAACTGGCCGAGCAGCTGGTGGTGGGCGACGCTTTGAGGCTCTACCACCACCACCACCACCAGGAAATCCACCCCGACCATAGGGAGCTGGCGGGCAGAGACATGCACAGCTTCAGGCAGCGGAGGCCTACGACCATGGAGTTCCCGAGATGATTCGAGGTACTATATGTGTCTATTCCACCCTTGTTGCAGTTCTTATAGACACATGAGTGATTCATTATTTCATATCCCCTATCCTTTTTCATAGCTCGAAGATTCCGATGGAGTCGTTGGCTCGATCCTTATGGCTAGATACTATTACGGGAGCAGACTCGATGATTACGCACTGGTGCGGCCAGTGTGATCTTACTCTAATAGGCGAGAGCTTCGGCTGGGCTCTTCTTGTAGCATCGTCGAGGCCTTACGTTGTCATATTGGGAATGGATTGGTTATCTACAGTCCATGCTCAAATAGACTACATTAGGCGCAAGGTGCGATGTGTTCACACCGATGGGAGTAGGTTCACCTTCACCGGCGAGAAGGGAGACTTTGCAGTGGAGGATGGACTCACGCAGAGGAGAGGACAGCCCATCACTCATCAGTTGGCTAGCCTCATCTTAGGAGCAGTTGACGTGCAAAGTTTGAGCTTACATGCAGTGGTGGATCAGTATGCAGGCGTTTTTCCTGACGACGTTCTAGTACTACCTCCTCACATATAGGTAGACTTTTATATTGACATGTACCCCGGGAAAACCCCGATATCCACCCCAGCATATCTGATTGCTCCCGCCGATCTTCGAGAGCTACAGGTATAGCTGGAGGACTTGCAGGGAAAGGGATTCATCCGACCTAGTGTTTCACCCTGGGCTTCCCCGATATTGTTCGCAAAGAAGGCGGACGCGAGCTTGCGACTGTGTGTTGACTACCATCTCCTGAACCAGGTGACCGCGAGGAACAAGTATTCGCTACCAAGGATTTACAACCTCTTCGATCAGCTCAAGGGGGCACGGTGGTTCACAAAGATAGACCTTGGATCAGGCTATCATCTGCTCAGAGTTCGAGACGAGGACGTGCAGAAGATGGACTTCAGATGTCGGTATGTCCACTATGAGTTCTTGGTTATGACATTCGGCGTAACCAATGCTCCAACAGTGTTCATGAGTCTCCTGAATAGGATCTTTCAGCCATACCTCGATCGATTTTTCGTGGTCTTCATTGACGACATATTGATATACTCGACGACTGAGGAGGAGCACACCTACCACTTGCGGGTTGTACTGGACACACTCTTAGAGCACCAGCTTTATGGTAACCTCTCGAAGTGTCAGTTCTGGATATGTGAGGTCCACTTCTTGGGACACGTCATCTCTGAGGCGGGAGTTGCGGTGGATCCTGCGAATATCGAGGCGGTGCTAGCTTGGGAGCCACCCAGGAGCGTGATGGAGGTGCAGAGTTTCTTGGGACTAGCTGGGTACTACTGGAGATTTTTTCTAGACTTCTCCAGAGTTGAGAAACCACTTTCAGCTTTGACAAAGAAGGGTAAACCCTTCGTGTGGTCAGACAGATTTCAGCTGAGCTTTCAGGAGCTGGGACAGAGATTGACCAGCACACCTATCTTGAGGCTACTGGAGGAGGGAGTAGGGTATGTAGTTTACTGCGATGCATTAGGGACCAGACTCGGATGTGTCCGGATGTAAGAGCGGGCGGTGATCACCTATGGATCACGTCAGTTGAGGCAGCATGAGTTGAACTACGCTACCCATGACCTGGAGTTAGCAGCAGTGGTCTTCGCTCTGAAGATGTGGCGACACTATCTGATGGGCGGGCGCTTTACATTCTATTCTGACCACCAGAGTCTCAGGTACATCTTCTCCTTGAAGGACCTAAACCTAAGACATCGGCGATGGCTCGAGTTCCTCCAGGACTATGAATTTGAGATAGTCTATACTCCTAGAAAGGGGAACAGAGTAGACGATGCTCTCAGTAGGAGGAAGAGTATTCTGCTACATGGGGAGGAGATAGAGCAGCTAGCCGCTTTGCAGATATCCTTCATGGATAGTGATGGAGCAGCCTTTCTACAGTCACTCACAGTCACTCCTCCACTTCTACAGTGTGTCAGAGAGGCACAACGTGGGGACGATGACTGTGAGACACGGCATGCATAGATATCCTTAGGACAAGCACCTGATGGATTCTTTGTGGGAGGATACCACGCCATCCTTTTCAGAGGACGTACCATGGTATAAGATGCTTTATAGGAGGAGGTGCTGAGGGAGTTTCACACTTCCCCTTTAGCAACATATCCAGGAGTGGTGAAGATGTACCAGGACCTCAGGAGATAGCACTGGTGGCCGGGTATGAAGTAGGTTGTGGCATAGTTCGTTTCTCGATGCCTCACCTGTCAGTAGGTGAAGGCAGAGCACCAGGTACCTGCAGGCTTGGTACAACATTTGGAGGTCCCAGAGTGGAAGTGGTACGGGATATTTATGGACTTCGTGACTGGACTTCCACACACTTCTAGAGGTCATGACTCCATTTGGGTGATTGTCGACCGACTCACCAATTCGGCTCACTTTTTACCCATCAGAGAGTAGGGCACAGTGGAGAGCTTGGGGCACCTCTACGTTCAAGAGATTGTATGGCTTCAAGGTGTGCCATCATCTATCATCTCCGATCGAGATGGTCTCTTTACTTCCCAGCTTTGGAAGGGGTTGGAGGAGGCATTCGGGACACAACTACATCTGAGCACCACCTTTCACCCTCAGACAGATGGTCAGACGGAGAGGACCATTCAGACTCTCGAGGACATGCTCTATGCATGTGTCCTTGACTTTTGTCACAGCTAGGAGGATCACCTACCCTTGGTGGAGTTCTCGTACAACAACATCTACCACACCACCATCGGGATGGCACCATACGAGGCGTTGTACGACCAACCTTGAAGATCACCACAGTGCTGGACAGACCCTGGGGAGTTAGAACTTGTGGGACCAGAAATGGTCTAGGCCACGATAGAGAAGGTCCAGGTCATCCAGGAGCGGATGAGGATAGCTCAGAGCTGGAAAAAGTCTTATGCTGACAGGAGGTGGAGGCCACTAGAGTTCGAGGCTGGGGACCACGTCTTCATGTGGGTCTCACCTCGACGTGGATTACATAGATTTGGCTGGGGCGGCAAGTTATCTCCGCGCTTCATCGGACCATTCCAGGTCCTTAGCAGGATTGGCAAGGTGGTTTATCGCCTGGTTCAACCACCTCAGTTGCACCGGGTGCACGACGTCTTCCATGTATCTCAGCTGAGGAGATACGTGAATGACCCGACACATATCGTTGACCATGTGGAGCTGGAGATTGATGATGGGGTGACTTTTGCGGAGGTCCCAGTGGAGATTGAGGATCGACAGAAGCGGGTCCTATGTGGACGATCGATTCCTCTAGTGTGCATCAGATGGAAGCACGAGAACCTCCAAGAAAGAACTTGGGAGCGGGAGGTTCAGATGCGTGCTCAGTACCCACATTTGTTTCCGTAGTTTATGATGTATCTTTACAGGGATGTAAAACTCTGGGGTGGGAGTAATGTAATGTCTCATAAAATTCAAGAAATTTTTTTTCTTAATTTTCATTTGGATTTTACAAGAGCGCAGTTTCTGACGGCACCTAATTCTGAGACCCGGTGTGCCCGGAATTATTTTTCAAATTTTATCTCGGGTACGTTAAGTGAATGAATGAGTGGGATTTCCTAGCTTTTTAACCGGTGCTCGTAATTGAAATCCGAGGACAAAGATGGAATCGCAGTGCGGGTAAATTCTTAGGAACACCTTTTCCAGAGCTTCATTTTCTTGGGTGTGGTTATTAAAATTTTGGGTTATGTAAAAGAATAAAATAAAATGGTGCAACCAATTTTATTTTATTTAAAGTAGTTTAACCTAAGCTATGTGGTTGGAGTGGGACCCACTATATCCTACTCCACTAGGTAGGATATTTGTGGGGTGGGGCCCACACGAGCCCCACCTATTCAACTTCCTCAAACACCCCCATTCCGCTCGGCCGTTTTGGCCGAGCCATCGGGCCATGCCGGTCAGGCCGAGCGCGACAGGTCGGGCCGGACCCGGACCCGGGTCGGGTCGACCCGGTTCGGGGCGGGTCGGACCGGGCCCGAACCCCCTTTTTCCGGACCTCTTTCGGTCATTTTCCCATAACATGGTCTGCGGACCTTCGATTGACGCAACATCAGCTGCGATGCGATCCTTGGATCGACGCGGTCATTTTGGTATATTACACTCATGATTTCGGAGAACATTGTGTTCGGCCGGGTTGGTTCGTACACGAAACCAACCGGGCTCTCGGAGCGAAAATGCTTATAACTTGAGCTCCGGATGTCCGATTGACGTGCAATCGACTTTGTTGGATTCCTCTTAGTGAGACGGACCGTTTGGATTACTCCGCTCGAGTTTTGGATGTAGTTGGAGTGCGGTCCGGTTGGTTTTGACTTAAAAACCAACCGGGCCCATGGAACGAAAAAGCCAATAACTCTCAGACCGGGTGTCCGATTGACACGCCGTCTGTCACGTTGAGTTCTGCTTGTCAAGACAGAACTTTGAGATACATCAACTCTGAACATTATGTTAGTTGATGTATCAGCCCCTCGGCTCGTGGAGCGGACCCTCCCAAAAGAGCTTGTTGTGTGCGGGAACCCTAGAGCTGGCTACGACTGCGACGACGATGACAACTGTACATAAATCCTCCATGAATTCGACGACGATGACTACAACACTCAGCGATCCTACGTGGATTAGTGCTACTGATCCTATGTGGGTCAGATCCTGTGTGGGTCATTCCGGGGGTTAGTACATATCGATCCTTTGTGGGTCATTGCGGGGGTTAGTACCTATCGATCATGTGGGGGTCTGATGGCTTAGATGAATCAGTGGCTACATCTGATCATCTCTATCATCTTACGAAGAAGTATACCTGTGTGATATGAGTCTTTAATTTCAATCAGTATCTTAGATATGATTGACTTTCTTTCCTATGTGGAATGTGTTGTTCTATCCTGTGTGGACGTGATCGAACTTGGGCTCGGATGTTGGAGAAGAATTGGAATTGATGACTTAGGTATATGTATGGGAATATAACTAAGTAGTGTTGGTTGTTACTTCGTGATTGTATCTTTATTTTGTGGATTATCATTTATGGATTCTGGGAGACCTTCGGGGGTCTCGGGGTCCCCACTGAGTTGCTTATACTCACCCCTGCACGGGCTATGCCCGCACTATGTTGTGTTGGATGCAGACGACAGACAACGCTGACCATGGTAGAGGCTAGTGGAGTAGTCAGTACCTGGAGGTGGACCACTGGGCGAGACGTACATGGAGCGGACGGCTGGACCCGAGGAGCTGAGGTGGCTATCTGTACCCACGCTTCAGGTGGGAGTACCAGTGGACGGCTCGACATTGCTGCTTTACTTTCAGTTGTTGTACTTTCTTTCCAGTTGTACTTTACTTTCAGTTTGAGTTTGTATTCTGGCCCATTTACTTTCCGCACTTACTTGTACTCATTTTAATTAGTGTTTACTTCTGAAGGCTTACTCTATGGAGTTTGTTTGGTTTTAAAGGCAATGCCTTCCCTTTTTTTTGGGATATACGCCTTGGTGCTAGTTGCCAGCCCCTGGACTATGGAAGGTGGGCTTGGGGTAGTCACGGCACGGGCCCCAAAGACGGGTCGTGACACAATTATTTTAGAGTGAACAATAATGTAGCATTAACAATGTTATATTTAGAATATGACTATTTGGTTATTTATTTGATAAATATTGTACTAGAAGTTATGGATGAAATAACTTATTCTATTTAGTTTTACGTTTCTTTGTAATCAACACATTCAAATACAATTATGATATATAAAAATAAAAATAGCGAGTTATAGAAAAAGATATATATTGTTATTAAGGTTATTTTTAATAAATTTAACATTGATAAAAATTGTTTTTTGAGATTTCAAAAGTGATTATGTCTGCCTTGTGAATCCTAGTTGAAGGGAGAAATGTTGATTAAAGATCATGGTTCCTTGTTTTCCATTCGTCCTGGAAGTAATAGGATGTATGGAGTCCACTGAGAGTATTACTTGTCGAGTGGAATAAAATGTTATATTTCAAAATTTACAATGAATGGGTTATCTTGTAAATTAGATAAAGTGAAATATAAATTACTATAGTGGATAATTCAAAATTTTCCAATGCTATAGTGTAAATGAAAAAATATATAAATGGTTTATATGGGGTTATTTCCAAATACTTCATGAGGTTATAATGAAATTTGGGTAATTGTTTATTTATTAACTAAACTTTCAAATTTCGATACCATTCTGGATATTATATATTTTGATGAGATTTTAATGGTTGTACTAAAAGAGATATTTAGGTTTCCTAGAGTTCTATATCTATTGTATCTGATTGTGATACTTTTTTTATTTTGGAATAGACTAGAAAAGTCATTTTGCATTAAAATAAATTTAACTATAAATTTCCATCTTCAACATTATTGAAAATATAGGAGAAAAATTCTAACCATGGAATACATGTATCGTCCATATTATATGGATTACCAGGTAAGTTGGGAACAATATCTATCATTGGATAATTTTTCACATAATATAATGATTCATTCTAAAATACAGATGGCCCCTTTTAAGGCATTATATCTAAAGCATTATCCAAATCTAGGTCATTTTGATAAAGTTGGATAAATAAAGTTTATGGGACCATAATTGGTAGAGAAAATGGATGAGAAGGTAAAAATCATTCTTCACTATATGAGGATAGTATAGAGAAGGCATTAAATTTATTCTTGGGTGGGTAAATTGGATTAGTTATTCTTATGGGGTTAATAATCAACTCTCATCTTATAATTATTTTTTAATAAACTTGGGTTCTAACTAGAATATAAATGTCAAACATTCTGATAGGTTTCCTAAAATAATTATAGTTCTAACTCTAGTGTCTATATTTTGTATAATAATTTCAAAGTGATGGTCTTGTAATATTCTAGACTCTGTAGGTAATACGAATTGAGATTCAGTAGTTTCATGTTTATCTAAACTAGCAAAAATTTCCTTTACTATATTTTCACAAATATATTCATGTGAATCAAGTCCCATTTTTTCAAAATAGTTAGTTATTTCTTCCATTCAATAATTTTATTTAATGAAATGGCATGTTTCATCATAATTCTCCTAAACTGATTCTCCAACAATCCTTGAATTTTTTAAGCACTCTATAGAAATTATAACTAGAATAATTACCTAGAAATATTCCTTCATCAGCCTTTGGATCAAATTTACCAAGGTTATCCATAGTATTCAAGATGTATACCTTGAATCCTAAAAATACAACTTTACATTAAGTTTTCTGTTATTATAATGTTAAATGAAATTTTTTTTAATAAATTTTCCTATTCAAACATTATTCATGATATATAATTTTTGGCATACAATTTTTTCCAAAAAAATATGTAGGAATTATATATTGATTATTCATAGTATTATTAATTACAATAATTGTTCTATTTATTATTTAAAAAATTATATTTTTTGAGGTGTTCTTGGTGTAGATAAGGTGTGTTTAATAACCAAATATGAAAAAAAATTAATTTCATGAATCTCAAATCCACCTCCATGATCACTTACAAATTCAATTATTTTAATATTTTTTTTGTTTTGAATTTTTTTTACAAAAACAATGAAAAAGAGTGAATAATTCTCATTTGATTTTTAGATAATAAATCCAAGTAAATATTGAATGATAATAAACTCAAACATAATAATCTAATATTCCATCTAAAAGTTCTACTATAGATGGTCCAAATAAATCCACAAGGATATGTTCTAGTGGTTTAGCTATATCAATTTTGTTAATTGATTTGAAAGACAATTTGTGTTGTTTACCTATTTGACATGCATAATAGAATCTATCATTTTCAAACATAAGACTTGGTAAACATGAAAAAAATATTTTTTTTAAAAAATTATATAATGAATTTATATTACAATTTCCATGTCTTGGGTATAAGATGGATGACTCATTTTTCATAGTACAAAAACAATTAAATATCTATTTACTAATAGAATTAATATCCAAAGAATACAAATTTTTAGTTCTCAATGCCCCAAATTTAAAATGTTTATCTTCCATGATATAGTAGGTAGTGTAATAAAATCAACATAAAATACATCACCAAATGTTGAGAAATACTTATCAGGATGTGATTTATCCCTTGTACATACAATACAATGTTGATTACTATTTACTTTGGATCTCTAACAGTTCCAAATCCAATAATTTTTTCTTTTTGATTTTAACAAAAGGAAACTAGGCCTCCATCCATTTGTGATGGTGTATATAAATTTGTAGTGTTTCTAATCATTTTTCAATAGTATCCATTATCTATATAACATGTAGATTTTTTTTAAAATTGTCTTTTATCTACAAAATCAATTAAACATTTTTTATCCATATTTTCATTGGTATAGCTATGTAAGTAAGCAATGATATTGTAATATAGATTGGATCTATTTTTTCAAAATTTATATTACTAGCTTTAGGAATTTTTTTAGAAATGAATACATTTTTAAGATATCATATTTGAGGACTTAATAACTAATATTTTTTAGTGTAGTTTCCCTATAATTAATAATAAAAAAAGGTATGATTTTTATAAATAGAAAACATTTAGTTCTTATATAACATTTCAATTTCTCCATTACATCGAATTCTATATTTATTATTTTTGAAGAAATTGTTTCCAAGAAATTTATTTAGAGTTTTTTCTCTTTCTGTTAAAATATTTGAAGCACTTTTATAAGATTATACTTTATCGAATAATTCTTTTACAGATTTTTCATGATTAATAATGTTTGCTGTAGATGTATTAATCTTTTCAATAATATATTTATGTTGTTTTAGCATTGTTTCATTTTCAACAAAAAAACATCGTGAATATTTTTTAATGATTTATGTTAATATATTTAAGAATAATATTTCTATTTTATAATTGAATAGTAAGAAACCAATTTAAAATTTTAGAAGTCATCCTCGTCAGAAGTAGAAGATTAGTATGATTTTACATTTTCGTTTCCTCTATACTGAAATCAGATATTGGCTTTGATATTTTTGACTCATTTTTAGAAAAAGATTTAGAAGAGAAGTTGTTGTCTTCAGACAGAGTTCAAATACCTTTTAAAGATCTTTTTCTTCTTTGATCATAATCATCTATCCTCATATTATTCTATTCCATTTTCCTTCTTTCTTCCGTTAGTTTGTGGGAAATCATGTTATATATGACACATTTCATGAATTCATAGAATTTTCATTATTTGGATCATTTACCATATTTTCTACGGTATTTTGCGAAGCCTCTATTTTTATAGTAATATTTTTTAAACTTTCTAGATATTTGAACTAGTTCCATGTTAGAATTTGAGTAGTATAAATTTTGAAGATTTTAAAATTTTCTTACAACTTCGTTTCATACAACTCATATGTAAACTTAAGGGTAGTGTTTTTATTTTTTAAATATTATCTTATTACCTTAATATTAATATTTAATATATTGTTAATATATAATTACTGTCCAAATTAATTCCATTATAGAAAAAAAAATTAGACTATGATTAATGAATAGTTGTAGATTTTCTGATATAATTTTTATGTATTAGTCTATATAATTTCAGTGCTTGATCTAATTGAGAGATTGGATCTCCTAGGGAAATAATATTATTGAAAATTTATATCAATACTCTATTCATTTTTGTGATGATTTCTCCATCATTCATCCCGAAGGTGTCAAACATTAGTTTTTTAGTAGCATACCTCATTTTTATGATATTATCTATTTATTCTTATTTGAAAATAATTGTTTTTAAAATTTTATAGGAAGTATGGAATTTCTATATTTTATGTAATTCACTAGGTCCTAGTCTACATATGATGGAATTTTTTCCATTGTTTATATATCATATTCATCTTTTTCTACAGCATCTCAGGTTTTTAATTTCTCATGAAATACATATGGAGTGGTGATCATTATATAATCATTGAATACTAGATTATTTCTGTATATGATCATGCATGATTTTCAATTTCCGTAGTTTTCACCATTAAAATATGGACCTAAAATTATATTCATTTTTTCTCTTAGAGTATCCATTAAATTCTCTTTGTATAGAAATTAATAATTAATAATTTACAGATCTTTATTTGCATGATCAATCAACAGTAATATAGAACCAAATTTGAGGTCGGAATAATTCTAAGATACACAATAAGGTGGGGACGAATCTTTTCTTTTTTATAATCATTACATATTCTAATGTAACTATATTTTCTATTTATGTAGATATGTAGTGTTATATTTTATAAGAAATTTTAATAAGAAATAATGAAATAACCTAGACATAAACATTTTTATTGTGGATTGAGACAAAAAGAATCCGCAGTCCACTCTACCAACTCTATCACTATGATATTGGTGTTTTTCCTAGAAAAGGTACTATTGTAAAATGACCTTATAACCACAACTTACTATATGAATTTTACACCTTTTACAACAAGACTAAACAAAGCCTTTTAGTTCTTTTACAGGTAACCAGTTATCTAAATCATAGTGCAAGAAGAAAATACATAATCCATGACTATGTTTGAGCAGCCAGAACTCAAACAAATAAAAAGTTATTGAATTGATTGATTTTTCTACATGAAAATCATAGTTTCAGTATTATTTAATAGAAAATGGATCATCATCTTAAAATATTTATTTCTCAAGAAAGAATATCATTGAAGAGATCCTGATTTCAAATGATCTTCATTAGATGTATGAACAAATAAATTGAAGCAGGTATATCAGGATGAGGTTGAAATGATGAATTTAAAACTATATTATCTATACAAAACAACATATTCCTTCATCAGTATGTATCTATTTCAAAAAATTGTCACAAGATATATAGTCGGGAAACATGTATTGAAACAATATTATGATTGAATATATAGAACTAATACCTTTCTTTAATTTTATATATGCATGAATTATTCATGAAAGATCATAGATATTAAAATTTAAAACAATAATGGGAGTCATTACATCATTTAAAAATAGGAATGATTTAATATGTTCAAAAAGAGTACTTAAATCAATCATAATGATGCTTTGAATCTGTCATAAAAGATCACTGAATGGATATTTAATACTATCAAGACAGTTTCAAAATTCATGGATAATAACATTTTTTTAAAACTTCTCCTTTTAATAGTCAAATTTTGGGTTGCTCCATGTAATGAAAGAAATACCAAATGTACTGTTAATCTAAAAGTTAGGGTTTTTGTACCATATGTTTCATTTATCAAATAAAGGGCTCCTTACATAAGGTTGTGTAAATATCATTTCCCTTCTTAGAAATATATGTTTACTTACATATATAGGGTTCCATAACTATAGATTATTAACAGCGTATAGTTGATGATCCATATGCACTATTCTTAATATAGGGTTCATTCTTTATACATTGTTCTAAACGTAGTGTTCATTCCATACGCTACTCTTACCAACGTAGTGTTTAAAAAGTGTTTCATGAATATGAAAAAAAAAACATGTTCTAATTTCATTGAAAATTACTATTTTCTAATTAATAACTTGAATTTATTTCCAGAAAAAATATTGTAAGGAATATAATTTATTGAGATCCACTTAATATAATATCATCTGTAAAACAAACAAATGTATCTATGAGCATCAAAATCAATTATATCTAATAGAGTATTGTCGATACAATACCTTACCAAAAGAGATTATCAAATTAATCCCTAAAGAATATTATTTATTTTATTAGAAAATGATTATTTCTATAGATTAAATGTTTTCATTTATTTTTACACTCTCTATGTACTCTAATTTGTGAAATAATATTTTTATGGAAAACTGACATTTTATTCCAATTTGGTTGAGAATAGTTTCTTCCATATAAATATTTTACATAAAATAATTTCAATAATGTTTTAACATTTATATAGTGATTTATTAAATTGATTTTTACCATTTATTTCTTTTTATAATATTCATTAATTAAATATTCTTATCATTTTATAAATGATTTAATTTTTAATTTTTATCAAAATTCTGAAATTAATCTTTGTTTTTTTACATCACAATATTATATTTTCACAAAATCATTTCATATATTAGATTTGTAGACTATAAAAAATAGAATTATTTTGTTTTAAAGAAAATTATTTAAATAATTTATTTTAAATTTTAATACTTTAAAAATGTTTTTTCAATATGAAGAGTTTATTTTCCTTAAAAACATCAGTGATAGTCTAAAAGTTATATATATCTATAATTATAAACACTAATGTATATTATGATTTAATTTTGATATGATCAAATTCTTCAATCATTATTCTTTATTGGGATGGTATTTGGTTGTTATAGTAACCTATTAATGAATCCCAGCTTTTTTACATGGTTTAATATTTGATATAATGATTAATGTTTTCTTGGTGTTATGAAAATCATGTTAATAGATTATGATTATGTGATGGTTAGTTCCATTATTAATCATGGATCGTTGTTTACTTTATAAATCAATGACAAGTGGTTTTATTATAAACCACGGATGGTTTTAGCCTGTTTTATCCATTCAATGCATTGGATAATGATAAAGATGTAGAGAAACTCCAAATAGATGGTAATTTTAAAAAACTCGTAAGAGGAGATGGAGTTAACTGTGTGAAAGTTACTGCATTTTGGATGTTCCAAATGACTGGGTATGCATTTACATTATGGTAACGTTTTCACCAAGATAGTTTGGGGGAGTGAATAATGAATAATATGTTTATTATAAATACTTATTTAAAATTATAAATTTTATATCATATTCATATGGTATATTCTCATTCATCATGATAGATTAATCATGATTCTACACTCTTATGTATTATGTATTTTGATTGATAAAACTTTTTCCCATGATTCATGAATAAATTTCTAGGACCTACTAAGTATGATTATTTTAATTTTTGACCATGTTCTTATACCCTTATGCTTATATTATGATCACATATAATCATTTGTTGAAAAATATTATGTTAATCTATACTGGGAACTTGAGATCAACCTTTATTATGTCTCCTTTTACTATGTTACAAAATATGGTTTTAATTATGATATGTCTAAGAGGGGTGTTATTCATCAAGAACATAATGGGAAATGTTAGAGATATTATTTATACCATATGTTTTAGTGTCAATGTTTCAAAAGACACTAAACCTTTTTCTTTAGTGAATATATCATACTTCTATTCAGTAAACAATCATCTTTTAAGTTTTATAATTTTTATATAAAAATATTTTTTTCCTATGTTGATCCTTCTTCAAAAAAATTGGTATCAGAGCATAATGGTTATGGATTTTTATTCAAACTCAATATTTATGCAATAATATCTATAATTTTATATATACCATGTCTTACCACTATTTAAAAAAATATAAATTATATGGTTATCATAATGAAATTATTTTGTTCATGAAATCCTATAAAAATGAGTTGAGGGAATAAAATCATTGAGATATTATACTTTCAATTATTTTTGTGATAGTAGGTGACTCTAGGATAGAGAGTATGTTGAATACATTTATATCCACTGATGTTTTAAAGAAATACTATCCCTTCTATACTAAATTGGATATATAAACTAATCTTAAAATAAATTATAAAATAATAGTGAGAGAATACATAATTGGATAACCCACTATTAAAGAAGAAAATAATTGGTTAGTAAGAGTAAACTGTGACGAGTGATGGTTAATGGTTCCAAATTAAAAAAGGAAAAAAGAATAAGAATATAAACAATGATCTTGTAAATAATGACTCTCCAATGGAGGATAAAATTTTGTATGTTATTGATATATTAATATATAGTAATTCTATAAAATATTCAAGAAATTTTGGTGTCCCAAACTCCCACACAAAATTTGGATTGGATGATATTTCATTGATGAAGTATCAGTGACACCGAACATTATTTAAGAAGTTTGTTTGTGTATTAATCAAGATTGCGTCTAATCCTATTGTGGGAATGTATATAAACTTGAATTCATTTTTAAATGGGGATATATATAAATTTATGATTTTTCATGGAAAATAAAATATTAATAAGATTAAAAGTGTCTTTGAATTTTTACACAATAAATATGGGTGAATGAGTAATGGAATAATGTTATCTATATAAATAACATTCCTAACATATTTGAATGAAAATTTAAAGGAATGAATATATAAAATATAGAATATCCCCTCTTAAGACTCAATCTGATGAGAGGAGATGATTCGGAGACAAATACAACACTTGTTTTATGAAGATGGTTTCCCATCTAAATAATAAATATCAGAAAACTACACAACATAAAAAAAGAATGAAATTCACTTTAAAAAAAATTATACCTCCTCTTAATATTAACAAAAAGAGTAGAATATAAAGAGGATAATGTAAAAATGGTTTTAAATAAAGGGAGTTCAATTCTAGATTCTATTAGAAATTGAAATGTTATGTCAAATCTATAAAATATGTCTCTTATGATATGGTTGAAAATAAGTGAAACAATTTGGAAGAATGTGATATACAATTTTTGAATGGCCCGAAGGCCTTCATTTAGTATTGATTTTTGATAACCCCCCTTTCAAGGGATGAGGGTGAACCCTTACAAGGTCCGTAGGCTTAGAGATTACATTGCCCATAGGCTTAGGAGATTACATCACCCGAAGATCTTAGAGAATTCAACCTGCCTATCTATAAGGAACATCCCCTCCCCAGCATCTGGATCTTGATAGTAGCTCTCTACCTTTTCATGACCATCTGGCTAGGCTTCCCATGCAGGCATAGGCTGGTACCGATGGCATAGCCATACCCTCTCATTCTGACAATCCATTTGGCTCTGCTCTGGTGAGTGCACCTACTCTGAATCACCTTCTAGGGTTGCTCCTTTTTTGTAGTGTGTCTGGGGCCTGCATGCATGTGGCCCGAAGGCCTTGGGGTGGCCCTAATGCCTTATAGTGGCCTAAAGGCCTTGAGAATCAACTGGCCCGAAGTCTTTGGGTGGCCCGAAAGCCTTTCAAGACCCGAGGAACAAACCGGTGGCCCGAAGGCCCAGATAGATGAATATTTATGGCTACTATAGTACCGAGTAGTGATTTCTACAGTACTACTATAGTGCTGATACATTGCTTCTACAATACTGCAACAGTAACCCAGAGATTTTCCTCCACCCGGATATGATCTCTGGTGTCTTGAATGCACCTAGTGTGTCCTCAGCAACTGGGCTGAGGCTCTTGAGCTGTGACATACAATTCTAAGGGCTCAATGGAAGACTAAATAATTCAACACCAACAGTTAAAATGAGGCATGAAAAAAAACTTAATGATCACAAAATGAGATATTTTAAATATAATATCTTTAAAACCATGGAATGAGAATTTTTAAATATATAAACTAAATAATTAATTAGGAAATTATACATTTTTAATATAATCAAAGAGGTGGTATTCACAAGATGAAAACCTATTATGAAGGTAAACATGTTAAATGTTATGGAATAAAATCATGGAGTTCAATTAATAGTGAACCAAGCACCAGTAGTGATATTCTCTCAGAAAACATCATGAAATAAAATAATGAAAATTTTTATGTTTAAGGGGAAATAGTATGTTGTTCCATTTATTATAAAAATAGATAAAAACCTCAATGATGATTCACAATTGTAAAAATACTCCTATGTGATACTTATTGAAATTAAAGAGAAATGACATGAACTATACCTAATAAGGGTCACGAAAACACACTATATGGAAAGAGGTAATTTTTTGTTCATGAGAACTCATTTGGAAATAGAGTCATGAGGAATGACCCATCTAAAAGGAATATATGGAGAAAACATGAACTAATGATGATGTTCTCATTATGAAGAAGAAACCAAATCCATGAAAATTTAATAATCCAAAAAAATAACAAGTGAAAAATATATTTTAGTGGTATCATTGAAGATAGAGAATCTTACACATCTTTCGAAAAGCGTACTGGAAAATATTTTGTTCAATGTGGAAAAAAAAACCTAAAACTGATGTTATTTGATGTACCCCTCTCCAAATGTACATACGTGTAAATAAAAAAAATTGATATTTGTATATAATAAAACGGAGATATGATACATAGGGTTATTTTCATTTTGAAGGGGTGAATGAATTATGTGGTGTTTGTACAGTATGAAAATAAAATGTATTATTTAATTGAAATGTAACATGTTCAGTATGTGGAATAAAAATTCTTTTTATTATCTACTGGTATCATGCCCAATTAGAAGTGTAAATTAGAATCACAACCATGAATCTATCTCAACATTTGGTGTTAGGAAACCACCTTGTGATCTCAATAAAAACTCAAAATATTCATATTGAAGAGCCTTCTTTGGAGTTGAACATGTTGTTGCTCCGAATTTACATTTATTATTTTCAGATATTTTATGAGTTATTTTTGAGACTAGGTGATGAGATTGCATTGATTTGGATACCTGGTGTTCATAAAATAAATGATTGAAATATATTAATTATATTAAATACCAAGTGTGTATAGTTTTTATGAAAAAGTGGAATAACTTCATAGATTAGTCATGATCAGATATATAAGGGCACCATTGATTTCATAACATTGGTTCCAACTTAGGTGTGAAATTACTTTGATCTGTATAACAGTGTTGTAGATAGGTCATCAAAGGTATAAAATGAATAAAATAATTAATGAAATTATCTAATTTTATTTCATTGACATAGTGACCTTGCATCTTTTTTAAATAAGTGGTTGTAGGGAATTTCTATGCATAGCCACTAAAAATTAGAGATCTAGGGAACAATTGTAGAGGGATCAAACATGATTCAATTGGTGAACAATGATCAAATTTTAGATCGATAACCGCTCCATCAATAATTTAGAGGATCATTCCAAAGATCTAGGTGTATCTATGTTCTTCATCAATTAATTATCAAAATTGAGGTAGGATGTAGTTTTATTTGAATTAATTCCCTATTCATAATTTCCGCAAAAATTACGGATTAATTAACAAATGGATTGATCTACAGATCTAGAAAATTGGGGGTTGAAATCATTGAGGGGATACATTGGGAAAATTTCCTTGTGGATTTTGATTATAACTTCATTCATCATTCTAGTGGAACCAAATCTGGGCCAAAACAAATATATACTAAGGATCTTTCCACATTATTGTTCCTTATTCATTTCTCCCCTAATTTATTTGTTCATAAAGGGTGTTCTTCATTGTCCCATACTTCTAAATATAAAGAGGAATCGATAGTTGTGTACCTATTCCTTGGTGAAACTATCTGATATTGTAGATATGAGATTGGCACGACATTATGGGGGTGTAGTGATGGAAGTGGTGGAATATCAGATGATTTTTGATACCTTGTTTCATGTTCTTTGACGTGAAATGAATAATGATGAATGATCCCATTTTTATGAATTTAAGGGGCAGATCTAGTTGTTTGATAATGGAATGACTTGATTGGGATCATTTCTTGACTTTTTGGAAAGTTGGTTTCATGATCGAGGTCCATATGATCTTTTGAATATGCAATAAATGGATCTGGTATTTATGAAAATTTTTCACTACACAACATGTAATGCAGAGCCACATTCCATTTGGTACCCTCTCTATGGTGACATGTGTTTTGGAAGAGGATAAGTTTCACACTATGTGTGACCTCACCACGGTGGCTCAGTGTGATCCTCAAAGGGTACACAGATACAAGACGAAGTAAAAATGAAATGGAATTACATGTAATCCGACAAGGACATGAATTTGTCTTATGTTCAGGGTTATACCCATGTAATTTTACTCATAAATATCACATAGGAATCATAAATGATGTGTATTGTTACACATATATATACACAAGACATTGGATGTTCAAATAGAAAGTGCCCAAGGTAAAAGGTACATGATGCATACCCTTATGAATTTTCATGTACTCTAAAAATCATTTTTTGGTTCTGTTATCCTATGTATCCAAGACATGTTTTTAGGTTATATTCGACATATCCATTCCCTGAGGGTTAGTTTGGAATAACCTCTTGCATGTAGGAAGATGATCCCATTAGCATGACTTCTTAGATAGAGTTATTAGAAACCTTCATTGAGACCCAGAGTGGGATCATTTATTCATCATCATGCCTTTTTTGAATTTCATGGTATGTTTGAGACCCAGATTATGCATTCATCTATCCTTTACTTAGTGGGTTAATCTAGATTGAGTTGTTGGAGTACCCCATGACATTGGGAGTGTTACTCATCTATGTATCATAACTCCTCATACATTATGTGTTTACTTCTATAGTTTTTTATGGACCCTTTTCCCAAGATTCCTAAACTAGATTTACAGTTGTGAATTACATTTAGAAGATGTTTCATTATTGTGTATATCTATATAATCGTGTCATATGATATCTACAAATATACCTATATAGAGTTCACTGTATTATTTTTTTTATGATTTTTTATTTTTGGAAGTCCTACTTGGTATTGTTATACTCACCCATGCATGATATTTTTCCACACATGTAATTTCTTTTGTAGATGATCTAACTTCTAATAGAGTTCTAGATGGACTAACCAGACAATTTGTAGTTAGATTTGATATAGTGAGGTGTGTTCCTATGGTATTGTGGACAAAAGTACCCAAATTTACTTTCATGATGGACATGTTTTTAAAGTAATTTTGGTGGGATTGTATTTGGAAATGTTTTCCATCCTTTACATCTTATAGTACTCTGGTTATAGGATTGAGATATATTTAGGCATGATTATTCAATTGTTTTTACATTTCATCATAGTACAAGATTGGATGTGTGTTTTTGTATATAGGCAAGTAGTCTAAGACCTCTAATGTTAATGATATTCCTACGTGAATCTAGTCTCCATCCCCTAGCCTATTGGAGGAAGGCATGGGGGCATGGAACATTCCCTATTGGGATAGGTCAAGACAAAGTGGTATCAGAGTAGTCAGTCATACCATGGACCAATGACTGTGATATTTGTTAAGGAGAAATAGTGTTAATGCTTTTGAGAATGGATTTCAGGCCTGGGACTCTAGTGTTTGTGTTGTGGAAGAAAAATATATTCACCTAGACTCCAATATCCTGATATTCAACTCGGTAGATGAGATCATTAATTGTAGGGGATAAATGGGATATGCATCATATATGAATGTGTTGTCGGTTCCATTTCTTTCATGAGTCAGCTCTATAGATATACTCCAAGACCATGGTACATCTATTTTACTTACAATATGCCTCTATGAAATATGCAGGCTAGGATTCAACATTAGATTCCTGAGGATGATCCCCTTAGTGAGTCGTCGTTGATATAGTTACCATTACAAGAGATGTTACCTTCAGATGGTGTACCATTTATACCACCACCAATAAAGAAACACATAGTACCTTCACTAATAGAGGATGAGGTACGAAAACTGAACAGAAATTAAGAGATTCGGTGATAGAATCCCTTAGGGTCTGAAGAAATCCTAACTCAAAGATGGTTTAGGACTTGCTCGAGTTGATGAAACATGTTTTCTATCTACTTAAGACATAAGCAGATTAGATGGTGTTTCTGGCAGTGATACTTATCCATGGCTCAGTGAGATGATTGTTGGGGTTAGTGACCCAATATTATGATGAGGTAACTCTAGAATGGTTAGACTTTGATGAAATTTTTATAGAGGAGTTCTCACTAGCTTTGTTGAGGTATTTACATATCCTGGTGCATCTACTGATCTTAGAAGGAATCATGATACTGGCTGGGTATTCATTATGGTTTACCAACCTCTCTGGGTACACAATGTTTATGGTTCGTGACCATTTCTCTAGGTCTTATACCATTAATAAAGGTCTACATAGAGAAAATTGATCTAATTTTACCCAACTATGAATTACTAATTAATATGGGGTGATAGAGGAAACTTTGGTGGTTGAGAGTTTTTTGGATGAGAAGATAAATACATTGGTTTGTTCTAGTGGGAAAGAATGTGTAGATACCACAGTAGAAGGGAGTTGATGTTAGTCTTAGGAATGTGATAATGTGATTTGTTTCTGAAGGAGGTCCCATGATAAAAGATATGTGGTTTAGGGATCAGAGGGTGGGTCTTGTAAGCCCAGAGAGAGTTTGGGAAATTCATTTTATGGAAGGGATATATTTTAAGAGATTATCTATCCCACTGTAGTAATAAAATGGATATCATGTATGGTTCACCAAGGATTATGTAGTGAAAGGGATATACATGTCAGTATGGTGGAAGATGTGGTAAAAGATTTGGAATACTTGTAGAAGGTTGCATGTTTATTGATTTATTACCATCACCACCCCCAGGTGGTCTAAGCCTGACCTAGGGAGATTGAATATAGGATTAGGGATAGCTACAAGTGTTTTTGGTTTATTATCTAGAGGATATGGGAATGGTACATGGTATGAAATATTTCTTTTATACCGTATATGTATTACTGATAGACAAATGTTCTAGTCATTCCTTTCATTCCACATACCTTTTTCAAGACATAGATATTTCAATTGAGCACTTGGCTTGAACCATGCTCTTGGAGACTCCTATTAGAGATGACTCCATGATCACACACTTGGTCCCATAGAGTGACTAGACTCATTGATATTATAGTTTCAGTTGGGAGCTCTTTGTACAAGTTTTGAGGCCTTATGACTTCATCATTGGTATGGAATGGTTATCTAAAATTGATTTCCATATTGACTATTTCAGGTGAAGGATGTGGTGTATTTGTAGTTATAGAAGTATTTCATCCTATATCAATAAAAAAGAGGCTTAGATAGTACATGATGGACTCATGCATTGGTAGGTGTAATAGATAACTCATTAATTAAGTCACATAACACTAGGTGTAGTGGATGTTATGAGTTCCCTGTTTTCTAGTCTGGTGGTGGATTATGAGGAAACCATCAATGAGGATGATATAGGTTTACCTCCCCTCTATGAGATATAATTCTACATTGATCTACACCCTAGTATGGAAGCAATATTTCGTCAAACATATTTAATGGATCCTACAGAACATCATGAGATGATGGTGTAGTTGGGGGACTTGTAATAGAAGTGTTTTGTTAGAACTTGTGTGTCACCATGGTCAAAATCAGTTTTGATCTCTAATAATTAATATGTGGGCCTGAGGCTATGTTTGTAATTATAGTTCTTCAATAAGGTGACCAAGAAAAAGAAGTATCCACTACATTGGATTGATGAACTATTTAATTAGTTGATAGTATCATGATGGTTATCAAAGGTTGATCTTTGGGATGTCTATCAATAAATGTGATTACAAGATGAGGATATAGAGAAGATCACATTCAAATGTCACTACAATCACAATGAGTAATTAGTGATTCTATTTGGCAAGACAAATGCCTGAGCAGTGTTCATGGGACTCAAGAATAAGATCATTCAAACATTTCATAGATTGGTTTATTGTAGACTTAATTAATAATATCCTTGTGTACTAGACATCTATGTATTATCATGCGAGGAAGATGAGGATGGTTTTGAATGTACCCTGAGTGCACCAGATTTTTGATAATCTCTCAATGATTGAGTTTTGGATTCAGGTGGTCCACTTTCAAGGACATGTTATCTCAGTTGACGGAGTGGTAGTGGTCCAAGCCAAGGTTGAGGTAGAGTTAGATTGGGAGCCACCCAAGAGCGTGATGGAACTATAATACCCATTGGGTTTCTATATTAATAATAGATATTCATACCTTATTTCTCTAGAATATTAGATATCATGATAGAATTGACCTAAAAGGTAAAACCATTCATGTGGGCAGAGATGGGCTAGTTAGATTTTCAATTGTTGATGTAGAGATTGATGAGGGCTCCCATCTTGAGATTTTCAAAGGAGGGTGTCAAGTAAAAAGTGTTCTATGTTGCATTAAGAACCACAATGGGAAATGTTATCATGTAGTAGCATGTGGTGATTTCATATGGTTCACATCAGTTGAGACCACATGAGAAGAACTATGTGACAGATAATCTTGAATTAGCATTGGTAGTATACTCACTATAGATGTGGAGAATCTATCTGATAGGACAGTGGTTTATCATCTATTATGATCAAAAGTGTCTCAAGTATATATTCTATAAAACAATTCATATCTTGAGATAGAGGTCGTGGATAGAGTTCCACAAGTATTATTACTTCAATATTTTCTATAAATAATATAATGGTATCATTGTTCTTGATAATATTTGAAAGATATCTTGTTCATAGTTATTGAATGATGTGTTAGAGTAGTTGGACTCATTATCGTTATCATTTACGGATGGAGATGCAGTTTGTTACCACTAGTTGATGGTTTTTACCCCTTCTCATTTATAGTGATTCTGAGAGACACAACAAGGTGGGGTTTACTTAAAGACCCTATATACTAATATAACCACTAAACATGCTCATGATATATTTTCTGAATCAAGGGATTATGTCATTATTTTTAGAGGATAAATGATGGTACCAGAGATACTAAGATAATATTTTTTATGAGATGTTCATAAATTTATTTTTATAGTATATCAATGTGTGGAAATGTTTTTTCAGGAAATCTAACACTAGTTTTGGTGGCCATGGATGAAGAATGTAGTTGTAGAGTTTGTCTCCTGATGCCTAACTTATCCGCAATTGAATGCTGAGAAAAAAGATATGAAGAGTTTATCTAAGACACTTTTTTTCAAGAGTTTAATTGGGAGGGGATATTAATGGAAATATTGATTTTATTCCCACATACTTCCATGGTACAGGATTCCATATTAGTGGTAAAAAATGACAAAAAAACTCACCCCAATTCTGAGCTATTCGAGAGAAGTGTTTAGTAGAGATCATGGGATGGATCTAATTATAGGATATTGCCCTAATCCATGGTTCTCCATCAATCATAATTTCTAACTATGATTCTTTCTTCATATCCAGAATATAAAATGGCTTACATTAGGATTTTGTAACATAGTTATGATCGAGCCCAACATTTCACCCCCAAAATACACATTTAATTATCCCTACTGTTTTTTTTCAAAGGTGAATATCTAATGAAGAGGTATATGTTCTTACCATGATCATTCAAATGTATTTCTTATGAAACATTTCATAAATATTTAATAATCATATTAACATAATGAAGTCATTATATTTACTATATTAATTTTTTTATATTCATTTTAAGGCCATTTTTTAATTTCTACCCTTCCAATGGAAAATGATAATGTCCCTCATATATACACAAAGCCCCACATGGAGGAAGTGATCTATTTATTTCTTCATCTATGTCTCTTATCTATGGTTATGTAGATGTATTTAATTAATATATATAACATATATAACATTGTTATTATTTTATATAGATAAATTACTACTTACCATCCTTTATTTCCTACCATTGAAAAATAAAAACATTACCCTAATGTATGTTCATAATACCATCTCCAAAAAGTGATGTAATTCCTTTTAAATCACCGGCTTACATAGATGGTTCTGAAAAATATATTTTATGAACATATATATATATATATATATTATGTACTATTTTGAGTAATTTAATATTATTCTATAATAATAAAAAAATAATTAAATTTTATTGTAAAGTAACTCGTTGGTATCAGTAAATTAAAAAAAAATATCATCATACATCTCATCATTAAGAATCACAAATAAAACACTAATATAATGAAATTATAACATTATTAATCATAATCAATCATCTATTAGGGAACCATAAATAATTCTATATTGATAATATTTATATCAATGAAAAAGATTTAATATCACAATTACAAAAACTTCATGAAATAATAAAAATTAGACATCCAATAATGAATATAAACATTAACTAAATAATACATTTGTAGTAAATGATTATAATTAAAAAATATAAAATTTAATTTGTAACATCAAATTTTTTAACCATGGAAAGCTTACAAATGAATTTGAAATTTCCATTTAGTGGACAGGATAAACTATAAACCATGTTTTAAAATGTAAATCTATGCTTTGGAAATAATAGATGTGTAGTTTTTAGATGGGAATTAAGGACTGAGAAGTGCCTTAGGTATTTAGATGAGTTTTTAGAGATTTGAGCACCAAAACCCCCTTTCCGAGAGTAGCAGAAAAGGGAACATGATTTTTAAGAATTGTGTGTCCCTCTTGGAAAAAGCATGATTCATCGTCCGTGGGAGTTGGGGGAATTGCATATTTTGGTCTAACTTCGTAGGGGAAGCTCATGGTCATGAAATACCCCAAATGTCTATTGTATAGGTTAACCCCTTGAAATGAAGATAGTTTGTCTAACTATGATATTAGATCACGAGGGGTGAAGAGTACGACAATCCTAAAGTGGGGTTAGGCACAAATATTTCTTAACCATGCACACAAATCTTGTGAGGTATAAATCTTATGGAGAGGTGGTTGCACAGTTGACACACGCCCTAGAAAACATCCTGAAAAAACCATGAAACTCATTAATGAGATGGAAATTATTGTTTTCCTCAGCCTCATTATGTCTTTTCTCCCTCCTTTCATCAAATGTATTTTTCACAGTATCCCCATAACTACAAAAAAAAAGGGCTTCATCAGCTCTTAAAATGGGCTTTACCAATGCTAAAAAGTTCTGTAATGCTCATTGTTAATATGGGGTGGTCCACTTTGTCAGCGCTAAAAATTGCATAAAAAGCACTGATAAAGGGATAATTTATCAGTGCTAAATTGATCTGATAAATGCCCTACCTACTGTAACATAAAATTCTACTGCATCACACCCAAACAGGACCAACAAAAAAATCAGCATATCAATAAGTATAACGATTCAAAATTAATAGATAATTCATAAGTTAATTACAGAAAGTATACACATACATCAAGTATACCGCAAAAAACCCATACAACAAGTATACACATACACCATTAAATCATAATTCATATGTTAATTAAATACATAAAGAATTCAATTCTGAATTCGGAGCGTTTGTGGGGCTGTTCAGGGGTTGGGGGTGGATGTCCAAGGGCGGTAGGGGGTTTCCCGGGGTGGGGGTGTCTGAGGGGATGGGGGTTTCCAGGGGGTGGGGGTTGTCTATGGTGGTGGTGTGGGGGGGGGGGGGGAGCTGGCCATGGTGGTGTCCAGGGGGGGCATCCAGGGGGTTGGGGGGGGGGGTATTTCTAGGGGTGGGGATGTCCCTGTGGGTGTGGGTGGGGTGGGGGTGTCCAGGGGGTGTGGGGGATGCCTAGGGTGGTGGTGGTGGGGGGTCCATTGGGGTGTCCATGGGGGTGGGGCGGTGTCCAGGAAGGGTGGGGTGGTGTCCATTGGTGGGGGGCTTTAATTGATTTAATGGAAAGAATTTCATAGATTTGAAGATCATTGTTATTTTTAAAATGGTTTTGGAATAGTTTTTATTTCAATTTTATTTGTTTCTTTAGAAAAAAAAATGATTCTTTTGGTGTGTATGGTTGGATGGGGGTTTTTCGTACGTCACTTGTTGTTTTCCCTTAAAATTCTGTGCATTTTAAACAAAAGAGAGACACATTGAGTGAAACCAGCCACATGATGCTAGGGATTGGAGAGGGGTTGAATCATACATGTCACATATGACCCATGGATATTTCTCCAAATGTATAAACACATTCCGAATGGTTTTGGTTATATTTCCTTACATCTGTTGATGTTTTCACTTAAAATTCTGTCCATTTTAAACAAAAGAGAGACACTTAGAGTGACACTAGACACACCGTTCCTTAGATAGAGGCAGGTTGACTCGTACATGTCAAAAATGACCCATGTATCATTCTCCTAATGTATAAACTTGTTAATAATGCGTTTGGTAGGATTTCCATTCATCAGTTGTTGTTTTCACTTAAAATTTTGTCCATTTTTAACAAAAGAGAGACACTTTGAGTGACACCGGCCACACCATGACTTGGAATGAGGCTGGGTGGACTCATAAACATCCCATATGACACATGGATCGTTCTTTTAAATTATCAACAGAATATGAATGTGTTTGGTTGTATTTTCATATGTCAATTGTGGGTTTCACTTAAAATTCTATCCATTTCAAAAAAAAGTGAGACACTTTGAGTGACTCTGGTCCCACCATGCCTCGAAATGCGGTTTGTTTTACTCGTACATGTCTCACATGACCCATGGATCATTATCCTAAAGTATAAACACAATCTGAATGTGTTTGGTTAGATTTTCGTACATCAGTTGTGTTTTTCACTAAAAATTATGTCCATTTTAAAAAAAGGAAAACACTTTGAATGATACCAGACACATCGTGCAATATATTGAAATGGAGTTGACTAATAAACATTACAGACGGCCCATGGATCATTTTACTAAAGTATCAACACAATCCAAATGTGTTTGGTGAATTTCCATAAGTCAGTTGTTGTTTTCACATAAAATTCTATCCATTTTAAACTAAAGAGAGACGAATTGATTGACTCCGATCACACCTGGAATCAGATTGAAGAGGGTTTGACTCTTACACAACACACATGACCTATGGATCATTATACTAATGTATAAACACAGTCCAAATGTGTTTGTTTGGATTTAAGTATGCCAGTTGTTGTTTTAACTTAAAATTCTGTACATTTTAAACAAAGGAGAGACACTTTGAGTAACACCAGTCACACCATGCCTCGGATTGAGGCATATTTGACCCGTACACATCTCAATAGACCCTTTTATCATTATCCTAATGTATCAACACAATAAAAATTCTTTTGGTCATATTTCTGCACGTCAGTTGTTGTTTTCATTTAAAATTTTCTCCATTTTAAACAAAAGAGAGATACTTTGAGTGATATTGGCCACACCGTGCCTTGGATTGATGCGAGGTTGACTTTCACAGATCACACATGACCCATGTATTGTTCTTCTAAATTATAAACACAATCCAAATGTGTTTGTTTATATTTATGTATGTTAGTTGTGTTTTCACATAAAATTCTATCCATTTTAAACAAAAGAGAGACAATTTGAGTGATACCGGCTACACTGCACCTCGTATTGAGGCGGAGTCGACACATAAACATCACACATTACCCATGGATCATTATCCTAAAGTATAAATATGAACGGATTTTATTTGGTTAGTTTTCCATATGTTAGTTGTTGTTTTGACTTAAAATTCAGTCCATTTTAAACAAAAGAGAGCCAGTTTGAGAGATACTGGGGACACTGTACCTTAGATTAATACTATATTGACTCTTACATGTCACAAATGACCCATGGATCGTTACCAAAATGTATCAACTCAATCCAAAGGTTTTTTCTTAGTTTGTCATAAGTTAGTTGTTTTTTTCACTTAAAATTATGTCCATTTTAAACAAAAGAGAGAAACATTGAGTGATAACAGCCACACCATGCCTATGATTGAGATGGGGTTGACCCTCAAATATCATACTTGGACAATGGATCATTCTCCTAAAGTATCAACCTAATCTGAATGTGTTTGGTCAGTTTTCCGTACGTCAGTTGTTGTTTTCAACTAAAATTCTATCAATTTCAACCAAAAGAGAGATACTATGAGTGATACAGGCCATATCATGCCTCAGATTGAGGTAGGGTTGAGTTTTACATGTCACACATGACCCATGGATCATTATCCTAATGTATCAACACAATAATAATTTGTATTTCTGGATTTCCTTACGTTAGTTAGTGTTTTCACTTAAAATTTGGTCTATTTTAAACAAAAAAGAGACACTTTGAGTGATAATGGAAACATCGTGCCTCAGATTGAGGTGGGGTTGACATTTACACATCATAAAGGACCCATGGATCATTATACAAAAGTATCAACATTATCCTAATGTGTTTGGTTATAAATCTGTATGTCAGTTGTTGTTTTCACTTAAAATTATGTCCATTTTAATCAAAAGAGAGACCATTTGAGTGATACCAGCCACACAGTTCCTGGGATTGAGGCAGGGTTGAATTTTACCCATCACACATGACCCATGGATCGTTTTCATAATTTATCAACTTAATATGAATTCGTTTGTTTAGATATGAAGGCATTTTCTAGGTTTTACTGGTTTTCCTTTTCCAATGACCAAAAAAATTGGTTCATCATTCTTGCATGTTGCTTGTGCATTTCATCTGTTAAAATGGAAAAATGACTCATTGGAAAAAGGATGTTTTATTTAGTAACAATTAAAATTTTTCTATGAACATTTAAATACAACAATGTTTCATCTTCTGATCTTCTTAACCCCTATCAAAAATGGCCGCCAATTGTACACATCCCCAAGTAAGATCTTCATGCTATTTGTGTACAATCTTCAATCAGATATTCAGCCCAGTCATTACTAAAAAAATATATATTTTCTTGTGAATATGAGGCATGTGCTGATGGTTGTTGGACCTCAACACTTGGAGAAGACACAGGTTCAGAAACATGTTGTTTCTATGCACTTTGAACAGTAGTAGCAGCTTGAGAGACTTGTTCGGCCTCGAGGTTAGGAGCACTGAAATGTGAAGAAGTCATTATTTGCAAAAGTGTATGAATAGTTAATTTGGATTATATAAATTTAATAATTATAAGATAATAACATTAGATTAAAAGATCTATAATGCAAACAAAAAATAACCTATTTATTGAACTCTCTTATTTTTTTTTGAAATGATGAAGGAATATGACACCTCTATAGATTATCCAAATCCCTTCATTATGTTTTCCTCTAACATATAAAACGTCATAAATATTGGGAAAACTGTGAAATGATTGAGACGTACCACTAAATGGATCTTCCTCAACCAAATTTTCATTGGACCCTTCAGTAGTTTTGGACAGAAACAGAATAATCGACCACTTTCAGTTTGCAGGATCTGGAACATAAAATACATGTACCGCTTGTGATGTCATTATAAACGGTTTATCCTTGTACCCTTCTTAACTAAAATCAACTTTCACAAATCCCATTTCATTTATCTTACTACCACTATTTTTATCAACACATTTTCATTGAGAAATGGGCAATTGGAATGTCGTATATTCAAATCCCATATCTTTTTGGTAATGCCAATGTTTGACATATTTGCATAAATTGGATTTCAGTCTTTACATCAAGAAACATGCATCGATTCAGCCACAAGTGTAACTCCACTATTTTTAATGGTATTATCTTCATCATGTTAATCTGTATAGAATGTATAACAATTAATTACATAACCATTATACGATAATAAATACACACTTGGTCCGACGGCTAACCATCGATGTCGTTCTCAAATTGAAATAGGATTTTTAGATAACTCTTTTAAAAATATGGCTATGAAATAATCCTATAAACTATTTATTATGTGTATTTGATATTCAAAATTCATCCCTTTATGGATTCAACCGCTTAATAATTTCTTTGTGGGTTTTAATATATGTAGAAACCTCCCAACTATTATGCAAAACAAAATGGTGGCCTTGCTCTTGATATGTAATATAGATTTTAACAATATCTATTCAAGAAATTCCCTCACCCTCAATGCATCGAGTGTGATGAGATTTCTGGAGACCAATTCATTCCACATCAGTTTAGTATTCATTGCATAATTCAGTGGATTCCTCAACAATATATCACTCCACAATACAACCCTATGTCCGACTTAGATTTTTGACATACCCTTTCAAAATCATCATATATCGTTCAACAGGGTACATCCATCTATAGTGCACATGACCACAAAGTCAAATCTCCCTCACCAAGTGAACCATCAAATGAATCATCATATAAATGAATGATGGTGTGAAATACATTTATATTTCACATAATATGATGACAATTTCTCTTTCCATATCGGGAAATTTCACCGGGACTAAATTTTTTTTGCATATATATTTGATAAATTAACAAAGATTGGTCAACATTTGATGAGCATTATTTGGAAAAATGAAATGAAATGGAATATGAATTAAATATTTTATCAAAACATAAAATTCATGTGATTTCAAAACATTTAACATAAAATCATTCATTGACACAATTTTCTTGATATTTGATGAATACCCCTCTAGAACCTTTACATCATTGAAGAAGTTGAAAAACTGATATCTTTCTTCCCTGGAAAGAGTTTATGATGCTGGATAAACAAACATTCGATTTTCACCCTTCACGGGAGCCAACACTTGTCGTATTCCCATGTCAACCATGTCAAACCCTACCTTAATTCCATACTTTTTTAATCCAGGGGCATTTAGAAACATTCTGATAACACCGTGACAAACATTTTTTTTCCAAATGCATCACATCAAAAAAAATTCCTGACGTACATAAAATTCTACTATGGTAATTCAAAAAAATCTGATCACTTTTTCTACCTATTTTCGTAATGTTTTTCAAAAATTATTTACCAAATACTTTTTTCACATATTTTACTTTCTGAAACAGATGATCAACTATTAGTGGAGATGGTGTGGTGCGTTGTTATGAACATCTATTGAATGATGTTGTCCAAGTTTGGTACTTATGCCAATGAAGTAGAAATCAATAATGTCATAGAAACACAAATTTTGATATATATTTCAACTTAATTGATTATGTATCTTCATCGCACACAGGACACCCTTGATTTCCATTAATTCTATGTCCTGAAAAATTTCCATAATAGGGGAAATAATTTATCCTCCCATACAACATTGCTCATAACATGAAGTATTAATTTTTATATGCATCATACAACATAACACCTAAATCCCACAAAAACATCAAGTTCTCAATCAAAGGAGCAAAATAAACATAAATATCATTACTTGTTTATTTTGGTCCTGATATAAGCATATATAACATGATTAATTTATGTTTCATGCATAACTAGGGTGGCCAATTCTAATTTACCGATATAACAGGTTATGTACCATGAGCGGTGGTTTCAAAACCAAAAGGATTCACTCCATCTATAGATAACTCAAGATGAATTTTTCTCGTCTCATTTCCAAATTTAGGATACACATGATCAATTCTCCTCCACTAAGGATAGTCATCCAGGTGATGTAGTTTCCCATATTTATTTCATTTCTATGCATGCCACGAAAATTGTCTTGTAGTTTCTTCACTTTAATATAGAATTCTAAACCTTGGAATGATAATAAAGTACCATTAAAATTTCATAGGACTGGATTCATCTTTCTTGTATCAGGAAGCACAAAACTTTGAGTATTCTGTAAGTGATTTGTTCTCCTTGAAAAACTATATACAGTTTTTCGGGCATACATGAAATATTTCAGAAATCATACCCATCGAGCATAGCTTTCGTTTACATTAAAATGTCCAGATTGGGAGCTCATTATCTTCCAGGAACATGTCATTCAAGGGAGAAACTAGTTCCGTAAAACTGACATCACCCATAAAACTGACATCACTCCATCTGTTGCCTTCTTTAAATTTAGAAAACTTTAGTATAGTTGGTAATGCTGTATATTTAGTGCAACTAACATATAATGGCTTCTTTGAACAACTCTTTAACTTATCAAAAAATTTGGGGTAATCATGAAGTTCATCTTCAATTGTCCTTGTCATTTCCTCAATAAAATCTTTATCATCATTGACATATGTGATCGCATCCTCCATACAGTCATCTTCAATATCCATATTTTTAATCATTGGTGATCCATAAAATGTAGTTGTATCCCATCCAGTAGCTACATTTTCCTTTTCTCCATTTTTATTCAAACATTTATAACTATTATCTATTCCGTGAAATATCAAATGTTCATCCAACACCTCTGGATTAATTAGTCTAGAATAACAAGAATGTAAACATGAAAAAAGTATTTGAGAAGGATCCATTGAGTGATCCTTTGTAAACATGATGAACTCATTCACTCCATTATCATTCTCTATTATCAAATGATTAGCATCCATCTAATATTTATTCATCTACATCTTATTTGAATCAGAAATATTAATACTTATGATTCTAATACAGAAAAAAAGACATCCAAATATAGTACAAGAGAACCACTTATAAAAATAATGATTAATAGAGTCTAACCATTTCCAATAATGATTTGGAAATCAACAAAACCAGGATAGACCCCCATCAAAATCAACACACTTTCTATCCCCCTTACCAATAGTTCCAGAACCAAACACCCTTTCAGTAGAAAATTAAACTTCATTTTAACCACACCTACTAGCTACCTCATTCATAATAAAATAATAACATTAAATTGCCCAAAACTAGTGACCAAACTCAAATAAAATGAAAAAAGGCTACAATTTTGATGAGAAAACTAATATAGTACATACATTTCCAAACACATGACCTTTAGATTATATAAATACACATCCATTTAGGTAAAATAGAAATATGATTCTTTTTTATTCTTATGAATCATTAAATTTGGACAAACACACTAACCAACTCAATAAAATTCATATTTTCATAGGAATTTGAAGGTAAAGGGAGATAAATATTTCCATTGAAAATAATTCAATTGAATCTTTTAAAATCAATTGAGAGAGGGTTTTGGTTAATAAAGTGATGAGGTCAATAACTCAAGACATAATCATTCCTAGAGTCTCAAACCAAACTCACCACATCCCAAAATTTAATCAACTAAAACATGACCATCTGACTAAATAAAACAACACCATACTGAATATTAGCATAAAAACAAAAGGTAATGGATGATGAAGAGCAGAGAAATCACCAATGATCAATGATGGGAAGCTGAGAATCTAACATCACCGAAAGGAATCTCATACACTTGAAGTAGGGTTTCGGGGAGTATAGTCCAGAGGGTAGGATTCATGGGGAGGAGGATTCGCGGAAGGGGTTTGAGGGGGATGATAAAGAGTAGGGCTAGTGGTGGAAGAGTTGGGAAGTGATGGTAGAGTAGTGATAGCAGTGGTAGAGTAGGGCAGCTGGGGAAGAGTTGGGCTAGCAATGGAAGAGTAGGGCCGTGGTGACAGAGTGGAAGAAGTGGCGGAGTGGCGGCAGTGGTGAAGAGAAGCTCAGGGGGGAGTTATCGCAGGGGTAAAATCCCATGAAAGCTTAAGGGTGCATTAAATAGAGGGCACTATGAACCGTATTTTATAAAATAGGACTATGGTTTTATCATCACTTTTTTCTTAGCGTAGATAAAATTTTGCACTTCCCTTTCCCGTTATTGCAGTAGTACATGAATGGAGCTCTTGCATGGAATCCTCGTGTGAACGGATGGATTTTCTCTATCTGGGTTCTGAATCGAATTCCATCTGGTTCATTGGAAGTGTATTATTAAGATCTTCAATCCTATTCCTTCATTACTGTTATTATCTTACTATATAGAATGATACATTAATGTTATCTCTTATTCCCTACTTATACAGTGTGTGAGAATTTCATCAATTTCTTCTGAACCATCTAAAAAAAGGTTCATATTGGACCACTAGATTTTTCGTAGTATGAGGTATGTGGGATCATGATTTTCCTTTAATTTCTCACTTTCCTATAAAATATTATATTGTTCTATGTGCTATAATTTTATTGTGTCTCTATAAAAATGTGAAATTTATAACATTGAAAAAAATGACATAAATAAGATAGTGATTTTACAGTAAATTTCACTATTAGAGGTTGTTCATATCTACTCGAACTAATCAAATCTGATTTGTTTTCATAAACACCATAGACATCACACCTAATCTAGAAAAATTAATCCATCCACTTGGGGTGGTGTTAAATAATCATAATTTTAAATCCCACTTGATCATGATTCACCTATTAGGGTGTGTATAGTTTTAAAAATCTTAAAAGTTTTGATTAATCTAAATAAAATGAATTTGAATGAAACCATTTCCCATTTTAAAATAAAACCACATAAGTGGTTCACTATCTTCTATATTAAGATGGATTGTTTTAATGATGATATTTTGATGGTAGGTGACATGATTATGGGGACTTAACAATTTATTTATACATGTTTTGAAGATAATACCATGCTAACATATATGTAATATTTTACAAAAATTGTTCTTGTATTATCTTTTAAATTTGAAATTGTAAATGAAAGATTGAATTGAGCCCTGAGACTTGAAATTTTCATGGATGATGCTCATGGATTTTATTAAATAATAAGATTAATTATGTAAAAAGGGGATAACATTATCCCCTGAGTGAAATTGTGGTTCCAAATTATGGAATTATTAGGATGAGTTCATTTGTTGTTTGAGATTATATGCACTATAATGAACCAACCTAGGATATCCATCCATCATATTCCTGAGATAGCCCATCACATACCCAAAGAGAATCCTCGATCACCATGAGATGATGGAAAGCATCAAAGGTATCATAAATAACATTTGAGGATGTTTTCACTTCAT
This sequence comes from Viscum album, assembly GCA_963277665.1. Classification (NCBI taxonomy): domain Eukaryota; kingdom Viridiplantae; phylum Streptophyta; class Magnoliopsida; order Santalales; family Viscaceae; genus Viscum; species Viscum album. The sequence continues at coordinate 893,384,303 of OY728160.1, read as the reverse complement.
GGAACAAAACAAAACATATAAGCATGGACTAATAAAAAAAATACAAAATACAATACAGGATAAAAATCATATAAATAAACATCCAATAATTGATATAAACTATAAATAATGCTAAATCAAAATGAATACTAAATGATCAGATATAAATACCGGTTCATTGGTTCTATGAATCCAAGGGTATGATCACTAACTTTTTTTGACTCTCCGGTCGCCACCATCATTCTTATAAAACCTAATTCCCTAGGAATATGAAACCATATTAATCATTAATGAAAAAACGTGGAGGAACCCTAAAAAGAAAAAACCACTACCATCCCTCAAATTTAAGTATGTTTTGTGTTAGGAAAATCAAATGGGTATCCACCATGATTCTATTGCAATAATTTTATTTAAAAAATAAAATTTCAGTAATTTAGGAACAAGGAGTGGAAAACTAGGTTTAAATTATTTGTTTAAAGATATGGGAAAAACAACTATATAACATGGAATTGACCCAAATGGTGTCGCATTTTCAAAACCATTTCACAAAGATGGTGATACATCATAAAATTCCAAATAAAAAGTTAACCAAATATTTATAACAAAACATGGATCTTTTGGTAATAAACCATTTCAATAAAACCAAACATGTTTCTTTATACATCATTATTTTTAAATAAATACCACACATGTTTTTAATGATATTAAAATAAATTTTTAGGCAATTATTCCAGTTGAAAATGATTGCCTCCATCTTTCCATGAAATCTCACAAACTCCAAACCCATAGTGTGCAATGAAACAAAGAAATAATAATAAAACACAAAAATAATGGTTATAATAATGCTCATAAATGGGTGGAAGAGAAATAAATAACAAGAGGTCTAAACCATAAGTAATAAACACACCATGTAAGTCCATCAAACAAATAAGACACTAAAATCCCAAAATAAATTATAAAAATATTGAAATAGAAATATAGAATGGAGAAAAACCCAAAAGGTCTAGTGGGACAGTGCTTGTAATGAAAAGTAAACCAAACTTCTATCTGTTAGATATCACACATCTGTCTAATGAATCTCTCTATGAAGTCTACTCCAGGAAATACTCCAAGACATGTTTTACATAAAACTAAACAGTGTCTGACCAGTTAAAGATATTATCTAGCTATCAATGTCCCGCTACCTCCCACTTAGTATCCTAAGTTTTCCAATAAAATAACAAAAATATGTGGTTTGTAAGAAAACAATGTCATTATATAAAAATATCAAACACTATAAGACTTACACCAAAATCACATCCACCCCATCTCCCACAACCCTATCAATGACACACAGTTCATAAGAACAACATGAATAAACATGGAAAGAATCTGTCACATAGATAAAAAAACATCATCAACAGCATAAGGGAGAATAGTAATGGGATATATAATATTTCATCATAGAGTGACAAATGGTTATTAATATTCATATATTTAACATAATAAATATGAAAATAACTATTTTGAATTTTTTTAATTAAAATTAAATTCAAAATAAATCATAAACAAAAACAAGAAGAACCACATTATTGAATGGAAACTCCAATTACATTTATTAAAGTAAACCAAACTTTAAAACATCAATAAACTTTTTAATACAAAAAATTCCCACTTAGTACAACAAATTTGTGTCTAAAAAACCAAAAAAGTGTGTCTATTTAAGAAATACAATTGTGGAATTCTACCAAACACCTTGAGTGCACAAAATATAATATCTCGTTAAAAAACATTTCAAGAAGAAAATTACCCCCATTTTCAACATGAAAATCAATCAATGTTGGTAAATGATTTCAAAAAACAACCGTAGATATTTCACACCATGATTATCTTGGCTAAACATTATTTTAAAAACCCATGAAATAATAAAACACTTGACTAAAATAATATGAAATTGAAAATATTACCTCATGTGATGGAACCATGTCATATTCGATGAAAACCACCTGAAAGTGTCTCCCAAAATAAATAATAAATATTAATAAAATCCCTAAATAATAAAAAACCTAAACAATAAAATATGAAAAGAATGAAAAATATGGTATGAGTGATTGATGAAAAAATGATTAAACAATTAGAATATATAATATGGACTCATCCATCATTATCTGGATGAAGAAACAACAAGGAAACACCTATAATCCATCAATGAAGATATTGGAGGGAGGATGATCTCGTATGGTAGGTGTTTGGGTAATTGGAGTCGAATTAGGATTTTTTGGGGTTTAGGAAACTATTAAAAATGGAAGGAAAAGTGCAAAATACATCAACTCGGGTAGGCCACATACTTATATTGTATTGTTTACCGAACGAAGCACAAAATGTGCATATACTAGTGTCTCAAACCCCCAGGCTACAGAGTTTGTATCACATTTTTACATAGTTCTCTTTAGACTATGCATCCATTATGGCCTCAAATTCAGATGTTGTAGGGTTTCCCCAAAAGAGGAAACACAATTTCTAAACCATGCTCTATAACCCTGATTCCCATGAAATGTTTCCAAAACTCCAAACATTTACTGGAAACACCCACAAACAAAAGGAGAAATACCACTATAAGAAAAAACCAAGAAAATGACACCAGAAGGTGTCAAAATTCTCAACCTCGAGACTTTATACCCCCCAAAATTCTCAAGTAACTGCACAGTCATGCATAGAATGTCACGACCCACCATCCAAGAAGTGAGTTTAGTTGTAAGATGAACCACTTGAGAGGTCCGTAAGAATAAACTCTTGACTAGGGATGATTCTTTAAAAAAAACCAAAAAATATACAATGATACCATGTATCTCCATGAAAAATGAAACTAATCTTACCAGTAAAAGACCCAAAAGGCAATGTATAATAGTCATAGATTTCCCCAAAATTTAAAAATATCATAAATGATGTAATAAAAGATAAACCCTCAAATAATGACCTTCACTATGTGAATTATCCCAAAAAATTTCCAAAGGTAGCTTAAAACAAAATTTCAATTATTTTAAGGTAAATAAAGATCCAACAAATCGACACCCACATAGTCGAGCTGTCATCAATCTTAAAACTCTCCCCTATAATTGAAAACATTCAAGGAATTCCATATACATAGATAACACGGTCCCCTTGACCATGGTCACTATATGATATGGGTTAAATAGGACCACATAATGGAAAATAATATTATTTTTAACACTAAAATAATCGCTATTGAGTCTACAAATTCTGAAAGGAATAATTTATCCTAATTTACCACGCACCGACAGAAAATCCAATTTTTCCCACATCAACAACAAATCATCCTTAAAATAGAAAAAACATAAAAAAACCCAAGACAATTCATAAGCGGACAACTAAAAAGAAAAACTGCATTAATGATCAAAACCCATGACATCACAAATGATATAAGATAAAAAACAAACCACGCGAATTCAAAATCCAAAACACACTTAATAATTTCACAAAAATTATCAAAATCTTTTTAAATAAAAGCCACTTGATAATCACCAATATATGCCTTAAAACATTTATTAAACTTCTAAATATCTATTTTTATTAAAAAAATAGCATCCACCAAAACGAAATGTATCCACATTCTAATCATTTTCCAAAACAAGTCAAATAATAATCCCTTTATTTTCTGAAATTATTTTATGAATCATTTCCACAATACAATTTGATATTGAAATAAATCATAATTCATCAATTCCATTTAGGAAGAAACCAAAATTACAACTTTTCAATGTTTTAATTCCACCTTTGAAACATCAATTAAAACCCAATCTCTTCAAATCCATTTTGGAAAACATCTTCCAAATGAGTTTTCCAAAACCAAAGGAAAGAAATTTTGAAATATCAAATAATTTGTTTTATGAAAATAATTGTGATTAATGAAACCTATTTAAAATCTCACAACATGTAACAATTAATGTCAATCAATTTAAAAATATCACACTCTTGATTCACTGAATAAATACATTTGGAAAGTGAAAACACATATTTTATATAATTTCATGACCAAAATTAGGTGGAAACACATTTAAAATGCCATATCCAATTTTAAGTCATCCTTTAAATTTAACGAAACATGTCATTTCATGTACCACTAGAAATTCCGAGTGAAACCCATGTTTCCATTAGAATACATAGATATATATTGAACCCATTTTAAAAACCCGGAAAATCTAAAAGAGTAGGGTTATACATTAAATCTATTGAGTAATAATTGTATCAAATGTATAATATAGGAGGTCCAATCCCTTATAAAACCCCATAAAAATATATCCCCTATAAATAAAACACAATTTTTTATCATGAAATGTATTGGAGGTACCTTGAAAATAAAACAATGCATGATCTTAACCACATACACTCCTCAATTAAATCATGTATCCACATAAAAAAGGGAACTAATAAAAACCGCATTTCAAAATAGCCACTAAAAATAAACACTCAACCAATGTGAAAATCCACATTCAAAGATCAACCCATCCACAAGACCCATTAGTCTAAAAATACATTTAAACCAATGATCATCACCCATCCCATTCAAAATAAAATAATTACTTTTCAAAAAAAATCACCTAGTTCTTTGAAGACAAATTTCAAAAATCCTTTTGGAAATAAATATTCTCAATGAAGACACTTTCATAAACCAGTTCTTAAATCACACACATTAATAATTAAAATTCATCACAAAATTACACCTTTTGAACCCAAATGATTTATTAAACAAAAATATATTACATATCTCTATTTAAAATCAAAATACATGTGGTTTTAGAACATCCATACCGATGGATTAAAAATCCAAATGGCTTTTCCACTTCAAAAACTATTTTCCAATTTGAAAAAAAATTTACCACGTGTAAAAACCAATAACACCAACATAAATCTCATATAAAACCACATAAATTTATAGAAAAAACAAAATTAAAACTCTCCTATAGGATACTACCCCAATGGAATTCTCCATAGAGTCAATTTGGGATGAAAGGGAGGTAAAAATATTATTCCATAACGAAAAATGAACTATGAAAGGATTGGCGACATTGTTTGGTAAACCCTATTCCATCCATGTAATGGGAATAACTATGGTTATATTTTCATGTTTTCTAGGAACCATAAAGTATAACAAACCATGTGTACTAACCATGAGACCCTAGTAGGTTCACCATTTTATCCTCCAAAACTCAAACTGACCCCTAAAATCACCAGTAAACTCAATTGTGGTTGAAAAATTCACAGAGGTAAAAAAATCCATCAAAACATAAAAATTAGAACTCAAACTCATGTCTCAATCCTGATACACCCATGGAAACATGAGGTTTATTGCGATAAAAAGCTATCCAGGCCCTTTCCCACACACCCCACTGAAGCCCCAAAGAATATCATATTCTCTAGACTACCCAGACACAACCGAGATAAGAATAAGGGTTAGTTAAGAACCAAAGATCTATTTTTAATAAACCTACATCATATAATACTATTTGTAATAAACCAAGCGTGGACATCCATCCATCAGATTCCTATGTCAGCCCACCATATACCTGGGGAGAATCTCCCATCCTCTCAGGCTAAGGAAAAGCATAAAGTGTATCATAAAAAAACTATTGGGGATGGTTTCACACACAAGGATACAAATAAAACATCCAAACAAGGAAAAAGTAAAAATAAATGATACATACCAAGATATATATCATATAAATAAACAAAATATCACATATAATGAACGTAAAATATAAGATAAAATAAAATGAATATTGATGAAGTTGATATAAAGCCCGAGCCAATCTGTTATACAAAACTGACTGTTCAATCACTTAGTTTGTGTAAATCTCTGGTGACCACCATAATCTATACAAAAACCACTTCCAATGGAATAAAGAATTGAACCTAACCTGATATCCAAAAACCAGAGGGACCTACAGAAGCCATAAAGACTACATACCCCCATACTTGAGTGTGTAGAGTGTGAGATGAAGCTAGTAGGATATATCCACGATTACATTTCACTTATTTTATTAATGAAATCAATTTCAGTAGTATGGAAAAATGGTGTGGAAATTTAGGTTTTCATTTTTTCTTGAAAATCGTTGGAGAAGAATAAGTAAAAAACATGCACTGCAGCCAATGGGGTCCCATTAAAAAATCATTTCCCAAAGATAGTCCTACATAAAAACAATGCCAAATCCCACAGTAACCAAACCATTATATTGAAACACATCACCTTTGGGAATAAAATATTTCAAGAAAAGAAAACATTTTTATTTAAATTTAATGCTTTTACAATTTAACCCACACATGGTCCAAATTTTCCAATAATTACTTTTTAACACAAGCATTCCAATTGAAAATGATTCCCTCATTTTTTATTTCAAAATATTACATACGCCCAACAATGAGTGAGAAATAAATTATGGAAAAAATATTGAAATAGAAACATCAAGGATATAATAGTAATCATAAATGGATGGAACAAAACTAACCAACAATAAGGATAAACCAAATGGAACCAATACAACAAAAAAGAATATTCATGAAATAATCCAATCACTTAAAAAATATATAAAAATAATAACATAGATAGAAAACATGGATGAAAACCTATGAGAAATAATGGGATAGTTCATGAAATGAAATGTGGACCTAACTTTTGGATGGATAATGATCACACATCCATCTCAAAAATCACTCAATGTATTCTCCTCAATAAAATAACTTTAAGATTGGGTTTTCATACAACTAGGGGGTCTAGTCAGTTTTTAACCATAAATATCCAATTGTGTCCCACTAACTTCCACTTAGTAACTTTGATTTCCCCATGGAATAATTAATATATGTATCTTCCAAAATATAATTTAATTATATTAAAATAAAAAAACACATATGTATAACACCATAATCCCATTCATACCACCTTCTACTTCCCAAGAAATGACCCTATCAAAGAAGCACAATATGAATCACCTCGCCCTAAATCCATAACATAAATGAAAAAAGAATAATTAACAATACAAGTGGGATCAATAACTGAATAAATAAGATCAAATCATAGAGTTCCAACTCTACCTTTACCTGTATACATTTAATATATAACATTGGAAATCACTTTTTGAAAAGAATTTTCAAGTCAATAAAAATTACCAAAAAAATCCTAAACATCAACAAGAACAACACCACAATATAGTATAAACTATATTTCACATTATAAAACAAAATCAACTCTCAAATAATGAAATCTCACTTTTAAAATAAAATCGATACAACATTAGAAACCTATTTTTTTATTAAAAATACCGAAAAAGAAATTTTATTTGAGAAATCCAGCCTTGGAATTTTATTAAATAGGGGGAGTTTAAAAAATAAAATTTCTATTTAAGATACCATTTCAAAAATGAAATTGGACAAATTTTCCATATGAATATTATTTGATGTTACTAAATAAACAAGAAAAAAAATCCTCATGTAGTCCATATCCTGATTATTCAGTCCATAAATTAATTTATAATCCTAGGAAGCAATTGAAATCATGAATAAATAAAAATTAAATGGGAACACCAACCTCAAGTGTTTGATATATTCCCCCTTCGATGAAAACCACATGAATGGGACTCCTACTATGTATCATAACAATAAAATATGAAGATCCCTAAATCAAAAAATCCCTTTTCAAGAAAATAATCCAACCTTAACTATATTTGGTAGATGTACTTGATAGAAAGATAGGAAACAATAGGATGATAGAAGAGGGACTCAAACCTCTTGATTTGAATGGATAAAAAAAGGAAACACATAAAATCAATTATGAATGGGCTTATAGAAAAGAAAAAACCACATGAGAGGTTTTTGGGTCATGGGGGTCAAATGCTGGTGTCTTGGGGTGGGATCCACATTTAAAAAAAGAATAAAAGAGAATGAATACTACATATTTGGAATGTTTCATAGTTGTCTCAAAATGTTTACAAAACTAGGAAAATTCCATGCATCTGCCACTATATCAAACCCCCAATCCACATTTTCTTTACACATGGTTTCTATAACCATGAATATACCATTTATCTATTATTATAACACCATCATGAGCCACATGGTTTCCCCTATAGATCCCGTATGAGTATGAAATCATAAATTTCTATCATGCACCCTAGGAAAGCCTCCATAACTCCAAATTTTGAAATGAAGCACTCCTAAAACCAAAGTGGGAAGACCACCACTGAATAAAACCCATAAAATTATACCATATAGTGTCCCAAGTTCCATTAAAGATATCATTTTCCTTATTACATTATACTATGTTTGAGATCAATGTTTACTAAAATTATATTATCCCATGGGTGATACATGTGATTTTATTTAAGTGAATTTTTTAAAAAGACCATAGTCTAGATGATCATCCTCACACTCAGAGTGATACTTGGTTTTACTCATTATAGTACACCTTTTATGGGAAAATATGGATGTTAAAAGTATGATTCATAGTTGGGTTTCATTATTTTGCAAGTCCATTGATTATATCATAGAGTAAATAGGATTCTATTACTCTATGACTGATATATGGGTTCCTCATTACACAACTCCTTAGATGTGATATTTAGAAAAATTAATTATGTAATTCATGTTTTTTACATGGGACTAGTGGTATATCCTTAGGAGGATTATTGTAATTGGAAACCTTGTATTATACCTTGGGTCCTGGACCAATTAATCATATTTTGTTCAGATACATGTGACTACCAAAAATTTCTCTTTGGTTTAGATACACTCATTATAAATAGACAATGTGGGTTGAACATGTGTCCTATAAAACAATTATACATTTCTTACATTTTTGGTGTTCCCAAGTTATGATATCTTGGTTGATTTCTTTAATTAAATAAATTATTATTGTTCTAATATTAATTGGATACCTTTTCCTTCCACCTCAAATACCCATCTGTTTTGGTATATCAGAACATATATCTATTTAGATATATGATTATATATGCATGTGGGCGTATTCATTAATATTCAGGATTAGGTTGAAGTAGGTATGGTTAGTCAGGTGTTCTTAATGAATAATAGACATATTATTTACATTTATTTATTTACTTTAATAACGAGATGTCTTCACATAACATTACATTATATGTACATGATGGATGTCATTATACACAATTGGTTGTGGCCTACTATATATTTATCGCACCATATTCAATCTTAAATTGCATTGGGTTTCCCAAATAGACCACATGGTTATAAGGAAAATTTCAGTGATTATGTTTATTCTATTACATTTTTACATGAGAGATTAGGGGTATATATGTGATCCAAAACAAAGTATGATAATCAATATATTCATTGAGGCATTTCTCTTTATTTTTCAACATTTATTTATTACCTGATATAAGAATAATTCTTTAATATTTTAGTATCACATGAATATTAATGGTTCTATAATTATTAATTCCCATTTTATTGATTTATTGTTTATTATCAGTTATTATTATCATTAATTGTATTTATATTATTTACAAAGCTCATGATATAGGTTGATTAACTATTATAGTATTTTTCTACTCTGATCAGGTGGGTATAGTCTTTCTAATGTACCATTCTTGGACCCTCTCTTCTAGTCGACGGACTATGGAATGTGGGAAGGCATGCTTGAGGGAATGTGTCCAACATTCATGGCACACTGATTCAGTGATTTTATTGTTAGAACATTAAAAAGTGTAATCAAATGTTTATTTACATTTAATATTACAAGATTTTCAATTCCTATAAATTTTTCATAAATATATGGGAACTAGGATGTTCTCCATAAATGATCGATAGATAATCACATAAGTGAAACTAAATTCAAAATTTTAATGTTATGAAAGAATAAGTTAAATGGATAAAATATTATGTAATATTAAAATAAAATATAGAAATATATGAAATAATAAACTATAAAAATGAAAAATTAAACAAAAAAAACAATTTCATAAGATTAACTACATATAAACTGTCTAAAAGGATTTTAAATATATTTATAATTGACATACAAGAGTAATAAAAACCGAATACACGAATTCTGATTTACAATTTACACATTCATTTATTTCAAGATTCTCTATAACATTAACATCACCTCCTTGGATAAATGAAAAATCATCCGAGAAATTATCACTCACATATCATAAAAAACTAATCTAATTTTTAGATCAACCAAAATGATATCTTCAATGTTCAATTATTTAAGAACTATCATTTTTATTATATATTGCTAGAAATATCTGGGAAATTTTATTCACTAGATTCAAATCCTTTATAACTATTCCAAGTATATAAATATATCTTATAACCTCAACAATACCAATAAAAAATATGTAAATATAATCTAGTTAAAAAACTATCAATCCTTTGAATATATTATTTAAAATGTGGATCTTTTCTTCGTTCAACATGTTGTCACCATGGTAAAAGGATTTCAATTTACCCAAAATATAATTATCAATGCTGAAAGAAATAACCGTCTGGTAAATATAGTTTAAAAATCATTGGATAAGTAATTTTTTCCATTTTATAAGGACTAAGTATCTTATTGTATATTACAATCAAGGTCAACTTTATCATATAACTTATTTGAATTTGTGAATTAAAGTAGAGAAACCATTGACTGTAAGAGACAATAAATGTGATCTCATTCAGTTTTTCACAATCTGATAATTTTATCCATCTAAAAATGTACCACATTCAAGATTCATATTTTTTTTCTATTTTCAACATCTCCCATCAATATATTTTTCACAATTAACATTAGGGTTATAATACAACGTGTTGCAACCACAACCCCAAACACACCCTATGAGGGGGAGGTGAATTACAATGTGGGTTTTTATTAAATAATTTTAAAGACCCTTTTTTTAATTTACAAAATAATATTACCAACCCATCAATATAATTCACAATTACATTAAAACCGAATAATGTAAAATTTTTTATATTTTTATTTTACTTGTTCCATTAATACGTGATAATGCAATGATTATATGCCAATAATGTTTTGATAAATCAGATAAATTAATACACATTAATTGGATTATATATGTCTAGTAAAGCCACATTAATAATACAAGGGTAACAATCTCGACTTATATCTAGACATACTAATTCAAGAATTTCAATAAATGAATAGACGATTAATAGGTCACATATACTAAATTAAAATAAATCAATCTCCAAAAAAAGGTGTGATTTCTATTAATCTCTATCCATCCTCTTTAAAATTGGATCATAAATTATTATTTACACAATTGTAGATACTTAATACTATATCACTATAACATTTTATATCACTACTAATTATTAAAATATTCATCTAATAACTTCATAAAATTGATCTTCTAAAATTATACCTATTTTAATTCCACATGTATGTACCTTATTTTCCTTTAAAAACGTTCATTTCTAAAAAATAAAAAAAAATTAAATTCTATTTCACCATTTTCATATTTTATAATTAACTAATGATCTATATATTTTTATAATCCTTTATGTCATGTTAAGACATACCATATTTGGATTTGGTGTTCTTCTATTTTCCCACATTATCGTGAAACTAATTTGATTAAAGAATGGTAACTTTTCAATACAAGATCAAAAAATCCGAAATAAAATATTATTGTTCACTCCTTAAAATATAATCATGACACTATAAATATACATAGATACTAACCTTTTTATGGTGTGACATTATCCATTATAGTATATCCACAATTTCTAGAAAAAAATCAAAACATTTATAGTTTCAAATTTTATTTTAATCTTCAATCATCATCTATAGACCATAACCCCATTGCAACAAGATATTCAATATTACAACATGAATTATAATTCTTTAAGACACTAAAAAATATGCTTGCCTAATTAATATGGAATATTTTCACATAGAATAGTGTAAAATATATGATTATGGTGTTATTTCCTCTCATAACATGCAACTATAAAAACCTTACAAGAAAAACATTTACTTTTATTGACTGAAAAATATTGTATGACAACTTACCCACACGTTGAAATATCTAATGCACATTCTCATAAAATATGATACTTAGTAATATAATGTATTAATAAAATATTGTAGTTTGGTATATTCCACCTTCAAAAAATAGCTTCCAAAAAATATTTAACCTTAATAAAACTACGACATTACTTTAAAACATCATAATATATCCACCAAGATCCATTCATAATAAACACAAAAATATTTTTTCATGTTTCATACAATTACATCATGAGTCACCAAGATTTTAACATTATTATTTACCTTTACACACTGGTTTGTACAACTATAAGGAATATAATATTATTAAATTGAATAGAGATTATATGTCACAAACATTTGGATATTTCGATGATTTTAGTCTTCAAAAGAATATTCAATTTTTAGATAGTTTATTTTTTTATTTGGTGTCAACATATTCATGAATTTAGAGTAGTTCATTTAAATGTTACTTAGAAGAAAATTAATTATGGGGATCAATGGATATATAAAACATTCCATAATATTCCCCATAACAAATATGTTTAGTTTATTATTAATCATATTATAATGATTTCAATAAAAAATATCAACAGACTGATAATGGAATGATTTAGGTCTAGTATATGTCCATATAAAATAAAAAAATTATGTTATTTACTAATACTTCATGATTCTATTTAAAGATCCCTATGGTTCGAAATTTCATGGTTTTATATAAATATAGGTAGGGATATAGTTTCACTAAGAGAAAATAGAAAGGTAAGGTTTATATAAAAAACATCACATTGGGCACCAAAGTGAGTGTTCTTATCATTGTATTATGTAGTTTATGGTTTTGAAAATATATTATAATTAAAAGAATCATGGTCACTCTTTCCATTTCAATGTTTAAATTAAGGATTTAATTACATAAGGGAGAAATTACAAATATGTTAAATAGAATATATCATATTTAGGGACATGATTTCAAATGTATCCTTAACCATAAACACCATATCATGCTGGAAACCAAACACATCGTGCTTTTTTAAATTGTATTTAAAATTTTTATGTGAAAATTAAAAGAAAATGGATATAAAAAATGATAAATTATAGATAAAATTATAGAGAGAATTTGGATATGATTGAGGTGATAAAAATGTTTAAAACTTGATCATACATTATAGGCACTTGAGGATGACTATACAAGATTGATTTTCTTGTTTACCCTTATTATTTATCATTATTTTAAATTGAGTTTTTGAATAACATATTATTCCTTTCCTATATTCCTAATTGATAACTAAATAAAGAATGGGTTATTAAATCCTAACTACTATACCTAATTGATTAGCCATGCAATAAAAAGATTGGTCTCTTAGAGTGATGTTTCATTCACCTACTCCTAACAGATGTCCTACCAGAATAGGTAAATATTTATAAAAATAATTATCTTTACCCAAAAAAATATATTATTTATAACTCGGTCATTTTATTAATATTAGTTTCAATAAAATATATTATTAATTTGATATAAAATATTCTTATCAACTTATACGTACTTATTTTTCTAGATAATTTCATTCTTCATGAACAATATATTAAGATTTTGTTAATATGGAACTATAGTTTAATATATTTGTATCAATTTTTGAAACTTTTTATTTGGAATATAATTATGATTTTATGGATGTAAAAGTTAGAGAACTCAATTTCACTAATTCAGATTTATATCTATTGCATACCATTTATATAGTATTATTTGGGATAATGTATAAAAACATTGAAATATGAGTGAATTTATTAAACTATAAATATAATTTTGTGTTTAAAATGCGAGAAATTTTGTTTCCCTAGAGGTAGGATCTCAGTATAAAAATCTTCTTCTTTTATTGGTTCATAAATTAGAGATTTTCTATAATGTCCTGATAATAAATAAAAAATTTATTTCTATATCTTATTTTAATAAGAAAGGGTTTTCATTCATGATTAAGAACATGAACCATTCTATATTCATGAATATAATTTTTATCTAACTGGTTATCTGGTGAATGGTTTATACATTCTAGATATAGATAATTAGATTTTAAACATTCAAGATAAGAAATTTATTGTTCTTTATAGAAGTACTTATAATTTTCATTTCATCTATAGAATTATAAATTTGAAATCTGAAAAAAAATCCTAATGATGGATTATTTTAATCATTATATTTTTAATTAGTTTAAATATTAAATTCTGATTTATTAGAAAGAATGACCATATCACCGTTCACTGTCACAGAGAAGGGAGGTTTTAGGATATTTGAATAAATAAATAATTGTGTATATTGACCAATGAGTCTATATGAAAGTAGTTATTAAAAGTACATAGTAGAAATTAATTTATATATTAGTTGGTAACATCCTATGTTTCTAATGAGACATACATTTTAAATCATTAAAGAGGTAAAAATTATTGTATAAAATCAACTCCAAAATAAGTATTATGATTATTTAATCAGATCAAGGTTGAAACTACTTGATCTAGAAATTTAATAATCATATAATATATTGTGGAATTTTATTATCACTAATCCTTAAGAGAAAATATAGTTTAATGGTTAGTTAATGTAGAGTAAAGTCAATATTTTTCACATCATTCAATTAATTTTAATTCAATTTGACTATATTATATAAATTAAGGAACATGCTCAAGAAATTAATGAATTCCTTCCAAAATAAATTCCATATAAACAATTCATAAGAAAAAAATAAAATATATGTACTAGTATGCATCCAAATTTTCCTTTAATTTGTATTTTTGTGATTTTTATTTGAGAAGAACTATAAATAAAAATCATAAATTATAGAAATTTTTCTCATTATTAAACATAAAATCTCAAAAATATATACACTTCTATAACGAAATGGTTTTGTGAGTTTGATGATTTGATACATAAACATCCTATTACCAAAAAATATTCAGTATATACCAAAAAAATTCTCCACACAATAATTTCTTATAGAAATATCATTTCAAATAATTTATAATCAAAAAGGGAAATATAATAGAGTGAACTCCAACACTTAGTAAAATAAATTAATATTTGTAATGACATAGAATTTTATGATCGATATTTCCCTTATTATTTTTATTTCATATAGTATATCTTAAATAAAATCATTTATATCACACAATACAATCTTTATAAATTAATAATGAATAAAATAAGTGATATTTGAATGAGTTACGGAACAAATACTGATGAAATGGTAACATGACCTTAGGAAAAGTAATGTGTCCGTTATGAATAGTAAACTATCCAATATAATATTAACCTCAGTAATGAATGTATTAGTAAAATTTGGCCATCCTATAAATCAATATATGAAATAATTATATCATTGTATATATAAATAAATATTTTCAAAATTAATAATTAACTGTTTGTATTTTTGTAGGTCATAAATATTTAATTAAAATGTTATTATTAATATAATTTTTTAAAATAAAATTTAATTTTTATAATGTACTCATATATAATATATTTTTATCCTATTATATTTTTATAATTAGTTAATTATTCATAGTGATGTAAAATGAGTTATAATTATAAAAACAATATTGATCGAGTAAATAATGATAATAATTAAAATATAAATTTCACATAATTAGAATAATATTTTCATAAAATGGAATTACTTTTTTATATCCTCTCATATTAAAATTAATTGAGATAATTTTTGGTAATATTCTAAGATACATTAATTTTTGTTGAATAGTAAAATACAATTATTTAATGTATAGATACATTATAAATTAAATACACTATTCCTTTAGTCCTGAATGTTGTCAACAACACAATCTCAACGACAATGTCATTATTTTAATATATTTTATTTCAATACTCAAAATATTCATAGTTTGGATCCAAAATAATAAACAATGGAATAAAATATTCAAAAATCACCCCTCTCATCCACTATAAATACGACCCCTCACTACTTCTTCTCTTCACTCCACTAAGACTTACATAATATCCATATTCTACCCAAATTCCCATACCAAGTCTCTCTCCCAATTAGAGTATCTCTCGGTCTCCTCAAAAGACCAAATCTAATCCACTAATAGAGATTCTCAAAAGGTAAAATTCCAAAGGTAAATCCCCTTACATTTCTTTTAATTTCCTTTCAATTTCCTTTTTCAATTCTTCTCCTCTAAAAACATCCTATATAAAAAATGTTAATGATAATTATCATAGAATCCATATACCAGAAACATATAATGTTAATGGGATTTGTTTCATCAAACTCCCATCTCTATAATTTTTATTTTAAAAACGAAATCATTGTTAATGAGGTGTCGATTTACAACCTTCACCGATGAAAATTTTTTGTTCTTCAATTTATCCAGTATTTCTAGTTGTGAAACCATTTTTATGATTATGAAACAATAAAATATATTTATTGAATCCTATTTAATTTTCCATAACTAGTATATATATATAATATTCAATCATATGACAAAAGTAGTTTTTAAGGATCGAAAAGTGCCAAAATGATCTAAATGATTATCACTAATGTTTTATCTAATGACGCATCCCAATACAATATAAAAAAATTAATTATATAATAATTTATTCATAAGATTTTTCATTAATATCATATAAGTTTAGTTATGTATAATTATACCATATTCACATGAAATGCCATACTCATATAGAAGTGTACCAATCTTGAAAACCAAGGAAATGAATGTTCTTGAGAAATAAAATTGTATATAATAACTAATAAAAATTATCATAAATGAACGTAATAAAATTATAATAAATCAAATAAATTTATATAATATTCATTATTATATAATTAATTGATTTAATTTTATTATATATGATGTAAAGGTCTTGTACAGATCACATTTGGACAAAAGCTAAGGGATTCTAACTTAACCTTCATTTTTCATCAGGGTATAATCTCACTACCTTTATCATATTGAAATGATTATTTTTAATTTTCCAATATAAACTATTTATATTCTCCAAACTCATATATACAAGTAATTTAATCTTTTTATGGTAATTAAATTATTTATATTCTTCCCTTCTTAATTATTCTTGATATGTAATCCCGTTTAAAGGGAATATCTCAATTTTATAACCATTGAAAAGTACCATCCATAATATATTTTAATATACCATTATTTTTAAAAAGTTGATAATGATATCTTTTAAAACTATATGTTTTCATTTTAGTTTTTATGGAAACAATCATGACACATGCATGTAATTTTTAGGGAAGAAATCTTATTGGTAACGGAAAAAAGTTTATTTCTCTCAAGAATTCCTCTATGATTTCATTATAGAATTTTCATCCATTTCAAACCCTCTAATTAATTTTATCATTTGTTATGGTTTATCACTAATTTTTATCATCCATAATTGTTTACTAAATGGTTTATGATCTGTTTGATTATGGATGTGATATATTTATACCATTCACCATAATACTCATAATGGTTAGTGATTATATTTATAGATTCGGGAAAGTTAAGTACATTTAATATTTATATGTGGTTTATGTTTATCCCAATTCATATTAGGAATGAATTGGAATTAATAAGTGACAGGTGTGGGAAACCACATCCCCATGATGCATCAGTAAGTTTCATTTGATATACTAAACTGATTTTTTACCCATTATATATAACGTATAAACCGAGGCCTTGATAGTTTATTTATGATGTTACGAATTAGGAATTTTATCATTAAGAAACCAGTAATTAATTTTCTATGTGACAATTTTACAAGAATAAAATTCATTATTATTTTTTATTATATAATTATATAATAACATTTTTTTCCATCTATATTATGCTCACAATTGTGTTTCAATGACATGTATAGTTTTAGTTATTCATCATGCCTTATTATTTATGCTTCTGCTTTCTTACATACTGATACAAAGAATCATAGCTCGTCTCTTTATTATGTTTTTTCATTCCCTAGGATGAAAAGAGGTAAATTAGGAATTAATTTCTCGAATAATCTTTGATTTATATATGCTTCAAGTGAAGTTTCTATGTTTATATTCATTTCAATGTGTTATTTATAATTCATGTGTGTAATATTTCTCCCAAAACAACTAAACTAATTGGTCCTTCTAGATGATAATTACTTATATTAATACCAATGTAATAATGAAAAAAAAACAAACTATACGATACAAGGGTTAATGAAATTATAGTTGGTATCAAGGAAAACAAAGTAGAATCATTGGAAAATAAATTTAGAAAACATAGATTAGGGAACATATCACTAAGATATATTTTGAGGATAAGAAGGGTAGAGCATCCTAGAATTTTGTTACGGTAGTGATTATGTTGATCTTCATAGTATTATATCTCTATCTACATACTACGGGTGTAATTGGATATATCATAGATTATCCTTGGAGTAAAAAATATAACATGGTATTCTAGGCTTGACTCGGGTTAACCTGGTACATGAAAACGGGCCTTAATGAAAAACTGGATTGATACTCCTGAGGGATATGCTTAGATAATTCTCTTATTCATTAAAAACATGAGAAGGATTTAAAAGTAAATGTTTCTCTAAATAAACCTTGTCTATTATTATGAGATTAACTTTAAATAAAGCATCAATTTATGTTAATTGTTTTTCAAGATTGATATAATACATTACAACTCATAACCTAATATATTGTATTCCATTAAATAGACAAGACACTTGGTGGATGGAATTCAAACTGTATCAATGAACATATCCTATAAGGGGATTTCCCTTCTATTCATGAAAATAATTTAGGTATTATAGTGGTAAGTGGTGCTGAGAAACTTATAACTATACTTATATAGCTGACACTGGTTATAAAAAATAATATTACCTATATGGAGAATCTTACTCCACAATCTGGAGAAATAATGTTTGACCAATTTAAGTAAGAATAACCTCTATCATTAAATGGGACTAAAACACCATTTGTATCATATCAATGGAGATGATCCTTAGAGGAGATATTTTTTTTATTTTGGATGTAATGAAAATGAAATGGATTTCCTAGAAATTTATTATCAACGGAGAGATGTGGATCAATGGTTGTCAATAATTCAACATTGTAGGAGGAATAAATGAAAAATATTTAATGGAGGAATTTTACAGAAATATTCAAGGAAAACAATTTTACATGCAATCAACGAGTAGATATGGAATGAAAAATATTAAATATGAGGAAAAGGGAAGATGATAATATTTCCATTTTTGAATCCAACAGTACAGGGTTATAATTTCATGTCATGGACTACATAAATATTCCAAGGAAAAATATTGACAAATTATTTTATGTTTTTAAAAAATTCATCCTAAGGGAACTAGAGTCCAAAAATTTATCATCATATAAAGATATATTCACATGTTCTACAAGAAAGAAAAATAAATTCTCTAAGTAATATGACTTAAATGTAATTCAATATAATAATATCACATTTGAACACTCTAGAAAATAAAATAAGAAAAATGTGAAAAAGGGGAGAGTTTAATTTCCATACTATAGTAATTGTTTGAATAAAACCCTGGTACATGCCTTAAGGGTATGGTTGTTTGTTTAAAATGTTGATAAAAAGGTCACCAAGCCCATGATTGTAAGGGAATAAATGAATCTACCAATTTTTAATGCTATAATGCAATGATATGGGAGATTATGTAATTAATTATCCTATACCCCATGTAAGAATTCCCCCAAGAAAGCTAAGATAGCAAGGCCAAGCGTATTTGGTCACAACTACTGAAGTTAAAGTTCCTAATTATTGGGTGGATGGTAAATTATTCCTTTATTCATACTTATCCAATTATTTTTCTATTTTAGATCATCTCATCATTTTATACTATCTTAGTTTTCCAAAATAAAATTTCATTTCCCTTTTAATGAAATAAGGGACGTGGATGTAAAAACTCTTAAGGGAAGTATCATTGCGACAAAGATGTGTCGATATGTCAGCTTTATGACACATAATCTTTCTTTAGTTGATTATCTTTTTATTATACCCATGATTGATTTTTATATAATACTTTTTATTAATTGGATTTAAAATTATGATGTGAAAATATATTACATGAAGATGAAAGTTAGATTGTTTCTCAAAGATGTAGAGTCCCTTATATTTAGAGGAGAAGCCACTCTATATGAATCTTACATAGATATACAACCTATAGCTCCATTGAATTCTATTATTTGGGAGGAAGAAAACAGAATCTCTATGGGTGAGGAAAGAAATATTAAAATTGAGGATGTACCTATTGTGTATGAATATGTTTATCTATTTCCATAGTATTTTCCGAGAAATCCAACGGAGTTGTAAATTTAGTTTTCTATCGATTTAATTCTTGATGTAAGTAATATTTCAAATAATTAATATAGAATGATCACTGTGGAATTAGTGGAGCTAAAAAAACTAGAGGACTTGAGTAGTAATGGGTTTATTCACCACGGTTGTTTCTCCATGGGAAGATTATGTTCTTCTTGTTAAGAAAAAATGGATCTATGAGATTGTGAACTAACTATAGGGATATCAATGTAATTAAAATAACAAATAAGTATCCTTTTCCTCGAATTGATTATTTATTTGATCATCCTCAAGGATCCCACTATTATCAAAATACTGATCTTCGATATGTATATCAGAAAATTCATGTGAAGAAGGAAGATATTCCAAATACATCATTTTGAACCAGATTTGGGCATTACAAGTTTATTGTTATTCCATTTGGACTTACTAACGCACAATATTATTTCATGGATATAACCAATAGTTTTTTAAATAAAATAACTTGATGATTTTGTTGTTTTAATTATTAATGATATATTGGTATACTCAAAATTCTATAAATATTATGAGAATCACCTGTTCATTCTTCTAAATACTATTAAAATAAATCAGTTATATGGGATGTTAACAAGTGAGAATTTTCACTTCAAAAAGATTCTTTTTATGGACATATCCTATCTAATGATGAAATATTTGTTGGTCAGGTGAAGAAAAACGCAGTTTAAGAATGGCCTACAACAACTAACATGATTGTGTTTCGTTTTATTATTGGTTTAAAAACTTATTATTGGTGTTTTATTAAGAAAACCACACTATTAACTAAAATTTTAACCAAGCTTACTCTTAAAGGGGTTAATATTGTATGGATAAAAGTATGTCAAAGTTATTTTTAGGAATTAAAGAGGATATTGGTGAATGCTCTGATCCAAACTCTATTATCAAGAAATAGTGGGTTTGTGATTTATAATGATTCATAAAAAGAACAGACATTGTTTTTTTCCTTATTCATAATTAAAGTGTAACATTTTATTAAACAAGGTAGTTAAAAACTCATGAGCATAACTATCAAACTCATGATCTTGATTCGGAAATTATAATCTTTTTAATTAAATAGTGGAGAAACTATCTCAATATTGAATGATGTGATATATATATATACATATCCCAAAGGTTTAATATATATCGTCTCCTAGAATGAAATCAATATAAGGCATAGGTGATTTCTTGAGCCACTCAAGGGTTATGATTTTTCAATAAAAACCCACCACAGAAATGTGAATAAGTTAGAAGATGCATTAATAAGGAAGTATCAATGAGTTCTAAATAAAATGAAGATTGAGAAATATTTTATGTACATGGATCTAGAAATGATGGGTATATTAATTATTAAAGAAGGTGAAACATCATCACTTTATAACTAGTTTATCAACCAAATTTAATGTAAAGAATTAAAATCACTCAATGTGATGATGATAATATTTGAATGACAATTAATGTTTTGAGTGATAGGAAGTTTCTATATTTTTTGTGTGATTATGGAATTCTGAAATTCAGGTTGAGGTTATGTGTTCCCTCTATACCTTGGCCAAAAACTGTGTTATGGGTTGATTCACAAAGTTTGAATTTCTCTATACACTATGGTAGAACTAATATGTATATTTATTTGAAAAAACATTTATAATTGAATAACATGAAGTAGAAAATTGCAGATTATGTATCAAGATATTTAGTCTGTCAATAAGCGATGGCTGAAAGACAACGACCTAAAGGAGTCCTGAAAACACTTCCTTTTATAGTATAGAAATTTTATTACATCACAATAGATTTTTTCAATGGATTACCAAAACCACAAAGAAAGAATGATGAAATATCAAGGATTTTTTATTGACTTACCAAATCTTCACATTTCCTATCTATTATAGAGGACTTTCCAACGAAGAACCTTTCACAAATCCATATTATTGAAGTTGTAAGACTTTATATAGGACCTATCTAATTTTTTTGATAATGATCCATGATTTACATTGATATTCTGAAAAATTCTACATAAATAACTGGATATTTAACTTCATTTGAGTACTGCTTATCACCCACAAACTGAAGGGAAGTAGGAATGCGTGATCCAAACATCAGCATAAATGTTGATATCATGTTCACTGGACATTCAAGGTATGTGGGAATAGTATTTACATTTGGTAGAGTTTTTCTATGCCAAAAATTTAAATTTTTATATTAAAAATTCACCATATGAAGTATTGTATTAAAAGTTATGTCGTACACAAACTTTTTGTGATGAAGTTGGTGAAAGGATGCTTAAGGGCCCATAACATGTAGAGGACTCAATAAAAATGGTAAAGACTATTCAAAATAATATCAATGATTCTCAATGTAAGAAAAATATATATGGTTACAATCAAAGGATGTATTTATCATTTCATGTGGGTGATCATGTTTTATTGAATGTGTCTCCATGGAATGGTGTATATGATTTTGGAAGAAATGGATATTGAGCCCTAGATACATTTGAACATTGATATTCTGGACTGAATACGAGTTTTGGCTTATCATTTGGCAGTTCCACCTAGACAATCCAATGTTCACAATGTGTTCGGAATATCATTTTAAATAAGTACAAGCCATACCCTACACATGTAATCACTTCTAAAGGAATAGAATTGGAAACTGATTTATATTATTATAAAGATCATATCCTAATTTTCGACATTAAAGAATATTTGTAGAGGAATCAGATGACTCGTATTGTAATGGTACATTTAAAGAATCATAAAATTGAAGAGGTGAAGTGGGAACCAAATAAGCATGTGATTAAGAACTACACAAATCTCATTATGGGGTGAAAATATGGAAATTTCAAGAATGGAATTTTTGTATTTGGGGAGTATGTAACGTCCCAAAGTTATATCTAAAAGATTTCCTTTTTTATTTTTATTTTTTATAGTATATATCACATAACATCACAAATTTATCACAATAAAAACATTAGAAATGAAGAATGAAATAAATAAGTGATATTTCTAGAAGTTAATGAACTTCTACTGATTAAATAGTAACATTGAATTAGGAATATTAATGTGACCCTTATCAATAGTAATCTAAAAAATAGATTGGTATCCCCAAAAAAGAAATTAAACCTAATATTTTGTCATACAATATATGAAAATATGATATAATTATATCATGGTATAAGTAAATAAATATTTTTAAATTTACTAATTAAGTGTTTGTATTTTTCTACGTAATATATATTTAATTATAATTTTATAATTAATAAAATAATTTAAATGTATATACATTTTCGTTTAATTTAATTAAAAACAATTATCTTTTTTCTTCTGATTATAGGATAATTTAATGATACCTTAGTTAATTTTTTAGAGTGTTATATAATGAGTTAAAATTTTAAAAACTGCAATTTTCAAGTAAACATAGATTTCAATTAAAAATTATATTTCTCATATTAAGATAATTATTTTCATAAAATAGAATTCACTTTTTAATTATAGAAATTATAAAATTATTAGGGGAAATTTTTGGCATGGTTCTAAAATAATGGATTTTTAGTGAATAATAAAATACGGTAATTTGCAGTATAAATATATTATAAGTTCAATCCACTATTTTTTGATTAATTAAATATGTAAGAATTATAATATCTAAATTCCATTCATTAGTTTAATATCTCTAATGTAAATTCACAATGTATTCATAGTCTTTATCCAAAATTGTAGACAAATGAATAAAATATTCAAAAATCACTCAGCTCCTCCACTACAAATACAACCTCTCACTACAACACATCATCACAAATCTAGGACTTGAATAAAGTAAAAATTATACAAAAATAACCATCCCATATCTCTCCCCCACATACATGGGCTCTTTTTTTAATCAAAATTTTAAAAATTATCCCTATAAAGAGATTCTAAAAGAGAAGAATTAAAAAAGGTAAATCCCCTTTATTTTCTTTTAATGTCCTTTAAATTTCCTCTTTCATTTTCTTTCCTCTCCTCTTCTCAACATTCCGAATTAGAATGAAAAATCCAATAATATAAATATACTGTTATTATATCATTTAAATGGTATATCCATCATCAAAGTCCTTTCTCTATCACATTTATTTTAAAAATGATATCAGTATTTGTTAGTTGTTGATTTTTAACCTTCGTGTACCACTGATTTTCATTTTACATTCTCTCATCGAAGGCTGTTAAATAAAATTATTTAATTGTTAAAAAAGACTATAAAATATTTATTAAATCTATTTTATGTTTATATAACTATCGTATATACGTAATGTTAATTCATATGAAAAACTAGTTTGTAATTATCAAAAACCTGCCCAAATAATCTAAATGATCATCACTTATATTTTATCTAATGAATCATCCTAATACTATATAAAAAAATTAATTATATAAGATTTTAATAATCTTTATTCTCATTAACATCATATGAATTCAATTTTGGATAATTATACCCATTCCACATGAACTTTAATACTCATATACAAGTATACAAATCGTGAAAACCAAGGAAATGAACGCCCTTGAGCAATATAATTTTAACATATAACACATCAAAAAATGACATAAAATATCCTAATATTGTTATTATAAAAAAATTATCCATGGTTTTTAGTTAATTAATTAATATATTCAATTTTATTATCTAGGATTTTAAGGTTATTTGGAGAACACATTCAGACATATCATAAAGGATTCTACCCGAACCATAATTTTTCCATCAGGTTATTATTTCACTACCATTATCCCAATGTTATGATTAATTATTTTTTAAATTTTAAATATTATTTCTATATGCTCTAGACCCAAATATACATATCATTTATTCATTCGTTTATGTGAGTTCTATGATTTACATGGTACCCTTATTAATTCTTCCTAATACACAACCCTAGTTAAAGGGAACATCTCAATTTCTTAAACATTTTCAAGTACCATAAATAAACTATTTTAATACGCCATTATTTTTCTAAAATATATAATTTTTCATAAAATAATATATGGGTTCATTTGTTGTTTTATATAAAAAATCGTGATAGTTACAAATTATCTTTCAAGAAAACACTTATTTGAAAAGTAAAAAAATGGTATGTCTCTCTAGAAATTCCCAATGGGTATATAGACTATTTCATTCCATTTGAACGCCTCTATTGAATCATAACACATATAAAATGACATAAAACATGTGAAAATAATCATAATTCATGGAAACATAACATAAGAAAATAACATAATCAGAAGTATAAAATAATAAGATATGTCAATCTTAACCACCTATTCCATAAAAAAATAATGAATCATATATCACTAATTGTTTCATATAATATATAAGATCACACATCACTACCTATATAACATATTGTATAAAAAATACAACTCACATCCCACTATATAGTAGATCATGATTCATTTCCAATATCCCATAGAGATCTAAGATTCACCACTCATGCCCCATAGTAATCACATGACATACAATACCTTACTGTATGTATTAAATCATATAGAATAACCACCCATAAAATATTGTTAAACCATAAATATATGTTCCATTTGAAATTAATTCGACAAAAAATTTGGATTCACCCAAGGATGGATAATGGGTTACATGAATCTTTTAAATGGAATCGTCTAATAAGAAAACATGAATTAGATTGAATGATACCAAAAATTAAATGATAAATAATATTTATATTATAAAACAATTTAATGGGTGAATAATGATACATCACTCCATAAGTGGTATATATTTTAGATATAGAGATTGAAATAGAATCAAAATCAAAAAATTTCCTTCCAACCTTTATAGAACTTTCATAAAACTAATGTTAAAAGCCACATTAAAAATACTTTTCAAGATGTGAAAAAGTACATTTAATAAATTATTTTAAAAATAATTCCCAATAATAGATCCATGATAATAAATAATGGTTCATTATAATAATAATGTATTAGAATATATAAAATATATTCTTATGGAAGGAAATAATGTTTAATCATTTTTGATAGTTTTAAAGAAACCCACATTGAAAAGAAGAATTTTAAAATTTTCTTTGTTAAATTAGATAAACATATAGAAATAATAAGGGAATATAAGAAAAAATAATATTTGGGTTTTAAAATAAGAAAATAAAATACTTGGATAATGAAATAATATAGACACTTCAATGAAAAATCAACTATAGAGGATGTGAATTATCCTTGACAAAATCATATTTTTATGGAGTAAGAAATTGATCAATGATGAATATTATTACATAGAAAATTAATTTTGACAAAAATAAATCAAAATATAATATTAAATATATAAATTTTAAAATATAAAAACATTATAATAACATAGTAAAATAAGAAATATTAAAACCTAATGTAAAGTAAATTGAGTAAATAAAAACATTTATAACCTTATTAATAATTAATTAAAATAAATTAATATAAAAGAAATGATATGGAATTGCATATACCATGAACAAAAATTTATTTTTTAATAAAATTAGTGAATGGATTATTAATCACACCAAATAATCTAAACTCATCACATGATTCAAAATATGTCCCATGGAATGGATAGTAGTGACAAATAACCATTGTAATAATTTATTTTATTATTTAATAATAATAATAATAATATATTTATATATATATTCTAAAAAAGATATAAAAATACACATAAAAAATTGTACATATAATATAATATAATTAATGGATATAGTATATCAAACATAGAAGTTCTCAGACGATAAAGATTGTTTATTTCTCAATAAAATGAAATTGAGTCAACAATAACTCATATCATGGATTACTTCTTGGTAGGAAATTCTATAACCTCATGTATAATTGATTTATATTAATTAATCATAAATATATAAACCTAGAATGTAAATATTGGACATTATATATTTCATTTAAAACATAATCTTTTTTATTTATCAATCATTCATTTGTAAATTATGTTTTTTGGTATTAATTGTCACATTTCTTTTATATTGTATTTGGTATGTTGGTTGTTTTCTTTGCTCATAGATAATATATTAATCCCTTATAGAGTGTAAATGAATATCATATAGGTGTTATATATATATATATATTAATGATGTCTCGTAGTCAATTCATGGAATTAACTCAATTAGTTCGCATGGAAACATTAAAAATATCATTTTTAGTGGATAATTAATTAACAAAAAGAATAATTAATAAATGAATAAACTTATGTATATTACCATTATAAAAATATTAAAACATATTAAATAATTTTTTATTTAATTATATAAATGTTATTTATCTTTCTTTAATCATTCATGATGTAAACATTGTAACATTATTCATTTTAGTAGTAAAGACGACCGATATTAGAACGCGTTATAATGATTGAAAAAGCATGTAAATGTTATTTTATATTAATAATATCACTTTTATAAAAGATTAATGACTTTAAAAATTAAATTAATATTTTAAATTGAAGAAGAGGTGGATGAATAAGATAAATAAATATTTAGGGAGGGATTACACTTATACTGAAATTTTGAATATTCTCTTTGAGAGACTCTTCAATATAATAATTTGGGGATATTTATTGTGAAAAAATATTTCAAAAAGTGGGATAAAAACCTTTTTTTATAATTTGGGTAGGTATTCAAGAGGAAACAAAAAAAATTTGTGGGTTTATGTGGGTATTTAAATGGTCCTTTTATAGGATAACTTGAGTGGAAGATAAGCAAATACCAAATAGTTAATGTTTATAGAATTATATTTTAAATTTAAAATGGATAAAAATGAAGGAATAATGGAGATAGGTTGTCCAATAATTCATTCAAATAATTTAGATATATGGTTAGCTATATTTTTTTATTTATCCTTTAATTTAGGCATTTTACCTTATTTTACCATTACCACGATAACTTTATTTATACAACGATATTGAAATTTTTCTTTTTTACTCAATATTGATAACATTATTCAAAATATGAAATGGATATTTTTATATTAAATTTCATAAATTGTTAAAAAGTAGTTTTTATATAGTAATTAAAAATAAAAAATTTAGAAAAAAAATATTTTTTTGGCATAAAAACGGATTTATTATTATTATATTAAAATTATTATTCATTAGATAAATATTAATTTTTTTATATATTATGAAGAATTATAATTAAAATAATTCTATAGTGGTGATAATTTTAATTCTTTAAACAATATATGTTACACATAAAATTAATTCTTTGATAAATCTCTCCTATTATAATTAGATTATTTTATTCCTAATTCATTAAAATAAATTATTTACTTAAAAACCTTTCATCAAATTTAATAAATATGTTAGTAATTAAAATATAATTATTTGTTTAAATATGTTCTTTTGAAGAAAATTTTATAAAAACTGATAAATATTTAATGATGCACAAAATATATTAATATTTATATTTAAAATATCAGTTGTTGAATTTATAATTATATGTTGATATCTTTTTAGCTTATAATTTCATAACCTCTTATGGCCTCCACATAAGACCGATGGGTGGGATAATTAATAATAGAAATCATACATTGTGATATAACTAGCATGGATATCATAGTGATTTCTATGTGACTAAAATTGTTCATCAGATTATTTCTCTCATGGACTAATTTTGAAGTTAAAATTAGAATAGGTCTATGGATAACGATGGTGATTCTTACTCATTAACAATATCAGATAATGAGACTCTTTTGGAAGACTCGTTGAAGTTGATGTAATTTCTTCTCATTTTCTGTATGAATAATCTAACCTGGTTAATTTTAATTATACTCACTAATTCAATGGTAATATTAAAACCATCAAATTTAAATTTACTGACAAATATTATTTATTCCGTGCGATATTTTATATAATAAATCACTATTATAGAATATGATAGAATATAACCAATGAATATATATTCCCTCTTACCATATAAATATAAACAATATATATATATATATATATAAAGGTATCATATTATTGTATATAACCTCACAATCCTCATCAAAATAATATATCTCACTCTGTTTTTTTATTCAACGAATAAATTTTTCATATTTCTATAATATTTTTTTCTTTGCATAGTTATCAATTGTTGTGTAATCCTCTAGGTCGATATTGATGAGAAATTATTAAATGATGTAGTATTATTATTTACGTTTTGTTTCACATTTATTAATTTTCCTAGAGTTTTCCTAATTATATATGTTTTAATATAATTATTTTTATGTTTTAATGTTCAATATTAATAAAATATATAATTGTTAAATTTTTTAGTGTTATGTCTATGACAGACCATCGAACACATGAGTTTTATTTAAGGGATATTTCTTAAAAACAATATAGAGTGTTACATAGATAATAGACAAAACAATTAGATACACATAGCCCAAAATCATAAAAGTTATAATTTTTCGGTTAAATGAAGAAAGAAAAAGAGATGTTATTTCTGTACTCCTACTGAATGCAATGTGTTTTCGGAAAATGACAGTATTTTCCTTCAAAAGGTATATATAACAGGAGGAGTAATTATGAAGAATATTAAACATGTTAATGTGAAAAACATAATTTACAAGGGTGGTTCATGAGAGATTATGTGATAAGACTCCACATGAGGTCACAGAACATAACAAAATTTTGTTAGAAACTACCTAAATATTGTAGTATGATTTTTAGGACCCTAATTGATGTCAATTTATAAATGATATTAATAATGGTACAATTTTCAATTAGGATGAACATACTATATAATGATATTTAATTAATAATTATAATTGTAAAAAATAGTTAGAGCTGATGAGATCTGAGTGGAATTAGTGTACACCAATCTTTTTTGAAACATAGATGATTCACCTAAAGAGGTCTTATCCCTATGATATATTTATTTTTTCCATAGGGAAATTGTTATGGATGTTAGAGTTCCCATGCATAAATATCCCTTGTTTCCAAAATGGTATAAAAATATTCATTTAATTGAATATAACGAACCCTTTTCAATAATTACGATGATAAAGACAATTCTGGAATTGCATTCCATAACTATCCAGTATAAATCTTAGATATATCAAATGGATTTGAATTATCATTCCCTTAATGTTAATTTATATAAGAGAGTGTATATATAAAACCAAATTATTTAAAGGATTATAATTACATTATTATATTATATATGTTTAAATGGTCAATTTATGGATTGAAATTAAATTTTTAGAATTATGAAATCAAAGTTGATGAAATAATTAATGATATTTGTTTCATTTAGAACATAGATGACTCTTATATATATAGGAGGGTTATTTTTAATGTTTAAGAATTTTCCTGAATATTAATGGCTTACATCACATTATAAATGATTCCTTTTCATTTAATTCAGTAAAGGTATGGGTGGGAGAATTCTTCTCAATAAAATATGGGGTTGAAGCATCCAACCAATTGGGTGTGTATATCTATAGAGAAGAATCAAAGATATCTCCTGGACATATTAGAGGACACACTTTGGTAATTAATATATTTTGTATTAATATAGGACTCTAAGAATGGTTATTTATTAGTTATTTGTTGTATAGTCCTTAAAAATAATCAATAACCTTTTAATGATTTGAAAATAAAATGCTTTGAAGGGATAACTGATGATTTGGTCAGTGGATCTATCTTATTTTTCAGGTTTCATTCTTGGCCAGATGTCTCCTATATTTTTATCACTAACATTATAATAAACTCTTCTTAATGTCAATAGAATGAAATTAAAATTTACATTAAGTATATATATAAAAAGAAGTATTTTTTCAAAGTTATTTGATGTGCAAGGAGATCATTATAAAGGGATATAATTGTACTATATATTAAATCGTTATAGATAATTTAATATCTCAGTAAAATTTTATGTTATTCCACCATTAGAGGATTTATTATATTATTTAATTCCACAAAAACTTTTATGGTATCCACCAAAACAAATATATAATACATAACTCAATCGGATTATGTGAAGATAATTTATTAGATTATGAAGTTAACTACAAAAAATGGGTTGGTTTTGAATTTTTTTGGAGAAATTATGTTTTATTTTGATAATAATAAATCTATTTTCGAGGAAAGGACACATATCCTCACAAATATACCAAAAATACCATTTGAAAAAACTATATCAATCAAAAAATCATTTATATGGGTGATGTAATTTTTTATTAGGTTCATTTAAAGGGAAATGCACTAGATCTGTCATAAAATAAATTAATATAAAACAAGAATATGATTCATATATTTTTTTGGATATTTTATATATTTGAAACAATATTTAATAGTTATTTTTAATGTAAATTTATCATATTTTTATAGTAAATTCAGTCCTTATTTTTTATTCATCCACATGTGATACATATTTAATATATATATTGAAATAATGAAAAACTCAATGTATGCCTTTGAATTATCCCTTCTCAATTATCCTCATAATGTATTATGGATTATAATGATATGTTTATTTAATAATGAGTAAAATATAAAGTATTGGGTAGTATCATGAGATAATATGTCAGTATATATTATTAGATGTGACCTTCCAAAAGTATATCACATGGAATTTTATTTAATAATTGGTATACATAGGGTTTCGTGATTGTATCAGTACCCATTACATTTGGATAACAAGATACTTGACAATATGATCTTCCACAATCTTATACCATTGTTACACCATCCTCATAGATTATGTGATTAGGGAGTATTTGGGAAATTTATTTACTAAATCATAAGATTGGTTTTACAAATATAAAATTTGTTCTCTAATATGACAGGTATGAAATTCTTTCCCTCAGTTGAATTTTATTAAATATATCCATTATAATTATTAATATAGTCACATTTGAAGTGCTAAATTAAATAAATCAATAACATCTAATGTATTCATTCAATAAACATATTTTATGTTTGAAAATCGAGTGTATGAGATAAACCATACTATATTGATATGTTCCTAATATAGTAATAACTCTATTTAATTGATAATGTTATTATATAAGAATTAATATGATATATAGATACATATTATGGATTTTATATGTTTATATGGATATATTAACATGGTTGATGGTGATTATCTTTTACCTATTTGTTTCATGTGAAAAATGGTGTTTTAATAGAGGAAACTCTATTCTAATAATTGTATATTAGAGAATTAAAAATTGTTTTCAATACTATAACTTTTTCTGGGTCCACATAGTTAGGCCCTGAAATGAATATTAATTTTTGTATAATGTGTTTCTCTAAACATTATGTGAATATTTAATAACAGTATAAAAAGTGATTTGGGTAAATTCACAAATGATAGAGATGTTTGTTATGAAATTGTGGAGATATTATTGAAAGTGGGATATTATGGGATATGTTCACTAAAGCATAAAACCATAGTGTGGTGACTATTACCACATTTTAATTTATATTGTGAAAACTAATGGTATGAAAAAGATCAAAATTTCATATTTCATGGTTGTTACCTGTTTTTTTTTTCAGAAAACATGTTATCTAATTATCTCATAATTGATTATCATTATTGGATTTTAATGAAACATTAATATTAAAAAAAATTAAATTTTTTTAAAATAAATATTATAAATTTTCTAAAATTAGAAGGAATGATTTTAGTAAAAAAAATTTAAAAAAATTTAGGTAACAAAATTGAACAAATAAAAATTAAAAAATAAGTGTTCATTGTATTGTTTATAGTGTGAAGGATTATCATATTTTAATTTGAAGCTATATCTCATGTGTTGTTCATCATTAACAATAATAAAGGTGGTGTTAGCACACCATTGAATTAGAATGGGTCCTACCAAAGTGTTTTTATATTCCAATGGTATGTGATTAAATTTATAATTACACAAAATTAGTTATTATTAAGTGATACTCATTAAAATCATTCATCTACTAATAATAATGATTCATAATAAGCTAAACATTGTTTTATATTTGTGGTTTTGGTTTAATTGATTCCTCTCCTAGATGATATTGGCGTTGGATTTTTTTCTTTAATCGAATTTAGGTATATTTAATTCCTATAAAACCTTTTAAAATATCACAATTATTTTTATGGCTCTATAATGATAAATTAAATGGATATAGATAATCCTTACACTATAAAAAAATTCATGTTGGTTTTCAACCCTAAAAAGAAAATATATAATAAATTTTATTAAAAGATTTATGTAAATTTTGGTGTCTCATCAAATATTTATTTTCTGAAATATATGGTGATTTAAAATAAGAATATGTTATTTTAGAAGATAAAATGTTGGGAGATAATATCTCATATAATGTAAAATACTTTGGATGAATATTTATATATACTTGTAAATCCATGTAAATTTTGGACTTTCCCGGAAAATGAATAATTATTTATAAAAATAGATATCATTATAAATATTTGAGGGTGGTGAATATTCATAACCTACCACCATTGGGTACCCATCATTAGCCTAAAATGAAGATGAGAGGGACCCCCTCGGTCCTTCTACAATGGGTTCGGGGTTGGAGAATAGCATCGAGTGTATATATAATTTAAATGGGAGGTATTCACCAAATATAATGCCGAAAAAACTAAAAAACCATCCATCGACACTATAATATAAAATAATCCAAAACACACAATGATACTCAATGCATTATATATCAAAAAAATAAAGTTTTATATATTACAATACCAAACAAAATTCATAAGGAAAAAAACTATAGTGTATCCCATAATCCAAGATAGAACTATGCATAATTTTCAAAAAAAAAAGATCCAAAAAACATATAAAATAGTATATATATATATAGTGTTGAGAATAGCATGTATACTTAGTGGGATCGTACCCAGGTCCTCTCAAAAAAATTTAAAAGAAGAAAAATAATTTTTCTTAGAATAAAAAAGAAAAACTAATAATCACCTATCATGTTATCTATCACCCAGAATCACCATGGATTATTCACAAAGTAATTCATCCTATAATAATAAATTAATATCATGCATATTACCAAAATGGTACTATACAACCACTCTCCCACTTGTTTTCCACTATCATGTCCAAGCATAAATTGTCATTTGCTCCCAATCCATTTGATAGTCATGTTGGAGTACACCATACCAATATCTTATCATCTAATATGTGTCGGGCTACAAGTATACCAATACCAATATCTCATAGGTCTTCACATCTTCTGTTGGTAGAAATCCATCCATACTATAATATAATCGTACCAAAAATGGAATACCCTCATTTCAATCGCTCAAAAAACCTTATCACATATCAAATTCAACAGGTTATCTAGTACCTGAAGGACATCAACCTCAAGACCTACCCATACCATGAATATATCTCACCATGTATCATCACTATATCACCATAACAAAACCATTACACCAAAACTATAATGCAGAGTGGGGATAAAGGAGTAGCCATCCATCTGTTCCCACTCAAGCAGGAATTTTTTGGTAAAACACCCAAAACCCAAAACATGTGGGAATAAATTAGATTATATGGCTTAAATGGGGTGAAAATTAATTCCTAAGAAAATTAAAGCATAATAATCCAAATTGGATCCCAACCTACATGGTTCACACCAAATCAACATATATATAGCTCAAAAAAAGCATCATATCACCATAAGCTTTAATTATAAGCCCTTTACACTTTTACTCCACCAAACCACCCATGTGTCATTCCTTAAATAAATTAAATTATATACTTTTTGGATAACCATTTCAATTCCTTACCCATATTTATTTCTACATATTACCTATCCATTTCAAATAACCATGTCTAAATTTCAACCACATTTTATTTAGTTTTAGGAAAAAATTACTATATTTACATCAACAATATATTCCAATGATATTAGGAAACTATAAAATAATCCACATGACACAAAAAAATAGCCACTACATCAATCCACATGAATCACACACCCATAAGAACCAAAACATACTGACCATCAGTAACTAATCACCACAGAATATCCCCTAAAATCCAATTTAACCCCACTACCCATTACATGATAAAGACTAGAACTAACAAAAAGATCCCCCCAAAAGATACCCCAAAAACTAATAAAAAGAAATCCCATAATAATTAATGATAACTTAAAATTAATAATGTTTAAATTACTCCTAATTACATCAACAATACACATCAATTTATTTTTTTACTCAATGATTTCACTTTTATTTAACATATCTTATATAGGGATCAACAAAGAAATCCTTATTCCATATGAAACTAGTTACATTCAAAATGTATTTTTTCAACCTTTTTGATAGGTTACCTCAGTAATAAAATCACATAAATAGTTCAAAAACTTAATAGAAATGAAAATTTAAACCAATAGAAACATACATGAATCAATATCATGCCCAATATCATAAAAAACATGTATACCTATGAAATTCACGCCATTCCACTAATTATAATTAGATTGTTTCATTATCTTTATTAATAAAATAAATAATATCATCCCAATAAGGGAAATAAAATTATAATTCTACATTTTACCCTGAAATAAGGATAGTAATGAAATAACCAAACCTAAACAAATCTATAACAATCCATGCACAAGTTCAATGTGAAGAATTGATGATCATAGAGATTTAATAAATAAATGAAACCCCATTTAATCCAATGTAGAAAAATATCAATCAATAACATTGATCAAATAAATTTAATTATACCCCCATACCATTCCAATAGCTTAACCAAATAAAGAATGGGAGAAAACACCGACATAAAAAACTACGAAACTAAACTCCGTTGATGATATTGAAAATTTCTAACTATGATGAATGTATAACTAAGAGGGGGATGGGTGAATAAGTTATAAATTGTTCTTTTATGTTATATTTATTTTCTAAAACCCTTTCCATATATTAATGATATATAACTTCTCTAAAAATAAAACATTCACACATACAATGGTTCAAATGTATTTTCAAGGTTCACTACTAAAAAATAGTAGATAATCCTTAGAATGGCTTGGAAATCATCCCATACCACAAAATCCACAAGAAAAAAACTTTTTGATATAATAAAAGTATTATATATACTTAAAAATGTGTAGAACTATGATCAATAAAACAGTGAATGAAAATATTCTCTAATTAAGGATATAAATTAAGATTTTAAAACAAAGTTAAGAAACATTAAGCTGTTTGTTCCAAAAATGTTAGTATTTTTCATTATCAAGATACACATATGATATTCTTTAGAAAACTTATTTCACTTTCAAACCTAATTGTATGTAGAAACAACCTTTCTGGCCTTTGTACAAGAACATAGTCTTATTGGTCAGTCCAACCCCATTATCTGAGGTATTAGTTTGGAAAATAGAAAATTGTTAATACTCTAGAAATCTACTAATCTACATAAAATTATCCCCAAAAACATTATTTGATTGTTTTTTGTGATTAAGTAACCCTTTCTTCTTGTTCTATTCAAAAAACATCCTTAGGGAAAATTGTTCTAGAAAATTCTTCTCTCTTAATTAAACTATAGTTCCATCTATATCCATCTATTTACAAATTAAGAGTATAAGTTTCAAAAATAAAAATGTCCATCCTTATATTTATAGGTTATCCAAAATTGGTATGGATAGGAATTTGAATTGTTTTCACTCTCAAAAATATTTCCTTAAAGTCAAATTTTATATTCATTTCAGCTTAATCATTGAATATTATAGTGCTTCTCAACACATATTTTCTATTTTTTGATCTTCTGAAATATACTTAAAAATTATCCTGTAATGAACATATAAACTCTTCATTAGTCTGATACCATTTGATGTTCTGAAAAAATTCATCATTATGATGAGAACACCTGATCACTCTAATTTTCTTGACCCGATTTAAAAAAAATTAACTGAATACTATACATTATGATTCTCATTACAAAAAAACAAACAACTATTTTTCAATCTACATACTAATTGAGGTTCATGATATTATTTTTCCATAAAAATAGTTTCAATTAATGGTTATTTCATCACCCCCTCTACCACACAATAACAAATATTTTCAAAAACAATTGATATTTTCTATAATGTTTCACCAATTACTTAGACTGATGATCATGAATCAAATTAATTTTTTCTTATGATAATGTATTGGAGTTATAATGCATTTGATGGATTGGTCTATGTTTCTTTCTTATATATCAGTATCTATGCTAGTCCACTATGTCTTGACCCATATAAAAATTGTAAGATTACCTATTTATTTATGACCCAATTGATGGATAATAAAACTTTTTTATTTTTATCTTGATCTAAATCATAATAAATAACACTTTTTCTATGAAAACATATCAACTTGAATTAACATTATATTAACCCAAATGAATAGAAAACATTTGTTTTGTGAAAATGGTTGAATATATTTTTGTACATCATATGTTTGATCGGTATATAAACCCATTCATTAGTGTTAATAATTTAAAAACTCTTAATAATACGTCCTTTGATGGATTGGTTGCAGAATACATCTGATGGATAAATTTTAGTAGTGCCAACATTCTTCAAAACCTGCCAACTAATGAATGATAAGTCGAGCTGTTTCATTCAATGAATTATAAAATTCGATGGATCGCGATGTCCAATGGATCGATGTCAGTGCTTTATAAAAACATAAAGCTTTAAATACTTTAATCTTCCACAATATGTTTCTTGTACTATGATGAATTCATGTGTTTTAGAACATTAGTATCGTCATTTCATCATCACAATTAATTTACCAAACATGTCTTCTCTTACATTCTTTCACAAAACTATCATTACATGTGTTTCATACAACTTGTGATATTTATTAATTGATCGAACAAAAAATCATCTTTATATTTTTATTTAGGATGTCACTAAATAAATTAAAAATATGATATAATTCCTCATATAGATTGAAACATTCACTCTGCAAACAATGTGAGTCTGAAAAGAACTTTATCAATAACACATATTTCGACAAGAAAACAATAATTAAGAAACATTTTTTTCAATTGAGTTTTTGATACTATACATTTTATTTACCTTTATTTTGATGAACATGTATTACAAGATAAATTGATTTTTTGAAATTGAAAATTAATGAAGAACAATCAACATAAACTATTTTCCGCATCAGAAAACCAATTCCAATCAACTTTGTCCCAATAGTATCCCCCTTTGTAATTTTTTATCAAAAAAAGTTCAAAAATCACTAAAACTTGTAACCTCATGGTATGTATCACATATAAAAATATTTAATACTATCTTAAAAAACTCATTTTAGAAAATAATAATAATTGATAGAAAAACCAGGTTTTCCATAAGTGGTGACCTAAGAAATATTTTCTCTTGAAACCTCAAAAACCATTAAAAATTTCACCTATTCAAAAATAATATCTTTATTCTTGTAAAAATTATCCTAAAAACACTTTAACAAACTATTAAAATAATTTACACACCCACATTTTACACACATACATGATGAGTTAAAAACATACCCACAACTCCCCCTAAATAAATGCATTAATAATTTTTTGCACATATCATTGGATAGATTTATGAAGCACCTGGAAACACTATCAAAATACAAAATGAGTCAGGGAAAAAAATACATATCCCAACCATAGAGGGAAATATTTTTTATTCTCATGGTCAACCTTAGTTTATAAAATGATTTATTCAGTAATGTTTTTGTGAAAATATCATCAAATTTGTTCAATGTAAGAAAATAGTCAATATTGAGATCATTATTATCAATTTAATCTCTAATAAAGTTATATCTAATATCAATATGTTTTTGATGATAATTTTTACTATAATTATTGTTTATTTTATAGAAGTATGATTATCATAACCTACAGGAAAATTTATCTTCACCAAAACAAGTAAGTCTTCCAACTTTCACTTCATCAACATAAGTTGTGTTATAGCTTGAGTGGTATTAAAATTCTCATCTTCAGTTATGATAAGAGTTACTGAGTCTTGTTTCTTAGTATTCTAGCATACACCACCATTCCCTAGAATGAAAAGACCACATGATATGGATGTTTTATAATCAACACTTCTTTCCCAGTCCACATCTATATAAAAAAATCAATTTTTTATGAGTTATCATATATGATACCATTTTATTCATTGGACATATTTGGGAATTAATTTTCCATCCAATGGGTGTTATTATTTTGGATTACATTGGAATATTAGAAAAAATGTAATCGCATAAAAAATGTCTGGTTCTAAGGTATTCAAATACAAAAATACATCTAATACACTTCCAAAAATTAGTAACACTAACTTCTTTACCTTCCCTATATTTAGTAAATTATTTTCCCTTGGAAATTTTTATGAACATTTGATTATAATTTTATATTCCAATCTTATTAAATAAGTTACTTACAATAATTTTATTGGGAAAGAAACATGTGTTTCTTCTTTTGTGAGATTTTAATCCCAAGAAATTATTTATTTTCACCCACTACATACATTACATACTATTTCTTTATCTATTCCAAAAACCTTTCACATGTAATTTTATCATTCATATAAATGATAATTTCTTAAAAATAGGTAAGAATAATGGGGGAAATATTCATAAATTCTATGATGTACATGTTACTATAAAATCTTACATTGTTGATGATCAAATTCCTTAAACAATTATCCAACTTGTAATAATATTCCCTCATATCTTGTTTTTCCCATTGAATACTTTCTTCAATTTTCACACATAACATTCACCCTTTACATTAAAAACAAAAAGATGGTTGTTTAATAAAAAATTCCCCATCGAGTCCACCATTAAAAAATGGTGACTTCATATCCATTTAAAAAACCTATAACATTATTATACATCAATAAGAAAACATTATCATTGTTCATATCCATTATAATGGTGAAGAATTCTCATCAAAATAAATTCATTTCATATGCGAGGAACATTTTCACAACAATATTTTATCGTTTCTTATTAAATCACCATATTCAGTTTTCATGTTACAGAATACCCAATTTGTACCAATAATATTTTTTTCATTTGGTTAAGGTAAATATTCCCAATTTTAATTCCTCTCAATTTGATATAAATAATCATTCATAGCTCTAATGCATTGTATAATCTCAAAAGGTTCATTCACGTATTTTGGATCATGTTTTCAATACAAATAAGTTTGTTTAAATGCATTTGATGTTATTCTTGTCGAGACATTTCGATATTGATCACCAATAATGTTTTCTGATTCCACCTATTTCATCATTCTATAATGATATGTAAGAAATTATATGTCATCACTGGAAATAAATAATTCTAATACTTCTATTTGTCTAGTATCAAAATTTTTGGAATCCTTATTAGTTTTATTAGCAAAATATCATTCATAATTACCATTTAAATGTGTATGTAAATTATATTCCTCATATTTTCAATGAACTATTACATAAATTGGATAAAAACTTATCTATTTTTGTGTGTTAAAACATTTATATCCTCTTTTATCTGAATCATAGCTAATAAATATTCCATATTCACCTCTCTAAACAAAATTCCCATGCTTTCATCCATTTTTATTTATGATGCAGTGAATTCTAAAATATCATATGTCTTTAAAATTTTGAGTTTTTTCACAAAACATTTCATATGGATTCATATCAGAACATTGACTATATAAACATTTATTCTAAATATAAATAGTTGTGCTCTTGGATTTACTCCATACGTAATGAGAAATACCATGATTAGGTAATATAGTACACATCATTTCAACCAAACTTTTAGTCTTCCCCTCAAAGACTCCATTTTTATGTGTATATGGTGTAATAAACTCTTGTATAATTCCATGTTTATATATATAACTTCTAAACTATTGTTTCTTGCACTATCAATATTATTAGTTCTTAACATATTCACTAACTACCCTTATTATGTCTCATATCTTCTTATGAAACCCTTAAAAAAATTCATATCTTAACATTTCTGTTTTATAAAAATAATGCATGGATTGTCAGTAAAATTATTAATGATTGAAATGATGTACTTATCTTAAAATATATGTATTTTTTCATCATCCCAAAAATAAAAGATTGTATACGTTCTATGGGTCAATTTGATTGAATACAAACTTTCTTATGCTTTGAGTTTGTTATCATGATTTTCTTCAATATATAACAATACCAATATCTTCTTATATACATATTGAGAACATCTCTAACACTATATCACATTAATAAATTACTCATGTGTCTCGGGCATATATATCTGGACCTTTTATGTCGTAACTGATTTTGTTTCATCATGCTTAAGTACCATGAATTATGAACTTTACAAACATGAAATAAGTTTCGTTCATTGTATTGGTGCTTTTTTAAAAAAACATCCATCTTCCTCTCTTTTCATAGAAAAATATTTTTTTGAGAGAATATTTAATACCTTCACCATAATGTTAGGAAACAATACACAGGTTTTTTAACCCATCATCGAATAATTCATTCTTGTATTTCAAGTTTTCTTCCCCAATAATAACGGATCAAACATCTTTTATTATAGGGGATTCATCCTTTCAAAATTTCATTATCCCCTCTTTAATGTCCATCACATTATTCCATAATCTCATGTCTCTTGGAATATAAGAAGAAAACACACTACCAATGATCTAGAGTTTTTTCTTCTTATTTATTTTAGAGAGGTTTCTAAATTATGGTCTTTTTCATTTACATCAAATTTATTCTCATCCAACTTTTCAGATTTTTCAAAAAAATTTGGTTGTTCTACAAACAAAACAAGACCCCCTTTGGGACCTACTCTTCAAGGTAATGGAAATCACAAATTCTCTTTTCCTTTAGAGTTTCTTATTTGTGTAGTATATATTTAAAATTTCCAAAAATAGTTAGTCTATAAAACTTTTTTTACGCCTTAAATATATTAATGTTATTTTATTACTGGGATAACAAGTTACCCACCCTTTTTACCCTTTTCTAATACAATGTTATTCAGTCAGTATGCTACTGATTTTAGTTCTCGTAATTTCTCTTTTCTCCTCAAAAATATTCTCTTCTTTTCAGTATGTGAAATTCAAAACCTATATAATTTTTATTGGTATTCACCAGGATGTAAAAATGATTTATTTTACTCTAAAATTCCCATAAATACAACCCTAATTCCTTTTCAATTGGGTTATAAATGACATAAAGATCTTTTTATTGAGAATTTTTATAAATGCCGTTGTTTTTATATGAAACCTATTTTTTCTATTCTCCATGGGTTATCCTTGATTTTTTTAATATGATTTATATAGATCACATTAATTAACAAATATTTTGTTTTTTTCAAAATAGCACTCCAATGCATTTGTTAATGAATGTAATCTCTAAGGATGACATGTTATATGATACCCTAGAAAATAACCATGATTAAATTTACAACACCTCGGTGATTAGCCATGGTGATATTTTTATGAATATATAATTTAAATATTCTAGAAAAATTTAATTTTTATGATTCATGTTATTTTTATTATGTTATGCCTGATGTTCTCTTTATCATTCCATAATGATATTCCTCATGTTCTTAGTGATATTACTCGAGCTCACATGGAATCTATTTTCCCTTACATTCACTTACTAGGCCTTATCCTCACATTTTACATTGATGTATGTCCCCATGTTATGAGATATATTAAATGTACTTGGGTTGAACCTTTTAATAATTCTTTCATTTGGAATTGATTATTTTTTAATTTTTAATTTATTATGTACCTTTATTTCAAGAAACTAACCTTTAAAAGATCTCTGTTTTGTGAAATGTAATGAAAAGTTTGTCTAATAAAATGGAAGGATGCCATAGGTAGCCCAAAACCTTTCTATATAGTGATATCAACACTATGGAACATCATGAATAAACCATGATCTATTCATTTAGGGCTACACTATAGTGCATACCCTTATTTACAACAGAACCCACCCCTATGGTGAACCTACCCTTCTACCACCTGACCACCCACAATGTTGTATCCCATGGGGATTTTGTGTAATTTCCCCTATATACACCACCATGTTGTACTCCTTCACCACAACATCGTTTACATATCAACCTTAATATTAAAATTTGTAGTGCTCAGTCACTATTTCCCTGTTACTACCGATAGTTAAAATTTTAGCTATGAGTCACCTACACCCTTCCACAATTATGATTCAATCACCCTAACCACCAACTAGACGTTATTCCAAATATAAAACATATATTCATCATTTCCAAACTCACATATGTCATATTTGAATCCCGGTTCATGAAATACCCAATAGTGTGGTAAATTTTTTTATTTTTTACATTTGTTTCATAATCTCTAATGATGATGTCTTTAAAAACATGCCAATACATCACTTATCATCACTTATAAGTATTAGTGTTCCTTAAACCCTTAATCCCAAAAATTTTAGACTATTAATTATTGATTATTATGTTGTTCCGTATCCCTATAAGTTGAACGACTTTCTACTATTCCACACCATATACAATGTGTATTATTATTAAAAAACATGATTCACCCGCTATATATTCTTTTCAACATCATTGCAGAACACAATGACACCCATCAATCCCAAAACAATATAGTTTAATAATATATTCCATCATTGGGATCAATGTTTTCTCCATGATTTTATGCTCATAGGAGACAATTATGATCCATGGTTCTCCCCACCATCATAATTGGTTACAAAAACACATTTATAGTAGTTAGACAAACTATTTGGTCCACATTCCAACTCACCACATCAAAAAATTAAAATTATAAGTCAATACTAATATTTTAACAAAAATAATGGAAAATATCTTCCTCTCTCATATAAGTGATGTAACATTACCTGATATCGATTCCAAAATCATCATTGGCATCACATTATCCTCAAAACTTCTACACTAAAGCTTGAACCCAAAACTAGGTGTAATTCTACAGTTCTTTCCTCAA
Organism: Viscum album; assembly: GCA_963277665.1. NCBI lineage: Eukaryota > Viridiplantae > Streptophyta > Magnoliopsida > Santalales > Viscaceae > Viscum > Viscum album. Next base: position 893,339,999 of record OY728160.1, on the reverse strand, counting down.
CCAACCAAAGAATTTGTCATGCCCACAACTTGAGAACTGGAACCCCATAAATTCAATACACAATTAGATCAAATCCAACTTTACCATGAAACCAGTATCATATAAGGTCTCCATCCAACGTCAAATACAAATCCCAAATATTTTATTCCCTATGTAAATAAATAAAATTGTGACCACATGACCAGCATCAACGGTATTCCATCTCAACCATCCAACATTGGTCTCACCACACCCACAACCTTACCACCATGGGATCATACATCTATAACCAATATGTTTCTCTCCACTAAAGCGGTGTACTTGTCATCAATATTCAAAACCAAAAACTAGTGTTCGTCCCATTTTATATCAATTACCACATTTAATGACAATATGTGGTTTCCCCTATCATTCACAAGTGATAATATTAATCATTGATCAATACCCATTCTAAAATCACCAGGGAATACATAGAAATTTCTTCCATATCAAGGGTCAAACCCTCCAACAAACAATTGTGATCCCCATACCATATGTATTCCTTTATAAAACTCATTGATCACAACCTCACTAGGTTACATTATTGTTCGTGTATTGCCTCCCTAAGTCTTTCTTACTTATCTTGTAAATGTCTGACATAGTTAAACTATGGTGTCACCATCCACCAAAGAGGTAGTATTCCCCCCATTCAAACACAACACCCTAGACCACCATTTATTAAATCATTTTATTAAATATAATGATTCCCAAAACTATCATTGATTCTCACTGATCAACAAAATGAACAACTCAATTCTTACCATCATGAATGCAGCCTCATGTATCAAGGATTATTTCAGAAATCCAAATCACAACCCTCTCACCTATCTCCCATCACATATATCATCTAAATAACATTTGCTTGGCCCATTTCCCTCTATCAATCTAGATATCATCTAAACTAAATGGGTGCACCATAATCTTCCACCTAATAACAAAACCATATTCATTATCCCATGAGTAAACCATCATCGATATGACAACCTATATTATTATAAATTTTATTTTAGGATAAATCAAATAAATATAAAAATTAAAAAAATCCAAAAATATTGAGAGGTATACTCTATTTGGGTAGTTAGATACATATCATAATTACTTGAAACAGGTCTAAAAGGGTACTATTTAAAAACTATATAATATTCCCTTATATTCCACTGATCTTTTAATAATGAATAGTATAACATAGGGATATACATAAGAAACCGGTGGGCTATACATCCCAATAGGGGAATAAATAGATAATAGTACAATGTAAAGTAGGGAATGAGAGTCCAAAGGAATTACATAATGAAATTGAAGGATGGTCACTATAATATACAAGATTGAAATGTTACATAAGATGATAACATCAAGGAATCATATGAATGTGGAAACGACATTAAACATGACATCGTTAAAAAAATCATGGTTAAACACCAAGACTTTATAACATAGTGGTCTGAAGATAATATATCAAACACTATACATGGTATCTAATGTCATTAAAATATTTCCCATTTAATTGGAGGGATATTTAATTTCTAACCCACCCATCAAATTCTTATCATGTACAATAATTTATTCTACCACATAGATCATAACACAAAATAATTTATTTCATCACTTTTAATACCAAGACTAACGGGTGTTGGTTAAATAAAAAAATCCTATACAATTTTACTATTTTTTTATATAGTTTCATACCATTAATTACAAATGGTGTTGGGTATTCACAAAACGAAAGTTTGGCATTGAAAATAATGACATAATTTTATAAGGAAAATTGGTTTACATAACGGTTCATAGAAGAGATTAATGTGAATGAAACATGGTTTCAAATTACACGGTAATTATAAATAAACTAAATGGACGTGTATAAACATATACCAATATGATCAATTAGAAAGAAAATTTCTTAATATAATGAAGTCACTTAAATAAAGTGGAGGTGGGGGGGAATCTATTACCTTGAGATATTTCTTTGAAAATCATGGGAGAAGATTATATAGAGATTGGAAACGCCATTAGAGTGATTTTGAGATTAATATGGAGAGAAAATTAGTGGTTAATGGGTTTTGAGTAAAGTGGAATGAGAGGATGAGTGGTTATTTATAGAAAAGGTGAGGGGAATTCATTATTAATTTGTAAACATAGTTTTTGAAATCAATGTAATAAAATAATAAAAACCACAAACATTCCAATTATTTTACCCTATGTTTTATAAAAAATATGATTCGTTTTAAACATTTTATTAGACTTAGAACCTAAATTATTTCGATAATATCATTCATCATGTGTAAGTGAGTCATGTTCACACATAATTATTATTAAAACCATAAAATATAATACTTGTTTGGGATGATTCGTTATACTTTTGTAAGATAAATAAAACAACCTCAAAAATAAATAAATTTAAATAGGAATTCTAATGTTTTCATGTTCTATTTTTATGGTATCTATGAAATCATTTTTGGGCTTTTATGATGTTAAAATAAAAACTCTATTTTTATACTATATTTATTTTTTACCAAAAAATATGATTTTCTGGGAAAACTTTGAAAAATTTTCCATTGGATAATTTTTACATGATGATTTCAATAATATTATATATTTTAAAAAATACATTTATAAATATGTGAATTTACAGTTTTTATTAAAAATAATTATTTACTAAAAAATGATAGTTTTTACAACACTAAAATCATTTTGACCCTTATACAAATTATTATCCAATTTAATACATTAGATAATCATTTATGTTTAAATAATATTATTTGATAAGAATATTTCATGAAAATAAAATTTATCTTAATATTATCGAATTTATCAAAAAAATCAATCGAAACTACATATTTCTCGAAAATAAAATTATGGTTTCATATTATAAAAATGTTGTTTTTATTAAACTTTTTATATATTCATGTTTATAATGTAACAATAAAAAGGGATAAATAAAATAAATATTTTTTAAAATAAAATTTTCAAATACATACTTCTCGGGCCTAGATAAAAAACCTATTATTATATTAAGTTGTGACAATAACATTAGTTGTGTGATAGTGGTATATTCATGGGGTGGACCTTTGAACAATTATTGGGTCGTGATCTATATTATATTGATATTCTATCTTATATAGTTTCTACTGTGTTTTATCTATTGAATCTCAACATGGCTTTGGTCAAGGGAAAATCCCAGTGATTCTATCTCCTTTAGAAGCTTTGATAAGTGGGATTCATTGGATATGATCATAATGTTCAAGGTCATCAATTATTCCTTTTATGTTAATTAGATATTATTAGAAAACATAATATATCATAATATTAAAATAACTTATATGAGAACTATCTTATAAATGGTTATGATTCATAATAATATTTCACGTTAGATGGGAAATATATTATAATTTTTAAAACTAACCAATATAGTGAATTTGTTTTCTATTACTATAACAAATATTAAATGATTTATTCATTCAAAGGAAAATAAAATTTTTAAAACTTGGTGTCATTACATTACCCCCTATAAATTTAACCTTTAAAATTACATTTAGTACACATAAATAAATGGGGGTAATTTTTTTCATTGGTTGTTACAGTTCTCATATTTTCTTTACAAACATGTTGTTATAAAACAATAATTTGACTTGTTGAGTTTTCAAGTTTCATAGAATTTTTTCTCTTTGATATAATATCTTTATCAAAATCTCCTCATATGAAATTCATTCTCCAATGTAACACCTCTAGATTTAGTACATATTAGGGGTCGGGTATGAATTACCTTAATAGGGATGCATAGAACACCTCATTTAATTGAGATAAGTTATGTTGGAGTTCTAGTAGATAATATATAGCTTCAATGTGATTTAGGATATGAAATTGAATGGTGTATTTATAAATAATATTTATTTTATTCCCAAACCTTGTTAATTTATCCCATAGTGATATATAAAGGAACATGTTATATCAAATATCTTACTCAATGTTTCATTGATGGTTGTTTGTATGGATTTTCTTTTAAATATTATTTTATTACATATGTTGTTCAGTAGAATTGAACTTTATCTATCATCTCTTAGATAATTTAAGGTCCCATTACTTCCTCTCTATCAATTTAACCCAACATGTTCGAGTATTAAATGTCTTCCCATATAATGCCAATTTAATAATATAATTAAAATTGTTATATATGAGAACATTATTAGGGTATAGTGATGTTATTAAGTTATTTGTAAATACATTTAATAAGATCTCAGTATATCATTTGGACACTTAATGTTTCTCTCAGATGGACCATCTTTCTGATGGGGAAAAGCAGTATAGAAACTCAACATTGCATCCAATTCTTGTCAAATAAATTTTTAAAACATCAAGGTAAACCTCAAATGATGGTTAAATATAATAGAGAGTGTTGCCCCATTTATCCTTACCACATGTCCTATGAATATCATATCATGTAGGTCAAGGAATAAATATTACTTGATATCAATGGGATTCACTAAAATTATTAGACTATCACATACCACACAAATAGAGTTATTTCCATTAGATATCATGGGGAGCCCAATATTTAAATCCATAGTTACATTTTCCCATTTCCATACTAGTATGGGAAATGGTTTCTTCAATCCCTTATAATTCGTTCATTCAGCATTCAGTTCATTCTATACCAAGAATTGAGACAAAAATCTTCTAATTTCCCTCTTTATGATATGGAACTAGATGTTTTTCAAGATAACTATATACATCATAATAATTCCTATCTGAATAGAGAATGATGATATCCGGGAATCATTCAGAATTTATTTCTTTAGTTATGGTTCTTATAGGGCACATATCTACGTGTTAAACCTTATAACTCCATCTTTAGAAAATTTTAACACCATAATATTCACTACCATTATCTCTAGCTCCTTATCATATTTTTAATGATTCTAGATACTCTCAAGAATAGATGGTTGAGAAGTTATCTAAGAAATGTAAGAATAATTCCCTTTTATGAATATCATTTCCACCCTATGTGTATAATATGAACAAATTTCATTCAATATTTACCATAAGTATGCTTGTGGTATCCTTTCTACATAGAGAATTTTCTAAATTATTATTTTTTCCATGATGTTAAGGGATTTAATAGTAGTAATCCTTGACTTGATATTACCACATTAATAGGGACATATTGAGTTCCTTTATTGTGATTATATACTTGAAGACCTTATAATCCATATATATGTCACACATTTCCCCATAGATATAATTTGACTAAATCATCAATGTGAATATCACAAAAGACAATTTTAGATCATATAGTATGTAGTTATTCTCTGAGGTCATTTAATGGTGGTAGGAATAATCTATCTCATTTTCATTTATAATGTGTACAAAATTGGGTGCATCACCCTATATGACAAATACAATCATACATGTTGGTAATGTGTGAAACATTGTGGGGATTAGCCATTTATTTAACTCCTTAATTCTCGCCTCGTATTCATAAATTTAGAAAAATGTTACTCTCTTATAATTTATCATGGTTAGTGGGTTTCAAAGTCATGAGAAGTATCAAAAATTTGATGATAGTTTCTATCTAATGCAAAGAAGCTATGGATCTCTATTATAGATTTTGGTCTAGGCCATCCTTCAATTTCCTCTATATTCTGTGGAATGATATATATCTCTTCACTAGTTATATCATTCCTTTATAATGATAAAATCTCTATACAGAACCCAAATTAAATATACATCATATATAAATTTTTCATTCCCAATATCATCATCATAGAATTTTAATTCTCCTCATATTCTTCCTTTCTTTTGGAATATGTAAGAATATATTATATAAAGGCCAGAAATTCTTTTTCAATGTATTGCATAAATAATCTATTAATTAATTCGATAAAGATAATTGAATTATTTTTGTGTCCAAATGGAATCAATATGAACTCTTACTACACATACCATGTATGAAATATAGCATTAGTAATATCCTCTTTCATCACCATTACTAAATAATATTCTAACTGTATATCAACCGTAGAGAAGTAATATTTTCCAAATTGGGGATATAGAAAGTTATTAATCTATTGAAGAGGATTATTTTTTTATTGTGATCATTTTGATATCAATCTAATCAAGGGAGAGGTTCATTAAATCATCCATGTTCTTGAAAAAAATGGTACTCACAAAAATTATGGTGAATCACATCTCATATAAACAATTTATCAATATTCACTTATAATTTCTTTTTAGATCCTCTTTTTCAATGGTGGTAATTCTATGAAGTGTTTCGGATATTATAAAAAAACTAATAATGTGTCAAATAGATAACTCATCTCATCATCTTTTATAAAGGCGGGTAAATTATCTGAGGAACACATCATCATATTCCATTATTATATGGATGCAATCAAGGATGACATTTTCCATATTCTCAACCATATGAGCATGATATTCTTTCTTTTATGGAATTACATACATGATTTTGATCATTATTACAAAGGGGATTCATCCACATTCTTACACTTGTATATAATTAGAGTTCAATTCATGATATAGAGCATGAATTCCTTCTCTTATAAATACATGTTGGCTCTATACAAGTAAAACTAATCAATTCCATTAATTACATCGAATCCCACTAAAGGGGTTATCACAAGGTGTTATCGGAAATTTTTACCAAACATATTAATAGGGGATATGTTATATACCTAGGATGTAACATTCACCCCATTTTCTATTTTCAAAAACAACTCAAATTCTATGTTTTTAGTTCGCGCTTGAATATATATACTAATATTTCATGATTTTAACAAATTATTAGAACTAAACATAAAATTGTATATTTAATATTCTCCAATGAATAACTAGAATATTTTTCACCACTTTTGTGTCTAGATACACCTTCAATAGTTTTTATGGAATATGCTTAACCATGCTTTCTAGGACTAAGATGTGGTTGTTGGTTGTCTTTGGAAACCCTAGGATTATTGAATTGTCTTTCATAGTGTGTATGTTCCTTGTAGTTGAAATATTATACAATTGGTGGAGGGTTGAATGTTGTATTCCATTCTTCCAACACATTAGTTTGTTTCTCCCATCAAAAGTTTTTCTCTAGGTGTCCCTCTTTCTGACACCTAAAGAATTTCCTTATCGTCTTTAGATAATATTAGTGATACTTCTTCTTATACTTCTAATAAGTGGGATATTGGAATATTTTAGCACTATAATATTTCTTTATCACCCCATCATAATTAAAATCAATTTTCTACTTACCCTCTACTTACCTATGAGATACTTGAGATTCACCCTTTTTCATTTCAACTTTGAGGGAAAACCCAAAAGAATAATTCACGGATATCAAAGTAAAAAATTTCTAATAATTTTTATTGGATTAGCTTTATCCCACTAAAGAAGTGGTAAACATTAAATTATAGGTCAATGAAAAAGTTAGAGGCATATCATGCATCTTTTGTGACAATTTCCTTATACACCAAGATGAATTCAGCCCCCTTTTCGTACAACCAAGGAACTCCCTCACCATTTTAATTCTGGGAGTTCAAGGAAAATATTTAACATTTTTTTTGAATTAAATCCACCCCATTGCTTTTATTATTTTCTTGGGATTCCTATTGTTGATAAATTTACATTATTGATCAGCCTCACCCTCAAAGAAATTAAAAGTTAGTATGACATTCTCTTACTCATTATATTGAATTATAAAGAATATTTTTTGAATAAATTTTTTCCGTTATAGAATGTTTACAGGATCATTAGATACATTGAATGTTTAAGGCCTTTTAGTAAAAAGGTCACAATTTTAACATAGTCTTTCATATGGGGAGGTTGGTTTCCTTTTTTATTCAAATATCTATTTAAATCATGAGTTAATTTAGTTTTTATTGTCATGAAGTTATCATCTCATCATGTGAATTTAGAACCATTAAAAATTATATGGTAAACCATGAAAATTAATGGGATAAATTCTAAATGGGATATATTCTTTAACCTATGTGTTTTTAGATTTTAATCCATTTTATCCATATCCAATTTCCAAACATTATATATCATAAAAATTATTGGTCCCTTTATAATGGTTAGTAAGGATCTTGTAAATTTTCAAATGCGTAACACCTCAGAGTAACAAACAAGATGTGTACCAATGCCACTATCGTGCACTGGGTGATGATTGAGTTAATACCCAATCTGCTCATTTGGGGTTATTACCCCTATGTAAAACACAACCAGATCCGCAAACCATTTTAATATCGACTGAGGAATTTCATATCATGGAAACCACTTTCTCTATAATTTTTTTGGGATATATTAATATGTTTATACTTATCCATTTTATTTTCACTATGGTTTTATAATCATTAACCACAAAAAGAACTACACAGTACTATGATACTAACTATAATAACCCATAATTTTAATACCTTTTGTTTCATGATCTATTACCATAAAATACACATAACACAAACCGAAAAAGATCAAGTGGCCTAGTTTCTTTCATTTACTAGATATATATGATAATAACATGAAATAGGGATATAATTATTCTATTTAATAACACCATAATATGCCTTTAAAATCCAATGATCCTCTAATACTACACAACACAAGCATATGATGTTGTCACGACCCGACCCAATGTGGCTCGAGCCGTGACTCCCCAAGACCACTTCCAATAGGCCAGGGGTTGGCCACTAGTGCCGAGTAGGCTACCACCCACAAGGGATACATTAGACTAAGGTACATGTACACATTCACCTACATACACCTCCATGCAATAGTGCAGAGATATATAAAACTGAATAGTAAATACGTTCATACAACTATCCCAAACAAGAGTGTAACAACAATAAAAAAAGGTAAAAATAGGGCCTACTAAAAGAAAACTACAAAGGCATCCAACCTGCTTGAAAGAAGAGGTATGCTGCCAAAAGCACCATAAGAACGCTCCTTGACACAGCTCCAGTAAGACTCCACGGTTAGTCCCACTCACTAATCTCTGCATGCTCTAGGTCCTCGTAAGACTACATCGAAAAGCATGTGGTGTACACAGGACACAATAATGTGCGGGAAAATCTTGTGTGGGGGTGAGTATAACTATTCTTAGTAGGCACCCCAAAAATCCAAATCAAAGGAGAGAAACTGAAAAGAAACACTCCGATCATCCCATCCAGAGGGAACCCAAATGAGAGAGAAACTCCATCTCGTGACCATCCTCACCTAAACACAACTAGTCAGCTCGATCCAGGTGTATGCCCATACGTACACCTTGAACATCCGCATAGGTATACTCCCAAACATATACCATGAACATCCATATATACTTAGCTCACACACCAATCCACATGAGGTACCTACTTCACCACCAGCAACAGTTCACAACCAGGAGATCACACTCCATGATCACTATCATCCCAAATGACACTCATCTGAGAGAAACACTCTATCAATTCCCACACATACACCTTACACGATCACCCAAGAGATCACAGACATCAGATATTGTCACTAAGGATACCTCGCTGAAAATACATAAACACCAAACTCCTCGGATAGGGGATCGTTCCTAGGGACTACTAGGGGATACCAAAACCCACAACGGTATAAGAAGATCTTATAGATAGGGGATCACTACTAAGTTCTGGTGGGGAATACCATAACCCGATCTGGAATTCATAGATCTCACAGATAGGGGATCACTCCCAGGATCTGTTGGGCGATACCACAACCTGATCTGGCATTCGACAGAAATAGATCACTCCGATAGAGGATCGTCACCCATGTCATGATGGTCATGAGTATACCAAAACCCTATATGGTACATCTTGCGCTGTAAGGGATCGAACTGATGATATTGCAACCCTACCGTAACCACGCGCTGAGTAGGGGATTGTATAACCAATGATACCGCAACCCTAATATAATCCTCATGTTTCATAGGTGAACGTATACCCGATGATGCCACAACCCTACTAAGCATGGACCACTACGTATGAGATCATATTACTAATGGTGCCACACACCATAGTGGGTCAACCTACTAGATAGGGAATCACCGCCCAAGGATAAGCGATCACAGCGATACTATAAACCCGATCTAGGTAAACGATGCTAGAGGATACCACTCCGGCCAACCGAAGGGATGCCACAACTCCAATAGATGAAACATCCCATCGAGAGGATCAAAAACCTATACTAATGTTTTTAGGTCGCGTGAACCCTCGTAGGAACGAAACAAGGGAGTACCATCAACCACTACTGATCCAAACATCGGTAACCAATAAACGCACCACAACACCACATCCCGCCCTTCCAAGGCTGATACCGAGGCCAACATCATGATCCATGCGGAAAAACATGCAGGATAGGCTATTTACTCACCTAAAGTAGACAACTGGTGTAAAAGGCACTATTCACCATAGCTGGCCCATGTGGGGCCCACACTACGATCCCGAAACTCATCAAGTTAATCACACCATTACGATCCTCTCTGAAAAAACCACGACATAGACTACTCGATCATCCAAAATAGACAACCTATGAAAAAGTTACTATTCACCGTAGCCAGCACGAGTGTGGCCCACATCACGACCCTGAAACTCCTCATGCGGATCACCCCATTGAGATCCCCTCGAAAAAAGACATGGGATCGATCACTCGATCTTCTAAAATGGATACCTGGTGGAAAAGGTATTATTCATCATAGCCAGCTTGGGTGGGGCCCACACCATGATCTCAAAACTCGTCAAGAAGATCACACCATTGCGACCCCCTCCGAAAAACACACAGGATCAACTACTCGATTGTCCAAAATGGACACCCGACAGAAAATTCATGTTTCACCACAAACGTTAGAACCCAGCCTCATGGGGCTTACACCCTGTTCTTTGTACCAACACTCAGAAACTATATTCAAATGTCTGTCATACTATCAAAGTCTCAACGCCACTAAGGACACATCATTTGAAAAACTATATACAGGACTTTTGGAAAATTGAAGTTGAAAATAATAATATATAATTATTATTTTCAACATTTCATGTCCCCAGGCCAAAACCCTGACTCAAAAATATTCTCTAAAGAATTTAAAGAGGTCTATCTCGACGCATGCTTTGCGTCGCCACAAATGACTATCAAATCAGACTCACGGTTTGCCCGTAACAGGGATTTCAAAAACCCACGGAAAAACCGGGACAGGCCACCACCTGCCTCGCCAGAAACCACTACGCCGTAGCCAGAAACCACTGCGCTGTAGCCAAAAACCACTACGCCATAGCCAGAATCCATAGTGTTGGAGCCGGAATCCACCGCACCACCACCACGCCGCCACCACCCTCGCCCGAATCCTCCATAGCCGCCGCCAGAATTCCGGTTTTCCGTCAGAAAACATCCTGGAGCCACTATGAGCACCTCGGTGCTCTAAATTCAAGTCCAAAACATGTTTCAGAAAGCTCGGGACCCGAAATACACAACATATTTGAAAATTTTATGAAAAAGAACCAAAAAATGTGATCCGTGATTTTAAAACTCAAACCACCTACCAGTTGGCGGATCTCCAAATCATCGGGTGCAGCACGACGCCCGCGGCGCCCTAAAACTCGATCCGCTGACGATAGGCACCAAAAATGGACGTTCGTGGCTTGATTTGACAAAGAACGGAGGGAGATGGGGAGGGGTTTTGTCACATGCAGGATTAGGGATATGGGAGGGGGCCTGATTGATTGTTTTTATTAATTATTTTTAAATATAAATTTTATTTTAAATCTTTGCAAACACGCCTCCGACCTAGCACCCTCCGCCGACTAAAATTATGTCGCACCTATGGTAAACATGACGTTCGTAATGCAACTGCGGACACAAATTTTAGATCTAAGACTACATTCAGAATCTATTCGAGCCGACACTCATAAATAAACTTTTCTATTTATTTATGAAAATTCCCCAGGTGGCTTTTCTCACAACCGGCCCGCGCCTGCAAAGTTTACACCCTCTATAGGGTAAACGATATGCTCCTGATGAAACCATGCCCTCAGATTCCTGTTCTGAGATACTGTTTAGGATATAACACCCCCGCCATGTGCATAGTATAAAAATATTTAATATTTTTATAAAAATTATTCCATTCACACCGGACCTCGGAATCACACGCCGTTTTCGCGCCTAGATCTGATATTATTCATAAGAATTTTCCAAAGTATAACAGGTCCAAAACCCGAGTTGCTACATCCTCCCTAGCATCGAAAATTTCATCCCCAAAAATACATAATCACAAGGAAAGAAAATGGACTCTCAACTGGGTCTCCAACACCAGCGAGATTGCCAACACACACCCCTGCCCAAACACAATGTCAGACGGACTCATCCAGCACACCTCAATAGAATCTTCTTTGGACGACATTGACTCTCCCGCGCGGTTTTGATCACGTCACAAAAATGTGTCTGGGTGGGGGATAGATCACTCTTCCTCACACATTAGAAGAATGCCGAAAAACTCCCACACAGGGTCTTACCAACACCTTGAACAAAACTAAAGAATGAAATGGAAAGGGAAGAGTACCTCTAAACAATGTCTATCAAACTACTGTAGAAAGTAGAAAAAACACAAGGCGTACCTCTATCCATCCACAGAGCCTCTGGGTCAACAGCCTCTAGGGAATGCTGCTATCCTCACCCTCTCCCTCCACTCCCTGAGCTTGTAATGGACCACTTGGGGGTGGAGGTGGTGTAAACTAATACCGCCTACCACCTGCCACTACTACACCAACTCCATCACCACGCCCACTTCCCTACGGAACTCCAAAATGAAGACGTTTTCGCTACCAAGGTAGCATGTCGAATGACTCCCTCTCATCAGTACGATGGGTAGGACAATATCTTGCGATATGTCTCCAACCATCGCAAGTATAACACCACCTCTCCTGTGGCTGACCAAAACTGGACTGCAAGCCCTGTGAGCCCTAAGCCTCAGATCCTCCATCCAGGGATGGAGTCTTGAAACATCATCCACGTCCAAAACCTTGCACCATCCTCTGACTACAAGTTTCTGACATCTCACCTACCCCGATCCCAACACGGACGGGCAGAATCTGCTCAGCCAGAAATCTCTCCACCACCAAGGCTCGCTCTAGCACTCCAGCATAGGTGGGCGGACACAAGGAAACCACACCTCCCTGCATGTCTCTGCGTAGGCCCTCCTCAAAGGTCTGAGCCCTAAAGAATTTGTCTCGATCTATATCCTGGGAGTAGCATGACAGGACTGTAAACCTCAATGACTACTCTGACATGGCCATTCCCTCTTGTTGAAGCTGCAGAAGCTCCTGGATCCGCACTGACCTTAGTGTCACCAGATAGAACTCTTCCCTGAAAAGCTGCTCAAACTCTTCCCATGTGAGCGTCTGCTCATCATGGGACTCTTTCACCAAACTCTACCATCACCCGGCCAAACCATGCAAAAGGCTCGCCTCTAGGACCACCATCTGATATGGTGGTGTTCTCAGTATGTGAAAAATCGGGTGACTGCTTTGATCCAGTCATCAGCTGCCTGAGGATCTAGATCACCCTGAAGCCTTAGGGATCGCTGCATATGGAAGTTTTCCAGCGCACTCAGCCTGTACGCATACTCATCCTGAAGTACCGACACAACCAGATGCTCGACAGTTGGGGGCTCAACAGGTGGACCACCTAAAGCTGCAGCCTCAGAACCTGCACTGTAGTCCATCGACTCTACATGGGGCAGATTGTCACCACAATCCCAATGTGGATCCCTCGCTGGCTGTCATCTTGGAGGCATCCTGAAATACAATTAATATGCTCTAGATTCAAAGAGTATATCTGGAGAGTAGACTCAATAATAACAAGGGAAACCCAAAAACCCAGCCCTATATGTTGCATGTACCGTTATGTCCCTGCGATTATTGTCCAAACGTCCTGAGTCAAAATTCAAGTTATCATAGTCCTAGTGAATGGATACATCAGCTTCTGCACCAACACTAGAGTCCCCACCCTGAAAGCCAAACATGAAACATATTGACACAACCGATATGCAACCCAAATCAAAACTATAGCTAGACCAGCTACACATTGAGATCCCAAAGGTGGATCCTCCTGTGATACCACACTGTCATGACCTAACCCAACGAGGATCGAGCTGTGATTCCCCAATCCTGCCTCTAATAGTCTAGGGGTTGGTGACTAGAACCGAGTAGGATATCACACACAAGTGAGGCATTAGCCTAAGGTACCTGTACACGTGCATCCACAAACAGCTCTATGAAACAGTGGAGAGATATACAAAACTGAATAGTAAATGCATGCATACAACTATCTCAAACCAGAGTGCAACAGCAGTACAAAAAGGGAAAAACAGGGCCCACCAAAAGAAAACTACAAAGGCATCCAACATGATCGAAAGAAGGGGTATTCTGCCAAACACACCATCAAAAATATCCTCTGCACAAATTCGGTAAGACTCCATGGTCAGTCCATCTCACTGAGCTCCGCCAAATTCGGGTCTTCCTGGGACTCCGTCGAAAGGCATGTGGTCTGCACAAGACAAAAACATTAACAGGAAAAGCCCATCCTAGGGTGAGAATAACAATACTCAGTAGGCACCCCAAAAACCCAAAACAAAAGAGAGCAACTAAAGGAAAAAAATCCGCTCATCCCAGCCAGAGGGAACCGATATGAGAGAGAAACTCCATCTCGTGACCATCCTCAGTTAAACACAACTAGTAAGCTCAATCTAGGTTTATGCCCATACATACACCTTGAACATCTGCTCAGGTATATGCCCAAACATATATCATGAACATCCAGATATAATCTGCTCATGCACCAATCCACATAAGGTACCGACCTCATCACTAACAAAGGTTCACAACTAGGAGATCAAACTCCATGATCACTATCATCCCAGATGACACTCGTCTGAGAGATATAGTCCATCGGTTCCCACTCAAACACCTCAGATGCTCACTGAAGTGATCACGCTCATTAGATATCATCATTGAGGAATCCTCACTAAAACAACATAAACACCAAACTCCTCAGATAAGGGATCAATCCTAGTGTCTACTAGGGGATACTAGAACCCACACCAGTATACGAAGTTCTCACAGAAAGTGGATCACTCCCAGGGTCCACTGAGGGATACCACAACCCGATCTGACATTTGTAGATATCATAGATCGGGGATCACTCCCAAGATCTGCTGGGGAATACCCCAAACCGATCTGGAATTCGACAGAAACATGTCACTCAGATAGATGATCTTCACCCATGTTATGACAGTAATGATGATACCAAAACCCTATTTGGTACATCTCGCGCTATAAGGGATCGAACTAACGATGCCGCATCCCTTTAGAAACCATGCACTGAGTAGGGGATAATATAACCAATGATACCAAACCCCTACTATAATCCTCATGCTGAGTAGGGGATTGTATAATAGATAATGTCACAACCCTACCGAGCACGACCCACTATATAGGGGATCATATTACTAAGGATCCCATAAACCCTACGGGGTTAACCTTCCAGAGAGGGGATCATCACCGGTCAATAAACGATCACAAGGATACCAAGAACCGGATCTAGGGAAATGATGCTAGAGGATACCACTCTGGCCCACCATAGGAACTCCAAAAATATAACAGATCGCACATCTTATTGAGAGAATAAAAAAAGTACTAATGTTGTGATTTCGCGTGAACCCTCGTAGGAACGAACCTAGGGAGTACACTCAACCATTGCTGATACAAAAGTCACTAACACGAGCAACCCACCACAACGCCGCATCGTGCACCACCAATGCCAATATCGAGCCCACCATTGCAATACATGCAAAAAAACACATAGTATAGGCTTCTTACTCGCCCGAAACGGACAACCGGTGCAAAAGGAAATATTCACTATAGCTGGATCGTGTGGGGCCCACACTATGATCCCAAAACTCATCAAGAAGATCACAACATTTCAATACCCATGGAAAAAACCCACGATATCGACTACTTGATCGTCTAAAACAGACACATGTTGAAAATTGTACTATTCGCTATTGCCAGCCCTGGTGGGGCCCACACCACGATCCTGAAACTCGTCAAGCGGAACACACCATTGTGATCCCCTTGGAAAAACACACCGGATCGACTACTCGATCGTCCAAAACGGATACCCAACGGAAAAGGTACTATTTACCGTAGCCAGCCCTAGTGGGGTCTACACCCCAATCCTGAAACTCGTCAAGCGGGTCACACCATTGCGATCCCCTCGAAAAAACAAATGAGATCAACTACTCGATCGTCCAAAAGGGACACTCGGCAGAAAAGTCACGTTTCTCCACAAATGCCGGAACAGGGCCTCGTGGGGACCACACCTTGTTCTCAGTCCCAACACCAGGAAATTATCTTGAAAAGTTTGTTGTACCATCAGGGTATCAACGCCACTGACAACACGTCATTTGGAAACTTCGTGACGGAGTTATGGCAGAAAAAAGTAGAAAATAATAAAAATTATTTTATTTTCAATGTTTTTTGGCCCTTGGCCAAAACCCCGACTCACAAAAATTCTCTAAAGAGACTCAAGTGGTTTCTCTCGAGGCATGTTTTGTGTCACCACAAACGGAACTCAAATTGGATTCTCGGTTTGTGAGTTACAGGGGTTTAAATAACCCCCGAAAAAACCGGTACGGACTACTGCCTGCCTCGTCGGAAAACATCGCGCCGCCGCCAGAACCCACCGCTCCGGAGCCGGAAGCCGCTGCACCGGAGTCGGAATCCACTGTAACGCCACCGCGCGGCCACTGCCCTTGTCAGAACCAACCATAGCTGTCGCCCGAATCTGTATTTTCCACCGGAAAAGTTCTGGGAGCCACCGGAAGCACCCTGGTGCGCCAAATTCAGATCCGGAACATGTTCCGGAAATCTCAAGACCCGAACTACACAACCCTTATAAAAATTTGAAGAAAAATTACACAAAAATAGGATCCGAGATTTTAAAACTCAAACTTCCTACATGTTGGCAGATCGCCGAAGCATCGGGTGCAGAACGACGCCCGCGACGCCCTGAAGCTCGATCCGCTGACGATCAGTGCCAAAACTGGACGTCCGCAACTCGATTTGACGAAGAAAGGAGGTAGGGGGGAGGGGTTTCATCTCCAGAGGGTATAGGGATATCGGAGAGGGATTGATTGATTGTTTTTATTATTACTTATAAATATAAACTTCATTTTAACTCCCCGCAAACACGCCTCCGTCTCGGCACCCGGTGCCTACTAAACTTATGTCACGCCTAGGGTAAACACGACGTTCTGAACACAACGGTGGACTCTGATTTTCGATCCGAGACTCCATTCAAAATTAATTCGAGTTGATGCTCAGAAATAGACTTTTCCATTTATTTATAAAAATGCCCCTGCAGGATTTTCTCACAGCAGGCACGCGCCCCACAAAGTTTACATCCCACCGAGGGTAAACGGCAAGCTCTGAACGCAACCGTGCCCTTAGATTCTCGTTCTGATCTACCTTTTATGAGACAATACAACCCCACCACTTCCATAGTATAAAAATACTTACTATTTTTATAATATTAATTCTGAGCACACCGGTCTTCGGAATCACATGCCGTCTTCGCGCCAAGCTCTGGAATTATTCATAAGAATATTCCAATGTCATGCAGGGCCGAAACCCAAGTCACTACAATGTATATAAGAATGTGGTAATATATAAATCTTAGTAATAAAATAATACAATGTTATAAAAATTTAATCCATTAAACGAGAGTAAATATGCATAAAAATGATAACATTGAAGGGAAATAATCATAATAATTGATATAAAAACATGATATAATAGGATAACATCAAGGCATCATAGGAACGTGTAAAAAACCTAAAGCATGACATCATATGAATAGTTCAAGGATAACTAGTTATACATTACAACATAGTGTTCTTAAGCTGAACACACATTCACCATACATGATATCTCATGAGATTAAAACATTTCCGAATGCATTGTAGGGGTATATAATATCTTAACCACCCTTCTTATTCATATCACATATATGAATTAGTGTCCCCTGTAAATCATAAAACATAATAATTAGGTTCATCATTTTTAATCTAATTATGATTTATTTTGGGTTACATACATGGATATATCTAGTAAATTAATAGTAGTTACATTAAGTTTAATACCCTTGACATGAAATGGGTATGAGAACTTACAATAAAATTGCATTGAAAATCATGGATAATTTTTGCATCATAACTAATATACATAATGGTTTTTAGAAATGATAAATGAGATTTAATGGGGATATGAAATTACATTGAAATAATAAATATTGAAATAGTTTTTTCAAAAAAACCATTATGAAGAATTGGATATAAGAATCCTTAATGAAAATATATTACATCAATAAGGAAGAAGAAGTGGATCATTTAAATTGAGGGGGTGATTTTAAAAGTTTGGGAGGAGCTTGTTAAGAGATGTGAAAATCATGGGAGGTATTTAGAGTGGTATAAAGAGATGAAATTCCTAAAAAATTGGTTTAGTGTGAATAATAATTGGTCATTGGTGGGTGGTTATAAGAAAAGTTAGGGTAATTATATATTTATTTATAAAAATGTGTTTTGGACCCTATGTAATAAAATAATCAATACCACAAATATTGCAATGGATTTTGTCAATGAATTCTTCAAAATAGGTGTTATTAAAAATATTATATTATTATAAGAAACAAATTCATAAAAATAATACAGTCAAAGATGGGGAAGTTATTCTTGTTCAAAAAGAAATGATTTTGAAACCTAAAAATATAATAATGGATTCATAGGTCTAATTATAGTTTTTTAAAATTAATTAAATAACATTAAAAAAATATTATCTCAAATTTAAACCCTTATTTATTCATTAATTCCATTTATATAATTTATTACATCACTTTTCAGGTAATATAAAGTCATAATACAAACTATATATTTTTACCATATTTAATATTTTTCAAAAAATTTAACTATCTAAAAAAAATTATGAAAACATAATGATTAAAATATTTTATATGTAGATTGGAAGAATAATATTTGATTTTAAAATATCAATTTAATATATTTTATAATTTAAAGATTAAAATAAATATCCTTGTTTATTAAAAAACACAAGTTTTTATGACCCCAGTAACATTCTGAACCTTATAAAAATTACATTATATCTCGTTAAATTGTACTATCAGTTATATTTAAATAAATATTACTTAATATGAATATTTCCAGATAAATATTTTTTAAAAAAATAATCAATTTATCAAAAAGGTTATTTTAATTGATATTATATATTTCCCAATAATTCAATTTTTTTCTTCATATCAAAATAATTTTTTCATTAAATTCAATGTATAATAACTTGTATAAAAGAATAATGAAACGATATTAATATAATAATTTTTTTATTAAAAAGAAACATAATAAATCTTTAAAATATTGGTATAGATACATAACTCTTTATTATAGAAACATACACCATAAGGGTAAGCTGTGGGATAGTTTTACTTTCATGTGGTGGTTTAATGAACATTGTTTGGTCGATGGTACAGATATGATTAAAAAATATCTTATAAATGGGTTTTCTCATATTTATTTTTTTGAATATTGAATTACGCTCGGTCAAGGGAAAATAAAAATGATTCATTCTCCTTTAGAATATTTGATAAATAGAGTGAATATTGGATGATCATTATAGTTACGGCCATCACTTCATTCTTATATGTCAACCAGATATTTTTTATATACTTCATATATATTAATCATAACATTAACTATAGAAAAACAATATTATCAATAGTTATAATGGTTAAGGGTATTTTAATTCTAAAATGATATATTCTATTGTGGTGTAAAATAACCAATTAGGTACTTGTGATTTCTATAATAAAATTATGTACTACGACATTTATTCATTAAAAATGAAATTTCATTGTAAAAAATTTGTTTCATTATAATAGGGTCTCAGATTACATGTCTACACTAATAAATATGAACTATTACATTTCAATCTCATCTAATAATAATCATTGATGTTTCCTTTTCTAATTGCATAAGGTATCTCAATTATTTCGAGCTAATACATTACACCACTAACCATACTATATTTAATAACTAAACCAAAACTGCCAACCAATTCTATATTTATCTTAGACACAACCATCAAGATTCACAATGCTCATCTTCATCGGGACCTACACCCAAGATCATTAATTCTATGAATATTACCCATCTTTCCCGATGAAGTAAGTCTCAATTGAAAAGAACCTAAATTAATTTATTTCTGGAATGCCCAATAAATATCCATGAATATATCACATATCTATTAGAACATCTCACACATCATTAGGAAAACCGCTCTTTTAGGATATCATCATATACCACATCTCTTATTGACCATATAAAGGAAAATTTCATGAAAAAAAACCATGGAAATCAGTTCACCAATATCCTAAGTTGGGTCTCAAAGTCAATAAGCTCTCCCACCATGTTCATAAACCACTTCTCATCGAGGTCACAACTCATGGTGAAATAGTTGTACTCCCAACTCGAAGTCACAAGAAAACTCACTTGTGGATACAACCACTCTAGGGTCTCATATAAATATATATATCCACCGTCACATTAAAATTTAACAAAAAATCAGAGGTACTAATAGTAACTATGTATCTATATACAATAATAAACCTTGTGGACCAAAATATCATCCACATACATATTATATAATCTTCCCATGATAATGTTTGTTGGGTAATCTGTAGTCATGTAGTTTAGTTAAGTAGAATTCAATTAAGATGATATATGTGGGAATATCTTATAGGTTGTATTTGACACATTAAGTAAATAACCAATGAATAAAACCCACATAATAGGTTCTTCTGGCAAGAATCTAATTCCAATAATTATCCACTAAGGGTTGTTTCATATCTCATATGAGGATAGACATTATAGTCATCGTCTAGGAAATTTTTTCCAAACGATCCACATGATTTTCATGAGATGAAATGTTATGGGTAATCCATGTTTGATACCCCTAATATGATATATATATAATAACATCGTATAAGTTTCAATTTACACATTAAATATTTTAAACTACATTATTAGTGATATAAATCATACACAGTCATACAAATATCATGTGAATTATATATTCGAAGAATTATTCATGAAAACTGGACTCATTCAAATGGATTAAATGCTAAAAGAAAGATATGATATCAAATTTAAAATTCAGATCTATATAAATATATTAACCATCATAGTGAAAATACCATAATATAAAACCCATATCCCTTGTAAACTAGACTTTCCAAGGATAAAGTTGTTCACAGTGCACTAATTCATTGACTGTAAAACGCTCTGGCATATACCAAATCCCTATCTACAATATCCCAAATAGTAATATGAATAAAATGAAACTCTTAAATCATATGGTAACTCCTCAATGACTATTTACCAATAAAAATTGTCTAGACCGATGGTTCTATGGGATCATAGGTGAACCACCCAATATGGACAAGGTTTCTCACTAACATCAAAGGATTAAGTTGGTACCGCTGGGAGGGTGTAATATCATATCAATGTGGAAAAATAGCATACAATAAAAAAATTCTCTCTATAAAAATTTATTACATTGTGTGAAATAAAAAAAACAGCCTAACATTTTATATGAAATGCAATGCAGAATCATACAATCAAACATCCAACCTTTCGAACACAAGGATGATCGCACATAAAAAAATTAAAAAATTACAAGAGGCCTCACTACCATCTTCCAGTCTCAGATTATATAAATATTCATACCCCATCTAAGCTAAATTTATCGATCATGAAATTTTTGGCCTCTACCCTATTTGACCCACAAAATAGTTAATTCCCCTCACATAACCTATTATCATGGATTCATGAGCATCGTGCGAGTGTAATATAGTAGGGAAAACCCAATGGGGCCTATAATATAACCATAAAAGTAGCATATTCTTATATTATATGATCTAATAATAAATAAAAAACATAACCCTTAATAAAATAAATCTTTTGAATTCGTGAGTTTATGGTGTCACCTAGGATCAAGTATATTTACGTCAGCCAGTTACAAAGGGTCCTTGATCCCATGGAATAATTATTAATGGGGAAGGTTGACACCTTCAAATAATACCAACATATGTAAAAAGTGTAAAAACTAGTTCCCTAGAAATATCATGGGAATAAATTCTTAGTACAATGTGCCAGTATCAAATACTAGGATGTATCCCAAGCATCCAACATGTCTGGATCAATGACTAAATCCTAGGAGGTAACCCATGGGTCATCTATTATTAGGATTAAACAACCGGATTGTAATGTCCCAAACTTTTCTAAATGAAATTACCTTTTGATTGAATACATTTTTAGTTAATTAATATAGTTATATAGAACATATGGATTATATTGTTTTCAGATCATTATAAAACATATCAATAATTTCTCGATCATAATAAAAATATTATTAAGAAACAAAATTTTTGATAATATATATATTCTATAGTGACCATTAAGACTAATATATAATAAGTGTTATAATAATATCTACTTGACATTGACAGAATAAGTGAAGGGTTGGAGTAGTAGGATCGTAACCTATTAAGCCCATTTATCCGATATTCTGAGGGAGATAGAATCACTAGGATTTTCCCTTGACGAATCCCAATATGAGATTCAATGACTAAAATTTTAGTTAAACCATTTATGGGAGATAATTAAGATTATCAAAGTCACCTCCAAACCATTTTCACCAAACCACCCTAAGAACGTACACCATCACACACTTGACCCTAAGGGAATAGACTGGTGTAAAAAGGGGTTATGTATCTTTACCCTAGTAGTTTGAATTTTTATAATTTATTTTCAATTAAATAATTATTATATTTATCCCTTTTCATTATTAATTTATATATAAATATTACTATGTAATGAGTTTAATAAATAGTATATTTTTATTCGATGAAACCAAAAAATGTACTTTAAGGAAATAAATAGTTTCAATTAATGCAATTTTTTAGCAAATTCATAAATTTTTAAATGAATGATATTTTCATGAAATATTATTATTAAATAATATTTATTTATATATAAATGATAATATAATTTCATGATGTCTCAGGTAATGTTCATAAGGGTCATAAGGTTGTTAGTGTCATAAAAGCTTGTATTTTCACGAAAATATGTATTTCTATTGAATCATATAAACTGGCATACATTGAAAATAATTTTGGAAAGATAAATATTATATTTAGAATTGTCAGATCAAAATTATTCAATTTCATGTTTTTAATAATTTTTTCACCCCATGAATTTTCGAATAAAATAAATATTTGTTGCATAAAAGACTGAGTCTCTAACAAAAGAACAACTTGTTAAAACTGTGCCAATAATCTAATTTTTTTCAATTCAATGATTTGAAATTTTAAAATATGACTAACACGGTTGTGTTCTCGGGTTATTTTTTGTGTATGATTGAACAATCATAAATTTTTTAATATTAATCTACCCTTATGAATAGTAACTTATCCTTATGAATAATAACTTAACCCTTATTAATAGTAATTTACCCATATGAATAGTAATTTGACCCTTATGAATATTATTATACCCATATGAAAATTATCTTGAATATTAATGTACCCATGTGAATAGTAACTTGCCCCTTCTGAATAGTAGTGTTCCCATATTAATAGAATCGTCACCAATTTAAGTAAAAAATATAATTTAGGCACTTTATCTATAGGAGTGAATATTTTAAAAATTAATAATTAAGTGTTGGTAATTTTAGAACAATAAATATTAAATTGCAATCTTATAATTAATATATTAATTTAAAATATAATCCATTTTCTTAAAATGTATTCATGATTCAATATTTATTCCTATAATTATAGGATAATTTTATGAGACCGTAGTTAATTTTTCAAAAGTGTCTTAAAATTCATTATAATAATAAAAATTGGTATTTTCTAGTAAATGATGATTTTAAATAAAATTAAAATATCTCATTTTGAGAAAATTAAATTCTTATAATGGAGTTCCTTTTTGTATTCTAATCATAAAAAGATGATCTGGATGTTTTTTTGGGATTTTAGAAAAATAGTTTAATTTGTATTGAATATTAAAAAATACTACTTTTTTATAAAATACAGCATTTTTTGTGACATCATCTTGAAATTAATATTAAATAAATCTATGTTTAAACTATGAAACAATTAAAAAATTATATTAAAATTGGAATATTTTATAGAAATAATTAAGAACATGAAAAGTATATTTTTTCATGATATGTATAAAAATCATTGTCAATGTCAACACAGTGCCTGCACAGCACTAACAAAGTCAAAATAGCTAATTAATCTAATAATTTAGTGCTAAAAATAATTTTCATGACTTATTTGGTACTTATTATATATTATTTATCTATATTATTTTTAATTTTTATTTTTTGTGTCATAAATATGAGTATTATCCAAATGTCTGTGCAATACTTGTGTTGGGCAAGAAAAGACAAAATAAAACATTTATGAAGATATCTTCTTATTCATAAGAGTTAATATACATAATAAATAAATTCATAATTTTATTTTTAACATAATTAACTTATCATTAGGGTCTTATTTTTTTCATGTACATGAAATACTAATCATTACTGCTTATCAAACACTAATTCAACATTTAGGGAAACATAAATAAATATATTTTTAAAATAAAACTATAAGATTATTGAATGACCCGTATTTTGTATAAAACAATTTATATAATCATTTATATACTATTATCTAGTTTTGAGTCGAATTTGGGACTTTTTTGACCCATATAAATCTCATTAAAGCCTTTATAATATTTTTTTCAAATGGATATGAAGTTGTCCCATTATAGATTTTAATTTTAATAATATTGATATATGAGATTTTCAAGAGGTTTTACTCGAAAAAGAATATTATTTGGAAAGATACTAAAATTATCATTATCGTGGAATTTAATATTTAATTTTTAGGAAACATATAATTTCCATAATGACTTCCAAAATTATGCTACAATATTTACTTAATTAATGAATAAATCAAATAAATGATATTAAAAATAATAAAATAAATAAAATTTTATGTTTTAAAAAAAATTCACAGATTTGAAAGATTTATATGTCATTTATATGATATAATATAAAATTTGATTCTGTTTTTAATCCTTTTTGTGTATAATGTCATATATATAAATAGTTTATATCTTGAAAAATTTGTTTTTTTTGTAATAGAATATTTTATTATACTATTTAAAAATCCCAAAATTATTGAACAAGTCCCAAAATTACATTATTACTAATAAAATGTAGTCCCCCTATAGTTTTAGGATTTTTCGTAGTCTTATACCCAATAATATGTTTATTTTATTTAATTTTTTTGGATTCCTATGTTACCCCTCAACTCACATTTAAAATGAGGTTTTTTCCTCACAAATTTCATAACCATATGCATTCTTGTTTTGAAACTGTCTAAAAAATTCCTTTCTTTTCATCCCAAGATTCATTATTGTGCTTATATTTTCACAAAAATACCAATTCCAAGATCCATAAGGTGGTTTCAAAAGAGAATTATTCAAGTGGTATGATTTATTCTTCTTTTCTTTTAAATTCATTCTCACTTCTACCTTATCACTACCTATTATCCAATTATTCATGGCTGACTAAAAAGTTATTTTTTTATTAAAATATTTTTCATAAAAAAATTAGAAACCAAAAAAGATATCCGAAAGACCAAAAACACCCAGATTAATCAACCGACCCTGCCCCACCATAGCAACTGTGCCATGATGAGAAGCCTTCAGTGACACAGGACCCATAATCAAACAGTCCCATGCAGAGATGCACATGCATGGAACCAATGTCATAGTTATACCCTCTCAACATCCCAATCCAAAAGGCTTGCACCGATGAAGACTTCATGCACTGATCCTCTTCCAGAGTAGGTCCAAGTAGAATGAAGGAAACATGAACAAACTCACAACAAAGTCAAACAACAAGGGGTCCTAGAGTTGCATAGCTCAAACAAACATTACTCTCGAGCCAACCAACCGAGCCAAAAAATGTAGAGAGATATTTTAAAGTTAAACATGATGTTACCCAAATTAATTTCCCCAAATAAATTCCATGACAAGGATATCATCTGTAAGTTAGCTCCTTCTAGTATCAGCTTCTCAAACGCAAAATCCCGCTAGTACCATGATTGAATGTGCTCCTTGGAACTGATCATGACTTGGTTGAAACCTCCTAACAAAATTGAGTCATATTTGTCAATCCATGAATATTTCTCCACGTTGAGAGACAACTCTAGAGACCTCCCCATCAATTTAGCTACCTCCACCTCAGTTGCGTTGAGAAATAATG
The DNA here is from genome assembly GCA_963277665.1 of Viscum album. Classification (NCBI taxonomy): domain Eukaryota; kingdom Viridiplantae; phylum Streptophyta; class Magnoliopsida; order Santalales; family Viscaceae; genus Viscum; species Viscum album. The sequence goes on along the minus strand of OY728160.1, from coordinate 893,313,537 downwards.
CTTGTTCTATCACTTGGTCTTCAGAACATAACAGTAAGACCAGGGGATGATCATCATATACTTCAAAACTTCTGATGTCTCAGAACCTCCATGTCCATCTTATCATTTCCCATTTTTATTACAGAGCAGGTCTCCAAAGGAAGAGGTAGTGAGGATTAGTCTTTCCTCCGCCTCCATCTCCTGGAGCCCCAATCTCGTTTTAGGATTGAACCCTCACCTGCTAAGTGAGTGTGTTCATGTACATGGGTACACATCACATTGACCCTGACAACCTCACCTGGAATAGTGTAATCAGAACTCAAATCTTCCTCTAGGAGGCCTTCCAAACTGTTGCACAAGGGATCCATCATCCGTAATGAACCAGAATCTCCCTCCTGCCAACCTATTATTGTAATAGGTGCCTTCCAATCTGACCCTTGCCTCCCCTAACTCATATCAGCACTTCCCTTCCATTACTTCTCATCGACTAATCTAGACAAAGCCACTTGCTGACTTCCCTACAAGCGATCCAAGAACTGATTTCCCTTATTCCCCTTGACTTCCACTTGAACCTCCACATACTGGGATTCCCCTTCTTCTTCTTACACCCTACACATTTTAGTACTCGTGAGATCTCCCCTCATCTTATTGAACACATCTAACACCATCAGATTTAGCCGTTGAGCCACCACACTAGTGTGAAGGAGGCCCACCCCCACTGCATTGCATTCCAATGCCTCTCTCGCAAGACGTTCCACCTCTATCAGCTGTCGTGATAGAGCTCATCCAACTATATTCTCAACACCCATGTCATGTTGTCCAGAGTTCTTATCCTAACAAACCCTTAGACCCTTTCCCTTACCACTATCTACCATCTGATTCGTGAACCTCCCACCCTTGTGCGAAGCTTCCCTCGATTGGAAGCCAACTCTCTTGCCCGTCATCAATGAAGAAATCGGTCTGCACACATCTGAGGCATGACCCAGCCTCTTACATGTGGAACAAATGTCCATCCAACCCTCATAGACAACTCATTATTTACACCCTCACCAATCGTAATCTAGACAAAAATCAATGGGATCCTTCAACGCATCCATCTCAACACATATCCTCGAGTTAACAGGATAGAAAACTACATCCATTCTGCTATCCGATCAAAGGTATTATCCGATGAGGTTTCTGAGCATCCTGATGATTGAGGGGTTTGGAAATGGTAATGGTGGATTCGGAAAACTAACAAAAATTGCAGTAGACAGTAGGTTGCGGTTCATGTGGAAGTCAAACGACCAAAGAAACATGAATAAGTGACAACCATTGCAGCTCTAGGGTGCCCATGACCAGGCTAGGATGAGATCCTCCTATGAAACAAAATGGATCATGCTATGTCTATTATCAAGAAAGCCTACTTTTTCACACATCTAGAGGTCCCAAGCATCGATGAAAAACCTGTCGAAGGAATCAACCAACGGTCTTCGCTACTTAAACCATTAAACCGGGGTGAGCTTCATAAGAGCGGTTGATTCAATGAACTCCGAGTTTGAAATCTGGACATTCGGGCAGCCCTCGATGAGTTTCGGGACCTTCGGGCATAACTCCAATTATTCATGGAAACTCCAATACATTATATGTAGTGGAATTATTTTATGATAATGGAATATCCCATCATCATATCTTGTTTTCCCTCCTTTTAATATATAAATTATAACATCATCTGAGTTGGGTTAATTATCACGTTCAAGGAAGATGGGTTTTCAATTTGCATTATTGTCATCAATACTGGTCATGAATCCTTTACAATGGCTTAAATGGATCGGAATTTACCTATTTAATATTAATTAATGTTTTTTAATCCTTTCACAATCATTATATAAAATAATATTACAAAATAAGCTCATTATACACAAAAAACACCAAGTTAATCCAAGCATTTATCATTAACCTTTACCTAATGAGTAATCCTCATGGAATTTAACCAATATCGTTATAAGATAATTTTTGTCTTGTTAATGTCACTAATAAAATATTTTCACAATTCTTAGTGTTTATACACATTTCAAATGATATTCCATTCATGAATACAAGGAAATTGATCATGAAAACCAAATAAGAAAATGCTTCCAAAACAATAAAATTGAATCTCCTAAACTCATAAAAATGGAAAATAATGATCATAATATGGTTTACATAATTCAATAAAATGTATAGGATGTTATAGAATTATTAATTAATGAACTCAATGAATATTATTCAGGTCATTAAGAACAATTTGATAACACCTTCTGACTTATTATAATTGGTTTCTTCATCTCACTTCCCTTTTTGTGAGATATTCCGTATTCAATAATATTACATGTGTATGGAGTATGTATACATACCATTGTTGATTTTTATAATTAATATATTTATATTAATGTAATTAAATGCAGTATTTTATTTTTATTAATTTTTTGGACATACAATTAAATTGATGATAAGGTCATAAGAGTGTTCCACCCGAACATCTATTTTCATTCTGGATGCTCTTATTCTCTATTCACAACAATGAAAATTGTTATTTATTATTATATACTTCTCATAAATTATGTTTTAATGTTATATATATATATTCATACAAATAATAATCCTTCTTTATTTTGTGGGTATTTACATGTTTTAAAATAATCTTTCAAAATATTCATCCGAAATGAAAGCACGATTCAAGGGACTTCTTGAATTCTTACCATTTTTGATGTTCACTGTATAACCTGTTTAATTCTATATTTATATTTCTAAAATAAAAAAAATTTAACATGGATAATATATTTTGGTTCTGTTCATTTTTTATGAAATAAAACTAGCCTTTGTTCTTTAAAATCCATTAATATTTTCCTAAAACCACAATAAAATTTTATATTCCTAAAACATCCTTAAACACTTTTTTAAATGATTTCACCACAATTAGACATTATTTAAGCCTAATATATAATTTCAATAACAAACCATTTTATTTTATTAGATATAAATGTTTACAATCGGATTTCCTGAAAAATAAAAATGATTTTCCAAAATAACTATTCATTCAAAAGAAAAAACAATTTTTACGTCTCACATTAACATTTATAACGTATATACCTTGTTCACCACTTATTCCATAATTGTAGTGTTAGTACTTCCCTTGGTTATATCATATCAATATTCTTCTTATTCTAAGGATATTCTAAGGGATTGTTATCTGAATGTTTCATGGAAGTATGGGACACTTTGGAATGTGTAGGGATTATTTCCTCAAGAATTTTTCAATTGTCACATTTAAATGTATCTTCATCCAAGACAAAATACCTTGATGAATATTTTACTTCATTAATCATTATATATTATTATATCATCTTAAATATTTTGTTGAAGTGTTTGTGATTAGTTTGACTATGGATGTAAAATCTTGAATCCAATCACCAATTTATTCTGAATTGTTGGTGATTATTTTCATTGATTAGGGAAATTTATTAACATTTCAATTTTTTTTTCAATATCAATGTATATGTTGATGATGTTCACCCCTTTAATATGAGGAATGAATTGGAGTCTTTATGTGATTTATGGGGCCCTCTATATCCCCTCGATGCATCTATAGGTCTCATGAGACAAATAGATATGGAATTGGATGAGGCCTTGCCCATTTTGAGATATGGTTTTTGTCGATCCCTTAATAATTTCTAGAAATCATGGATGAGGCCTTGATGGTTTCTTTTCTAATTTCCATCATATTAATTTCTGTGATTATGATGTTATAAATTAAATGCTCATATGTTTATTCTAAAAATAGTTTACCCATAATTATGTTTTATTATGGAAATGATTACTTAGATCATTTTCATTCCATATTATGTTTATGTTTATTTTTAATGGAATGTGTTTACTATTAATCCCCATCCATAATTTTATGTTTATGATATTTTTCATTGTATTTATTACCATTATTGAGTGTTTCATCTCACCACTTTCTTATGTTTAATTTCTTTAGGACATGAACTAGTTTATTATGTTTGACCTGTAAGGATAAACATAGATTTATGGATGTTCCGAATAAAACATATATGTTGTATTTTTTTTAATGTTGTAATGTTGAAACTATGTATGTATCTAGTTTTTCACAACTAATAAACTACTCGGTTCTTCATGATTTGACTCCCTATAATCATGCCAATGTATTAAAATAATTCACCAGCTCTAGGCTTCTAAGTTGGAGAATTATAGTTGGTATCAATGAAAGTTTATTAGAGAACATGGAAACTAGATTTTGAAAACATAGACTAGGGAAAAAAACCCAAATATAGTCATGAATATACACATACATGAACATCCCTGAATTTTGGAAAGTATTAGATTATTTGGATCTTCCTATAAAATAAATTCATGTCTCGATACTACATGTTTGTGTGGTTTTGGTAAAAATGTACCTAGGAGTAACAAATTTGACATGGTGTTTCGTGCTTGACACATGGTAACCTAGTATATGACAATGGGAATTTTTGTGTAGTTTTTTTGACACTCATTGGAGATATTTTTTGGATAATTCACATTTTTTGCTCACATATCATTACAAATGATTTATTCTACTAAGGTAACAATGTATATTGTTCTTGTATTTATAATGGATACATTTAGAATATGTGTTATACAATGTTTAGAGTAATATAATGCTCAAAATTTATTAGATAATATAGAATATAAAATCAATTGGAAATCGGGCATAATAGAAGGAATTAGAACATCGCCAATGCATGTGATGAAAATAATAAGAATGATTATATCTCTCATAGTGTTGAACCATCGTTTTAAAGGAAGATAGTCTCCAATGTGTCCCCATCATAAAAAGAAATAGTATTATCTGCTAACATGTTATGTAAACAATTACATGTCTCCTATTAATTTGAATGGAATCGAAATAAGAGGAGTATGGTAGTGAAAAATATGGATAATGGGAAGAAGAGAAATAATGGTTTTCCCACATGTGATAATTGTGGAACAAGTCACCCTGGTAATTGCTTGAAGGGAATGGGTGTTTGTTATAAGTGTGGAGAGAAATATTCCAATTTAATTATTGCAATGGTTTGAAAAAGGTTCCAAATGTACATTGATTCAACTACAAAGAGATGTGACGCCTGAAAATCAATTTCCCAAGGGTCAAAGAAATATACCCCAAATTATGATTCTAGATAATAAGTTATGATGTTTCTGTAAATAAAGTATAGTGATTAATATACATAGTCAAGAATAATTTAATTTTAATATGTTTTCAGAAATATACATATTATTAGAATTATAGAATATAAGATTATTGTACTAAATAATTTTTCATTTCGGATTTGATAACTTAAATTGAATTTTACCAAGAAAATATATTTATTGGAAAGTTAATCATTTCGGAAAAGTCAGGATTAAAAAATGGACAACACTTAATATATTGCCAATGATAAAGATATTCACATGTTTGTAATGTCTAATATTAGGGTTACTTCATATTGATTATTGGAAAATAAGGTAGTTGATGCACTGAGCAGGATAGATCATGCAGTTCTAAACAAAATGAGGTTTTCCAAGGACCCCTTGTACATGGATTTAGTAGGGATGGATATGATAATGATTCTAAAGTATTGGATCTTGATCTTTTGGAGTGATAAAAAATTTGTTAAATGGTTTATGTTGATCATTTTATGAGGTTTTTGAGATTAATGTCACCACATGATTAATTGATTATTCTTCCATTCCCATTTTGTTCAATTAGATTTTGTTGTCTTTTAGTAACAAATTCATTTCCCTTTCCCATGGTTAATAGGTTATTTTAACTATACGTGGGTTTCCCACAAGGTATTTTTCATGTATCAACCATTAACTGTCAAAATTCAATTTCCAAACATCGAGGAGTAAATTTTAGTAAAGAGGGGATAATGTAACACTCCAATGATTTACATATAAATTTAATATTGAATTCCTAAAACTCCGAGCCTCTAAAAAATAACACTTTGTTAAAACCAAGTCAATAAACATAATTTTTTCACTTCTCTGATTTGAATTTTGAAAATCTAACAAACATGTTTTCCTTCATGGGGATTTTTGGAGTCTAATAGAACAAACATAATTTTTGGTGAATGGTAACCTTTCCTTTATGAATAGTAACATACACTTTTGAATAATAACTTTACCCTTTTGAATAGTAATATACACTTTTTAATAGTAAATTCAAATGGCAATTTACCCTTATGAATATTAAATTAGACCTTATAAAGGGTATCATACCCTTATAAATTGTATCATCAACAATGTATGTAAAAATATAATTTAGGCGCCTTATAAATGAGAGTGAATATTATAAAAATTAGTACTTTAGGGTTGTTATCTTCATTAACAATAAATAATTAATTACAAATTAATAATTAATAGATTAATTTAAAATTTAATTCATTTACATAAAATGTATAAATTATTCAATATTTTATTTTCCAATTATTATAAGATAATTTATGACACCCGAGTAAATTTTTTGATGTGTCATAAAATCAGTAATAATATTGAAAATTGGTATTTTTCGTGTAAATGATTATTTTAATTAAAAATAAATTTTATCATATTTAGAAAATTATTTTCCTAAAATAGAGTTCATTTTTGAGTTCTAAAGATCGAAAAATGGTTTTAATGTTTTTTTGGATTTTTATTAAAGAGTTTAATATTTGATGAATAGTAAAAAATTGTGGTTTGTTGTAAAATACGGTATTTTTCCTGACATCATCATGAAATTATAATGATATAAAAATTTAATTAAACTATGTAAACACTAAATAATTATTTTACAATTGGAATATTGTAAAAAATTAATTTATAACATGAAAAGAATAATTTTTTCATGATAAGAAAAAAAATCATTGTTAATGTAGACACACTGCCTATATAGCCTTAAAAAAGTAATTAAATTTTCATTTATATAATAATTGAGTTATAAAAAATATTTTAATGACTTTTCTATTAATAATTAATTATAATATATCTACATTATTTTTAATTTCGAATTTTAGTGTTATATAACATGAGTATTATCCAAATGTCTGTGTAATGCTTGTGTGTGGCAAGAAAATACAAAATAACAAATTTATGAATATGTTTTGTTATCTATAAGAGTGAATATACAAAATAAATTAATTCATAATTTTTTTAACCAAATTAATTTATCATTACGATAGTATTTTGGTCATAATTTTTATTTATATAATAATTAACATTAATTCTTATGCAATGCTGATGCAACCCTTGTCTAAGCATACGAAAAAAAATTGTTTTTAATTATAATTATAAAATAATTAAGTGTCCCATATTTTGGATAAATCATGTTAAATAATCATTTAAAGACTATTATTTTTTTTATTCAAATTTGGAAAATTTTGGGCCCACATAAATCATTTAATATCCTTTATAGTAATTTATTTAAAAATGAAATCATGTTGTCACATTATAGTTTTTAATCATAATAATATTGTTATATTCTATTTTCCAAAAGTTTTATTAAAAAAATAATAGTCTTCAAAAAACTAATAATATTATCTTTCTCAGAGAATTTTATATTTAATTTTAAGGAAAAAGATATATACCATAATGTATTCCACAAAGTTGCTGTAATATTAATTTAACTAATGAATAAATCAAATAAATGGTATTAAAAATAATAAAATAAGTGAAATTTATTATTTTTAATATTATTCATAAATTCTATAGATTAATATTACATTTCAATGATATAATTTAAAATATTATCCATTTTGTAAACTTATTTGATGTGTTTAATGTCATATAAATGAATAGTTTTTATCTTGACAAAATTAGTTTTTCATTAATAAAATATTTTATTAAATTATTTAAAAATAATAAAATTTATTGATCAAGACCAAAAAGTATTATATTGCTTTTAAAATGTAACCCCCTTTATTTTTAATCCTTTTGGGAGTCTTAAACTCTATAATATATTTATTAGATTTTAATAATTTTATTTATTCCTAAGTTACCCACACCTCTATTTTAAAAGAGGGTTCCTTCCATCACAAATTTAAAAACCATAAGCCTTATTGTTCAGCCAAAATATTCCAAATTCCATCCTCCACATCCCTTGTCACACTCTACTACAAATGGTCTCATATAAAGTCCACTACAAAGATCCTTAGGGTTGCTTCCAAAGGGATATATTCAAGATGTAAGATTTGTTTTTCTTCTCTTTTAAATTCATTCTCTCTAATAACTTATCCCTTCCTATTTTCCAATTATTAAATAAAAATATAGAACCTTATATGTTCTGGTTTTTATTTATTATAATTTAATATGACAACATCATCTCTTCTTTTCCCTCCTTTTATACTACTTATGAGGACACTATCTGACATGTGTTAATTATCACGTTCAAGGAAGACAGGTTTTCAATTTACATTACTATCTTCAAGATTAATCATTAAACCATCCTAATTGTTGAACTATATCAGAATATATTAGTTTTAAATTACTTAATGTTCTATAATCCGTACACACTCATTATATAAAATAATAATACAAAACAAGTTGATTATGCACAAAACCTCCAGGTTAATCCAATCATTTATCAATAACTTTTATCTAATGATTCATCCTCATTAAATATAACCAATGTCATTATAATATACTTTATGTCTCGGTAATGTCCCTGATAATATATATTGGAAATTCATTATGTGTGATCACATTTCAAATGAACATTCATTCCTGAATATAATTAAACCGATCATGAAAACCAAAGAAGACAATTCTTTTAAAACAATAAACTTGAACCTCTTAAACCCATCAAAATTCCATGAATGAACTTAATATGTTTAAAATAAATCAATTACATGTGAAATATATTCTTGAATTAATAATTAATGAACCGATATGTTATTATTCAGGTCATTAAGATCAATTAGAGAACACCTTCAGACTTAAGGTGTTTGGTTTCTTCAACTCACTTCCATTTTTGTGTGATATTTTATATTCACTATAATTACATGTGAATGGTTTATGTAAACTACCCATTGATAATTCATATCATTATTAAAATTATTTTAATTATATTAAATTTATCATTTAATGATTAATAATTTTGGTGACATGTGTTTCAATTTGTTACAAAGTTGTAAGAGTTTTCCACCCGAACCTCCATTTTCATTATGGTAGCTCTTATTCTCTATTCACCTCGAGTAAAGTTATTATTTATTATTATGAACTCATAAAAAATATTTTGTGAATTTTCTATATATTTTTACCTATTATAGTACTTTTTTATTTTCTGGGGGGTTACATTTTAAAAAAAATCTTTCAAAAATCCTTATGAAATGCAATTCTCTATTCAAGGAACTTCTCAAATTATTACTTATTTTTATGTTCTCTGTTTAATCTATTTTATTCCATATTTATCTGTCTCAATTCACATATTTTAAAATGAGAAAGATATTTCTTCATTTATGGTTTTATGAAATAAAACATGCCTTTGGGCATTAAATTCCTTTAATACATTCCTTAAACCACACTAAAATGTTTTTCCCTAAATATTACTTAAAAATTCATTTTTAATAATTTCATATAAATAAGTCTTTCATTAAACATCACTTATAATTTATATAAAATTCTCTTTTAGGTTATTGGATATACATTTTTAAATCCTATTTCATGGAAAATACAGTTGGTTTTCCAAAAGAAGTATACTTTTAATAGTAAAATGTATTTTTTCATCTCACATTAACTTATATAAAGTGTATTCCCTATTAACCACTTATTCCATGATTGTGGTGAATGTACAACCATTGGGTATATCATATCAAGAGTCTCATTATATTTATGATATTCAAATGTATTATGATTTGAATGGTTCAAGGTGGTATGTAAAACTTTGGAATGTTTGAGGATTATTTCATCTTGAATTTTTCAATGGTGTCATTTACAATTATCTTCATGTAAGACAACATCCCTTTTTTGAATCTTGTAATTAATTGGTCATTATATTTTATGATATCATGTAAAATATATTATAAGGGTTTCTAATTAGTTTGACTATGGATGTGCTATCTTGATATCATTGACCAATTTATTCTGAAAGGTTATTGTTTATGTTCAATGATTTTGGAAGGTTATTTACATTTTATATGTTAGTTTCAATGTAAATGTATGTGTTGATTATGTAAGCCCCATTCATATGAGGAATAAATTAGACTTTTTATGTCTTGATTGGAGCCCTCTATAGCCCCTTGATTCATTGGATGGTCACCTGAGACAAATAAATGTGGACATGGTTGAGGCCTTTCCCATTTTGAGATATCATTTTGTTTGTGGCCTAAATTTTTTTATATGTATTGGCCGAGACCATGTCTATATGTTTTAGAATGACTATAATATGTATTTCCCTTATTCTTAATCTATAAATTCTCATTTCATGTGGTTATTTGACTAATATAATTCCCATGATTATTTTTATTATTGAAATGTTTAATTAGATCACATTCTTACCATTTTATTTTCAAGTTTATTTATAAAGACATATGTTTTTAATTATTCAACATTACTAATGTTTACGTTTATGATATTTTATGCTCTAGTTCTTACCCTTACTTAGGGTTTTATCTCCCCCTTTATTATGTTTCATTTTCTCAGTACATAAATAAATTTATTATGTTTGGCCTGCAAGGATAAACCTAGAGTTGTGGATGTCCCCAATAAAACATACATGTTTTATTCATTTGGAAATTATAATGATGATCCTCTGTATGTATATGGTTTTCCAAATAATACTTAACTAATCGTTATTAAAGGATTTCATTCCTTGTAATCATGACCATTTATTAAAATAATTCACTAGCTTCGGGCTTCTGGGTTAGGGGCTTTACAATAATATTCTCAGATAGTGAAATTTTTGGGTAAAAAAATGGTATGAATATATGCTGTGTATTATGACATCATAATAGTCAAAAATTTATGTGATAAACTATTTAAAATTAATAAATGAACGAAAATAGATTTATCTTTTAAAATAATATATTTTAAAGCTATTTTATGAATTTTATAAACCTATAATTAATCCTTAAAAAGCAATATTATATTTTGAGGTTTTAAAAACAATTACTTTTAAACATCACTTAATACCACAAAATGAATTCAATTATCTTAAGGATTTAATTTATTATTATATGAAAATATTCAAAATAACTCCTATTTTGTAAAAACCATGGGACGATCTGTGGTTTTAATTATTTTATCATATAGATTCCAAAACCTATGTTTAGAAATTAATAAAGAATCTCTCTATCCTTTTCTATAAATAACCACCAAACCTCACATTAATCATAACTAAAACCCATTTAAAAAACGTGTTTCCCATTATAACTCTCTAAATCCCTTCCAAGATGTTTCAATGATCATAATAAGATCCTCCAAAACGTTAAGAATCACCCTCTGATGTTAATGGATTATCTTCCTCTCACTTTTTATTCAAGCACTTTCATTATACTAATCATTTTTATTCTCTTTTATTCTTTCAGTAATGTGTTTTTATACATTGATTTATTGTCCTTATGATGAAAAATAATTTTATTACCCCATTTAATTCTCATTAAACTCATCCATGAACCATTATATACCACTTTTATGCTGTTGAAGTCTTCTGGTGATTTTCCATGCCCAAATTTAATATTCTAAATACCAATGCAAATTTCCACTCAATTTTATTCACCTATATATACCAATCCTTCACATGTTATGGAATTACATGTATATAACCCACACTCATTAATAATTCTTTTAAATGTGAGTGAATATGTCCATTTATTGTATGATTTATATGGCACACAAATTCCTGTTCATAATATGAATGTGATAGTTTTCACTAGAAGTATATATACATCCAATGCATTTGGAAATGTTTATATCTCGTGATATACCATGTACGATGCATGGGTGGCTTGCCTAAGCACCCCATGTCATATTTTCTGAGGGTTATCCTTTGTTTATTCTTATTATTTCATGTTTGAGGATTTTGTCACATTCTTGTGATGCTTTGGTGTTATCATCATATATCATCCTTCGATGTTTATGATTATGAATTTTAAATTTTTATATATCCATTTTATACCCTTTTACAAAAATGCACTAATTTATATAATTATATTATTAGATGTTTCCCTTCATGGGAGTTAGAGCACACCCCTTTCTTATGTACATTCCCAGTTTATCAAATGTTGTTTTAGAAGATAAATGGAATTCTAAGGGCGTATTATGGAGTTTATAAATAATTCCATTAAATACATATTTCAATTAACTGTGATGTGTATCTAATTACCAAAAAAATCATGTCTTGTTGATATTTTAGTATTTTTGTGTATCTTTGTATAATAAATCCAAAAACAATGTGTGTTAAAGATATTTATTTTCATATTTGGTAGAAGATAAAGGTAATAATTTTTCTGGGATTTGGATTATAAAACCATAGTGGAAACCATCGAGATAATACTAAAAATTGGAAAGCATCTTGATTTTTTTTACAATGTATAGAGTGAGTGTCTTGTAAGAAAAAAAATCCCTATATATAATAGTAAAAGTTTAGGTTGATATGGAATATTTTTACATTGGGCTAACAGTCCCAAAAAATAGGATTGGGTATTAACTCAATCGAAACATGGTGAATGAATAGGGGGCCTTGATTCACACCTATATTGACTCACCCCAGGGATATTCTTTGTAAAATTCAAAAGCAATTTATGAACCATTTGGAAGGGAATAAATAATCCTTTAATATTTAATGATTATATATAGATCATGGATAACAAAGATTTAAACCTATAAACTAATAAGTTATAGAATAATTTCATTTATGTGTTATCATTTAAATGTGAATAGTTTCCCATTAATATTTCTAATAGTTTCAAAATTATCATCCCTAGGTATATTTATGACGAAGTAAATAATTACATCCAAAATCAAACTATGAAAGTCAACCTTATCATCCATTCATGAACATGAAATGTTTCATCTGAATATTGTTCAATTCATTATATTATAAAATGGTATATTAGTAGAAATATTCAAGCACCACCTCAAAATATGGATGTTTGGTTATCGGTGGGAATGGTAAATGGGTCAATTATTGCATTAAAAAATATAAATTATACCTTGTAAATGGTATTTGGCTTAATCTCCAAAAAAACCTTATTGAACTCCCTTTCATGGAATTACAGTCTATCATGGGTATTGATGGGATGTATTTATATTCATCCAACATAAATTTTCATGAGAAGGAAATCACCCTCTATATCATGAATGGACATCCCAGTCTATAAAAGTGTAGGGAATATAATTAATTTCCTTTTGAATCATTATCTCAATAATTGATATTATTGGATTATGAGATATTATATCCATCCCAAATGATTGAGAATATGGAAAATATCATACATGATGACATGCCCGTTATAGGATATTATATTGTTGTGATACTTAAATAATAACCTTATCTTCCTCCTAGATGAGAGTTTATGTTCTCAATTAAACAAATACCATGATATTTTCCAATATTCAAAGCTACATATAAAATGGTCACCGTTGACCATGAAGAGTTCATGAAGAAATTATATGGGAATCGGGATAAAGGGTGTATACACCAAAGTACTTCACCATGGGGTGTATAGGTCTCTTCCTCAATAATAAGGATTTCAAAATACACTTATATATTGATTATAATGTGCTCAAAAACATCATGATAAGAAACATGTATCACCAATAATTTATTGGTGACTTTTTCGGTCAGCAACAGGAAGCCGAGTACTTCTCTTAGGTGGATCATTGCTGAAAATATTTTCATGTGAAGTTTAATATGGAATGTATATCCATTATTTTATTTCATACATTGTAAAATAATTTTATGTTCATAGTGTTTCCATTTGGAGTCATTAATACTACCTTTATCTTTATAGACTTAATTAATATAGTTTTTGGGATTACAATGATAAATTTATTATAATATTAATAGAATATATTCTTATATATTCTAAAAAAATGCGGAATATGAGATATATTTGAATATGAAACTGATGTAAAAGTGAATATAAATGTTATATATTATTTATAGTTAATGAATGTATTGGATGATGAAACTAACCTTCATGGGGATCATTATCACTAGTAAATATATATGTTTGGATCCTTTGAAATTGAATAAAGTAGAAGGATTGACCAAACCAACACCTATGATAAAGATCCATAGTTTCCTCGGGTTGTCTAGGTTTTATCATCAATTTGTGATGATCTTCTTATTATTTTCAAGCTCAATGGAAAATTTAACTCAGAAAGTAATGAATTAAATATAGACAAATGGATATGATTAGATCTCCAATCTGTTAAATAAGAGGTTAATCTTAATAAACAATCCTACATTACCTACCATTGGGAAATGATTTTTAATCAACAGTGATGTATACAAAATGGTACTGGGTTAGGTAATCAGGAAAAATGAAAAATTGATAGCCAATTCCTCTCACTAATTAAAGATCCATGAGCATAACAACCAAATGAATCATCTATAATTGGATGCTGATCATTACATTTAATTTTTTGTGTAATTATCTTTATGAGGAGGTGTGTGATATATGTAAATATTATAAAATCATCAAATATGTATTCACAGAACATGATCTCAGTATATTATAATGAATGTGGTTATATTTGATCTAGTATTATGATTGTTCAGTCCATTACCATCTTGGGATGTTGAAAAAAGTGGGACATACTACGAGTATGAAGAATCTTGCAACCCTATCCATGATGTGAATTTAAAGGGATCCAATATTCATAAACAAGAAAAATATATACATGATAACCATAAATGTATCATTATCTTACCTTTCATATATATTTACTCAACCATCCATTCTTGAGAGGATAAGGGAATCCCAAAAAAGATGATGAGGTGCTACATTGAATGTTATAAAATATTCAAGACTTTAACGTTTCTATATATAGAGATAAAAGGATTAAAACATAGATATATGTCCCATTAAATATGTAATTGAAGAGGTAATATATATATTTTGTGAGTAACTCATCAATTTGTATTCCTCTATGAAGCACTGAGATGTTAAGTGATCTTGAGAAAAACATCTGGTGAGATAACATGAAGAGATATATTTCCGAATTTATATCTCCATTCTTGGTAAGCCAAAATATCACGGTTAAATGAAAAAAGTATAAGGCTATGATGAAAGTATTTACCATTCTATTATTTAAATAAGAAAAAATAACTGTGGATTTCATCATTGGACTCCCAATGATATATAGAGGTAACAATGTCATTTGGGTGGTATTTGAATGCCATACCTAGTCAGGGAATTACATTTATATCATGTATGAATTATATCTTAAATAACTCCCAAATATATACTTAATATATGTGGTAATACTAAATGGATTACCACCCTCAATTGTACGTAATCATGATCTTTTCTTTACCTAAGGGTTCTGGAACAACCTTCAGTAATCATTAGATATAATGTTATGTTTTAGTACTTCTTAACACCCTCATATGAATGGTCAATTTGAGAAAACCATTCCAAAAATAGAGGATATTTTTAGATCATGTTATTTTGATCTAAAATGATATTGGGGTCATCACAATTCCATTGGTGGAGTTCTCATCTAACCAAACATTCCATTCTATCATTCATATTTAACCTTATGAAGCTCTAAGTAGAATGATGTGTCAAACTCCCTCATGTCAGTATGTAGTTGGTGAGTGAAAATTGATTGGACATAAACATATTAAAGAGATGACATAATAGGCTAAAAAAATTCATCATAATGTTTAATATGTGGAAATTATATTGAAACACTATGCAGACATTCATCGATGGGACATGGGGTTTGAAGTCTAGTATAATGTGTTCTTTTGAATATAAGAGTAGAAGAATGTTAAGAGTTTTTTCAAATATTTGGAATCTTAGTACTTGAAACAATTTACTTTTTGTGATCCTTGATCACATTGGAGCAATGGACTATTGAATAAAACTCCCAACTAACATATATCAAGTACATGATGTGTTCTATGTATCCCTCTTAAAGATGTTAATAGTAGTCCCATCACATATACTAAATCCATAGGAGGAACCTATAGAGGATGTTATTTCATGTGAGTAGATAGTATAGATAATTTTCTATAGAGACACAACCCTCTGAAAAAAACTCACCTAATCAAATTATTATGGTTGAACAACATGTTTGAGGAAGAAACATGGGATCTAAAAGAGGCGATGAAACAAAAGTAGTGTCATTTATTTTATTGTATGAAATTAATTTTTTTTGGAGAATTTATTGAAGTGGGGTGAATTTAATTACCACATAAGTAAAAATTTAAACACCAATATGAATTCATAAATACATTATTAAGGAATATAATTACATAAAATAGACAGAATATATTTCTATTATTATTTTAGTTCATAATATAACACAGCCATTATTTTTGTAATTGACTTGAAATAATATTAATCATTAAAATCACTAATAATATAGTCATTATATAATAACAATTAATTTTAATATATGTTAAGGAGTGTAATAATATCTATTTTTCACATAAGGAAGATGAAATAGCCTAGACCATTAGGAGCATACCCTCAGAAGCCCATTTGATGAAGCTTCCACGGGAGGCTGCATCACTAAAATATTCCCTTGACCAATCCAAAGGTGATATTAAAAAATTTAAGGGCATGAAAGTTATTTTATAGGATATGTTTAAGATTATCAAGATCGTTAACTGAATCTTTTATGTTGAAACATCCCAATGACATATCACTATCAAACTCCTTACCCTTAGGGTGTAGGTTACTAGAATAAGGGGTTCTATATCAAGACCCTAGTATTATAAATTTTTTTATATCATTTTTAATAAAATAATGACAATATGTATCCCTTTTAATTATTAACTTATGTATATAAATGATTATATAATGAGATGAACAGAAACTATATTTTGATGCGAATAAACCAACATTTTATTATTATAAAATATTTAGTTTCTATTAAAAATCCCCTTTTGATAAATTAATGTATTCTAAAAACAAATTTCATATTCAAGAAATATTTATAATAAATAAATTTTATTTATATATAAATAATATTTTAATTTAATGAAGTCACATGTTTGTTTTATAAAAGTTGTGATGTTGTCAGTTTCATAAAAACTCATGTTTTCAAGTAAATAAGTATTTTTATTTAATATTTTCAATTATCATATTTATAAAATTATATTGTTAAAATAAATATTATATTTAAAATAATCACCTAAAAATTATCAATTATGAATTTTTCATAATTTTCTAAGACCATATAACATTTGAGTAAAAATTAAATATGGAATAAATAATTTTTTTGTATTAGGACATCATAATAGCCCAAATGTGATGAAATAAATTCTATAACAAGCATCAATGACATAAACTTGTTTCTAAAATTAAAATACTGTGTTTAGAAGTAATTTATTTAATTTTTTGCCCCTAAAATAAATCCTCTAAAACCAATATTATATTTTAGGGTTCTGATGTTCATTATAAATTTTGAACTACCGAGAATGTGGTTTTAACCAGTGATAATTTTTTTTACATTTTCAATTTACAAGAAAATTAAACCTTATAAAATGTCATGTTTATATCCTTTTCAATCATATAAACCAATCTCACATGTATGAAATGGTATGAAAGTAGACATGAAACACAAGATTTACATGGATTAGCATTGGAATGGGAAATTACATTCATTCTGTGGTGAATCCCTTCTGTCCATGGAAATCAACCATTAGTAAAAAGTGAATAATACTTGAGCCAAATCCCATTAGAGTCCTTCAATATTCTGATTTGAATGATTATACCTAATACCATCAGGTGAAAAAAATTACTTATGTAAAATGGTCCAATATAATAAGTATTAAACATTACAAATATCCCCCTAAAACATTCATCTAGAAATATCCATAATTTTTCCGATGTTTGGTAAGTGTCTGTCTGGTGAACATTCCTTAATTCAGTAATCTCCATTTGTTTCACCTCACTAAAATGGTGCATAATTTCCTAACATTTATATTTTTCTTAAAAAAACAAGTTTTCTTAAACTCTACTCAGAATATGCATCTTATACTTTTTGTACGGTACTTATGATGAGTAACTATGTATGATTCATTATATAGAAATATAATTATTAATCTATTGATTAAAACCTCTATTTTATGATTTTTTTAAAAAATATCTGGCCCGTATATTTTCTTCAACTATCAGTTAATCTCTATTGGAAACTCACTCTAACACAAAAATCATTGAATTTTATCTTTTTTTCCATATGATATTTTTTAACTATGATTATTCTTCCACCACATAATATATTTTCATCAAAATTAAAAACTTGGGAACTAAATTTTCTTTTCCTACTCAAAAAAATTGAAAAAAAATATTCTAACTTATTCTAAATTTTCAGGACGCTTCTCAACTTTTCCAAGAAATTCATAAATATTTAATAAAAACAATAACATTAAAATTCTTATTAAAATTTCCTCAACCTTGAATTTAAAGGAATCCATCCACACATCCTTTTCTCAACAATAAATCAATTCAAAATTTTAATGTTTTAAACTTTATAAAGTTATGAAATGATTCTTATGAAAAAATATTATCGGGAAATGTTTTCTTGATGGATTTCCAAGAACATATACTTCTAGTTAATTTTATTTGACCATACATCCTTAGATCATAATCATATGTTTCTCTTTATAAGAATCATCTGTTTGATGCAATTTATATAATAATATCTAATACATCTTCTAGTAATTTTATATCCAAAAGATATTCATCTTATGCAATGAAAACATTGGTATTCCTCCATTAATGGTTTTAAACTTCATGATTTATGTATATTGTAACATAAATCCTTGCTACCTAAACATATTCAAATATTTAAAGCAAAAAACATATGATTTCTCAATCTAGTGAACTAGAGCTGCTGAATATGGTTGACTACATTATTAAATCATCTAAAGAGATCTATTACTAGTAAATGCTTTCATTGATGCTCTAAAAAATCTAGTAGATGCTACATATTTTTACAACCCCTCAATAATTATACTACTTATTATAGTATATTTTTTCCATTATATTTTCATAGATTAAAATTTAAATACTAAATTATCATTATTATACTTCTCCCCATTTTTATTTTTAAAATATTTTTTATTTGAATTTACATGGCTCACTATTCTAAGGGCCTCCCATTTATTTCCCCATGTTAGGGTTTGTCACTGCACCGTAACCCCTTCTCTCTCATCATCCCCTCACTGTCAGAGGATTTCACCAATGTTATTCTATGAAACTCAATCTCATACCCTTTCATTTCTACCTAGATGTGTTAAAAACCTCCCTTGGATTCTTCATTCTCCCTTCTCAAATTGTTCGGTGGTTTATAGATTGATTACATCTTCAAGTGCCACTTCTGATGGGACCATCACTCTTATTGCAAGAATAAATGTGTGTAAACCCCATCTAGATTTAACATGATGACACTTTGGTGATTTGTGACTATTGATAGTGGAATGCGGTGATATTGTTTATGAATTTATGGCCAGATTTTAGGTTTTTTATTCATTCATATTAACCATATTGTTAGTGATTTATCTTTTTTCAAACTCATTTATGGGGGCTCTCATGTATCCAAACACTGGTCAACTTTCATTTCTCACCTATGTTATTATTTCCTTTTTTCATTATGTTTTTTTACATTTCAGGGTTATGTTATTTTTTTGGTTTCATTCCATCCTCATGATATCGATTTCATCCATTTATGTGTTGATGAATCTTGTTGGTTCACTAATTTTTCCCTTGGCGTTTCATCCTCTACAATTTTGGGTATCTTCATTATAAAATTTGATCAAGGTGGGGACATGGGATGTTTTGGTCATAGATTCTTTGATGAAGGATCAGATTTTTTGTTTTTTGGAAGAGATTGGTAGTCTTGGAAAGGTTGTGTCTTAATGCGGATTATCAGTCTACCCAAATATACCCTGGTATCCTGCTCAAATGCTTCTCTCTAGGTCGGTCTAGTGTAGTGGTTTTCATGGAGGCTTTTTTTGTGTAGTTTTTAGAGTCGCCTAAGGCCTAGGAGCAATATACTAAGGTGGAATCACTCCACCATATGAGATTTGAATGATGATGTTCATGGTATCATCAATTGTATGATAACATGACGTTGCAAATGCTTGATACTAGTCTTATGTGGATGTGTCTATTTTTTTATTCTCTATTCTGGGTTGACGTTGCATTGGGTTTCTCTCATTGTCTTTGTTGGAGACATTAATAGTGACGTTGTTTCATTATGGATGATGGAATGATGCAGGTTGTAAGTGGCTATGTCTTACAAGGTCATCATTTCTTTCGTTTAAAATTAAAATTACAATATGTGGATTTCTGTCAACTCATGGGTGGTGGTGCAATCATTGAATTATTTACCATGATTTCATATCATTTTTGAATCATGTATTCTTGTAATTGTGACATAATTCATTCAATTTTCTATTTTTTAATAGTTCCCATTCAACATCAAAGTGGGTTTTATTAAAAATATAAAAAAGGGATATAGCTAATATTTTATATGAGTCTATAAAAATCTCAGTACTCAGAACTTATCACAATTACCTTCCAATAACTTCAACAATCATCTGTATTATTACATTTAACTAGTATGATTTGTCATGAAATATTGTTGAGTTCTTTACTTAAAAACATCATATAGTTACATCTCCATCAATTCACAAAGTGTCTGATCCTTTTGAATAAATTTTTTCAAAAATCTACATTGGGAAATAATTTTTAGTAGTTTCTTCCATATTCTATCTAATTAAATTTTTTACCCCTTAACCTTTATATCTAAATCTTAAATCATGATATTTTTCATGATGTTGGAAACATTTAATAATATCTTAACATTTTCTAAAATTTGTAGGATGTTTCATAACATGGGTAATGAGTATTTCTATCTTACTCTAGAAACATCACAATAAAAAATTATTATCTTCTAGAAAATATTTCTTACTAGTGAAAAAAATTATTTTTAAATAAATCAATAAATACAAAAAATTGAGGGCATCTCATAGGATCATCAATTCCCCATTTTGATTTTCTATTATCATTAATTATAAATTTTAAAAATAAATAATTTTCACCACTTTTTTTAGACACATATATCATCATTTTTACTAATATTATCAAATCACATCTCTTCTCATAGATAATTTACTAACACCACAGTAATAGCTAAATTATGTTTTGTCAAGTAATTACATAACTCAGTGAAAAGTTACTTTTTGGATATGTAAAAAAATCATCCTAAATTTTATATTCTATCAAAAAATTTCTCTACCTATTTTATGATAAACACATATTTATAAACTTATATTAATTATTTATAAATAATCTC
Organism: Viscum album; assembly: GCA_963277665.1. Taxonomy (NCBI): domain Eukaryota; kingdom Viridiplantae; phylum Streptophyta; class Magnoliopsida; order Santalales; family Viscaceae; genus Viscum; species Viscum album. Next base: position 893,292,045 of record OY728160.1, on the reverse strand, counting down.
CCAGAAAAAAAAGGTTTGTGAACTATAGCCCATTGAAATAATAATCCAAATCATATTTGCGGAATTCCTTGTGAATTTTAAGAAGTTAATGGTGGGGGTTAAACTTATAGTTTTAGCCTCAAATTTTTAAATATTCCACTTGGCATATAGTTAATGAAAATATCATCAATATGTTACATGGTAGAAATATACTCCAATATAACTTCTACTCCAGCAACATTACCATCAATGACCTGACACTAAAAATAAATTTTCATTGATAAGAAATGTTTAAAATGATGTTTGGGAATACCAATGTAATTATGGTATTAAAAAAGTATCTTCATTAGTTTTCAAACATTTACCTTCATATATTTGAGCTAACCATTAATCAAAATAATTTCATACAAACATGGGGTTGTGATATAATATTCTACTTCCATTTCACTTAGATTAACATAAATATTTTTTAATTATGCCATATTACACAACAACCACCTCGGAAAATAGTTCATCTGGATGTTATTTTTCTATCATTGCAATATTCATCCCAATTACTATTATTGAATCCATGAACTTTTATTTCATAAATTATATTATACAATGGGATATAAGAATGTTTTCCATTAATCTACCAGAGGACTCTTTTATCATCCTTAATATGTTATTATTTTTTATCACTCTAATATCCTTCAAAAAAGGTCAGAAAATATAAAATGTCCATCCTAATATTATATTCAATATCCAATAAACATTTAAAAATATTTCTAATTTAAATTTTTACTAGTGTCATCTTTACTCTACTTCATGCAAATAGAAATTGGAGTAGAAAGTTATTTGGAATCCACCATGTGAATATTTTATAGAAACTCCCTGGGATAATTATTTTAGATAGAAAGAATTAACATTCCCTCTATTGAACATGTAATACCATAAATAATATAATTTTATGATCAATGACATTTATAATATTTTATTCACTTATACAACAAAAATATTTATAATATTTTTCTCTCTCCCCTAATTAAAATTATTCCATCATCATAAATAATAAAAATTGTTGTACCTAAGTTCATATCCATCACCTGTAAGTTATTTTCAATTTTTCTATCAGTAATGTTCAATTTATTCAAGAAACTATATTTTTTGAAGTAACAATATCATGGAACTTATTTCATACCTTACATGGAATTAATTTATTTTCACACCATGGTTTAATCTTTATCATTTAATAACCCACTAGGTTTCTGAATGTATACATCTTGATTAACATCTCAATTTATGAATTATTAGTTGACTTCTATATTGTAAACATTGTAACATTGTTGTGCAACTACTACCAAGAAGATTATTATAGTTTACAATCTGATATTGGGGGAATTTTTTTCTATTATATGTAAAACATCAACCAATGAGTTACCTTTACAAACAATTGAAACTTTTTTCATAAAACCCCTCCAAGATTATATTGCATTTATCTAACACAAACTTCTTCATAATAATATTATTTTATAAACATTATTGAACAAGATCCTAGGATTAGTTTTTATTTATATGATCTAACTATTCATTCATAGCATCAACCCACTCTTTTTGTTCAAGTACCAATAAAATTGATTCTAATTCTACCAATGAGATAAATGATTTCTGATTTTCTTGTCCCAATTTCCAACTAGATTGAACGAGATCTTTCTAATTTCCAATGTTGTTATTAGATTCTAATTGTTTTTTATAGGTTATGAAATTGAGAAAATTTCTAACTACTTGACTTTCCTCATTACATGATTACTCTATATATTCATTTGTATATTTTGAAACATATTCATCTCCACATTTTTTATTCACATTGGAATTATCTGATCTACCATTATTAAGATCTTTAACATCATTTTTTTTTCGGAATTTGGATTTTTAATAAATTTCAAAAAATAAGAATCCACCGAATTGTGTAATAGTTTATTTTAATATTTATAACATCTCTCATTGGATGAATATCCAATAAAAATTCCACCTTCATATTTTCAGAAAACATTCCAAGATATTTGTTTTTAAAATTATTATTAAATGACACAAAAATATATCCAACAGTTTTATGAATGGATTTCTATATGCCAAATCTTAAAAGTACTGTCATTGTATTATGGTCGCAACAATCTATTATTATTTATATGAATATATGTACAAATAATTTCTCTTACAAAAAAACTTATAATGTTTATATTAATCCAACATACTACTTTTAATTTCCACCAAACCATTGTTTTTCATTTCCACCCATCCATTATTATTTATTTGAGGAGTTTATTGATCACACTATTGGTGTTTGATTCCTTGATTCTTCTGATAGGATTAAAAATCATTACTAGTGTAATACCTTAATATTTATTGTTTTAAACATTAGAATATGAACACATATCTCTCTTTATATTTCCATATAAAAAATATGAAATTTTTTGTAGCCTCTTAGTTATGCTTAAATAATATTATTTTGCTCATCCGAGTGAATGCATAAATAAAAGTGATAATGTAAAAATCTCTTTTATTTGATTGATGTCTCATCACCCCATTAAGACAAAAGTGTATAAGATCAAGAGGTATTGTACGGTAACATCTTGGATTTTCTGTGTATTATTTTTCAGTATTATATAGATTATTTTTTGACCAGGAACTGATACAATGTGCGATTATGAGGCCTAATGTTTTGGGAGTAAATGTTTGGAAATATAAAAATATTAAACAGAAAGCATATGCAGTTTTCCTAAAATGGTGGAATAACAACTAAATGGTGGGCCTGATCGGAAATACTAGGGAACTATTGAATCTAGAAGAGTGTTTTAACTCTAGTCGCATCCTAACATAGTTCAGAACATGTCGTGTTTTAAAACGTTGTTGGGGGAATGAAGATAATTAACTAAATTAATTGGATGATTTTTTTCATTTTTCATCGACGCAGCAACTTGATCCTATGTAAGAAAAAAATATAGATTTTGTATTGGGGTTGGCCAGTCATCCCTGGAGACCTATACACCATTTGGGGAGATGATTCTTGGAAATGGTAACAAATCAAGATAAGATATTGGATCATCATGCTAAAAGAGTTGGGGGATCTCATCAATGGTGGAAACACAACCTTTATCCATCACTAGTCTATAGAAACACTAGGAAGGATGTTTTATAATGTAATTTTATTCTCGTTCTTAATACTTGATGATCATGGGTCAATTCAATGAACAGGAATTGATCTGCACATCATTAGTAGATTTCAATTTTATAAAATTGATTATTTCTTGTTCATTAATTATCCCTCGTAAATTTTCCTTCTATGATACGAAATCTAGGTAAAATAATTAATGGTCAGGGTTTGTTCCTCAATTTAGCGATTTTTAGATTACTACCACCGTTCTTCCTACATTCATCATGATTTTTTCCTTTTGGCCAACAATTCTACAAATACCTGATGATTGACCATTATGCGACCATTCATTAGCTCAACAGATTGACATTACAAGTGAAACATGTGATTAGTGATACAATTGAGAAGTGATGATTGTGATGTATGACCAAATATAGATACAAATAGATTTGAGTAATACATTCAAACAAATTCATGACAACTAGAACATTTGGCATGAAACTATAGGTTTTCAAACAGATTCAAATATGAATTACATAGATCTGGAAATTTGGGAGATAGATGAACCCTAATTTACAAATTCAGACCAGATCAGAGGTTTCAACTACATGTGGATCAAAATTTAATAGATCTCCAATGGATATGGATGTTCATGAGAAAAATGGCTTGTATTTCAAAATTATAGGTTGGGTGGGGCCCCCTGGCTTCAGAGTATGGGTTTCAACTAGAGTTAAGGATCACACAACATTATCCCCAATCATATGTCCTATGATCCTCCCTTGATGACTGGGAATGTACTCTGAATAGTATATAGGAATGGGTAACAGTACATGGATAGATAGTGCATCCTTTAGTTAGACACTGACATGGCTTGGCATACACAGACCCAGCCAAGGGTTAGTGGTAGGGAATTATGTGTCTCTACAAGTCATGTACTCATCCTACCAGAGGTTTATATATAGAATACATGTTGTGTGAGAATTTAGACATGAGAAATACATTGGATAGTATAACTTACAGTGAAACCCCTGGGACATGCCATGTACTCCCATCATGAGTGTGTGAGGCTCTTCCTTTTCCTTGTTCAGAACAGTATTGGATGATTTTCTTCCCTTTGTCCTTTCCTTGAGGGTACAATGTGGCATTATATCATCACCATTGGATTATTATCCTCTACATAGGAAAAGTCCCATATAGAGATGTGGTGTCCCTCTGTGAGACCAGAGTGTGATCCTATATATTCAATAGTGGATTTTGTGGAATTATCCAGTCCTCTCTAAGAAGGATATTGATCCTCTATCTAGTCATACACATCAGTAGGGTTTGTGGTATCATTAGCATATGATCCCCTACTAAGAATGTTCATCCAGATTTGGTTTTTGGTGTCCCCCAGTGGTTCCAGGTGCGACCAACTCTCCATGTATAATATTGTTCTTAGACTAGTGATTGTATCTGTTTATAGCATGGCTCATGGAGTGGGATCTCCTGGAATGAGCATTACATCAGGAAAAATCATGTGGGTGGTAGTTGGTTATAACCAATAGATGGTGTGGTGTATCTCTAGAGTATATATAGGTTCTTGTATTGTTTGTATGATTTATACATGGATTTTTATACCTTTTATAGAGATTAATATACTTGGTATTTCATGTTCAGTGTATTCGAGATGTTCTTTTGATTATTATTATTTAAAAACCTCCAATATCTTTTCTGAAACATGTCGTGTCTTGTTTAGACAATGGCCCTTTTGACTGGGTCCTTGGAGGTCCAAGATCCAACGGAGCATATGTGGAGTCGGGAAGACAACAATGTTTTCCAAGAGTGTACCTTTTACTTTTTCTTTCCCTTAGAGAAGGTATGAATTCTACAGTTTCTTTTATAATAATGTTTCAGACTCTTTACGGTGGGGTTTTATTTGTCCATTTTTACATTCCCTTTACATCCTATCATAATCTGATTGTGGTATCCTTTTGGTATTCATGAATTCATATAGTTTTCTTACATTTCATTAGTGAGTGGATTTAATGTTTGTGTGTGTACATGTACATTAGTATATTGCCTCCAATTTTTGGGAAATTCTTACTCGGTGCTAGTCACCAGCCTCGGGCCAATAGGAGGGTGGAAATGGGTATTCACTACATGGGGTCCTTTAGGTCGGGTCATGATATAATGGTATGATATCGGTTGATTCAACAATATGAATGGGTGTTTGTGAGAATGTTTTGGGGAAAATTTGTTATTTGTTTTGTGTTCAGATTTCACAAAAGGGACTCATGTGTTGGTGCAGTAGTCGACATATCTATACAACAGGACTCTAATCACCTTATTTTTGACTCGGTACATGATATCATTGGTTATAGGTAAAAAATGTTAAACGAATCAGATATGATTTATTTCGATTTCCATTTCATTCTTGAGTAATATCCATACATATAATCTATTGACCATCTTAAATATTTTTTTTATTTCAGGATTCCTCAACAAAGACAACCATCCATTATTCTTCCATATGTTCCCAAGGATGATCCTCCAAGTGACAATGCATCAGTTTAGGAGAATTTACCGGAGATTGCACATCCAGGTGGTTTATCATCTCTACCACCATCTATCTAGTAGTAGCTTCTACCAAAACATCTAGATGAAGATTCACACTGGTTTATTGAATTGAATGAGTTTCTGAGGTAGTGACCATCAAATGTATTTTTCTAAGATAGATCGCCAGATGGATGAGGATTGTATATAGGTAGTTACTGGTGTTTTCCTCCTTGGGAGGATGCATGCTGATCGGAATGAAGTCCATTCCTAATGTTGTATTTGGGGCTATGCAGGGTGGTGTTGGATCTTGGTGAATCTATCCGAAGATGATAAATCCTTTTCCTGGATAGACTTTAAACGTCTCTTCTAAGGCGATTTCTATCCAACCATGTTGTGATCAGTACCCATATAATAGATCATGCACCTGTAGTAAGATAGTATGACTAAGGGAGCGTCTTCATAAAAGATAATAGATCTCACATTCTATTATTTGGTTTTTTACAGGACCAATTCTTCAGTTCTTTGACATTTGAGATGTGCAGGCGATGGTATATCATGGCATCAGTGGAATCACATAGAATTTATGCTTATTCCAGAGTACATGTGCACACCCTGTTATGGGACTATTTTCATGAAAAGTAGACACTAGTCTTGGGAGAAATCAGTGGGAACCCTATTGTTGAGACCTTAGAACTAGGTATTAATAAATATACATAGGTATCCAAGAAATTCATGCACATCTAGATGAAATACCAAGACTCAAGGTCAGTAGTGTTGGGCTCTCAAGGATTCTCGAATCAACCAAAGTAGAACTGATGTTTCTCTTGCAATGATCAAGGACATATGGTAGGATATTTGAATAAACGTTATACTAATAATCAGGAGATACAAGAGGCACCTCCTAAACCAAGAAAAATAATGGTGCAGGGTGGTCTACAAGGTCAGTATTGTGGAATTGGGGTTGGTAGAGTGGCAGGAGGTGGTCGAAGGTTCAAACTATTAATACAACCACCCTACGTGGTTCGCACCAAGCATAGAGAGCTGGTGGATAGGGATGAGGATAGTTTCTGGATTTGGAGGTCAATGAACTCATGGATCTATGGATGATACGAGTTATAAGCTGTGTCTATTCTTAACTAACTGATGTTTTGATAGACACAAGTTCTAGTTATTCTTTTAAATCAATGAATTGTGTTCGATATTCGGAGACTCCGATTGAGTCGTTAACTCTATATTTATGCTTAGAGACTCCTACAGGTAAAGAATCTATGATAACACATTGGTTCCAATAGTGTGACCTAACTATTGGAGTTGATATTCTCAATTAGGATCTCATTTAAGTGGCATCAATGCCTTACAACGTCATTATTTGTAAGAATAAGTTATCCATAGTTTATTTTCTGATTGAATATTTTTGGGGAAGAGTGTAGTGTGTCTATATAAATGTGACCATGTTTTCCTTTTTTGTGAAAATAATATTCATGTAGTGTATCAGAAACTCAGGCATATGGGGTATAGCCGATTAATCATCAGTTAGTTATACTGAACCTTGGTGCGGTGGATGTTATGAGTCATCATATTCTTATAGTGGTTGTAGAGTTTGAGGACGTCATTCCTAAAGATGTCCTATGTTTACATACCCAGAAGGATATAGACTTCATAGTTTATCTACACCCTAGGATAGAACAAATATATACACCTGCATATTTTATATCTCCTAACGAGCTTCGTTCATTGAGGTTATGGTTTGAGGACGTGTTGAGGAAGGGATTTGTGAGGCCTAATGTTTCTCCTTAGAAAGACCTACTCTTTTTCTGGAATGTATATTGGAGTGTGAGGTTATGTGTGTATTTATAATGCTTAAACAAGGATACAGTGAAGAACATGTATCCCCAACTGAAGAAAGGTGTCAACTATGATCAGTTGAAAGGGGTGTGCTGGTAATCAAAGATTGGCCTCATATCAGGATAACAATAGTTGTGATTGTAGGATGAGGATATACTAAATATGGAATTCCAATGGAGTTACAATCACTATGTTTACATGGTTACTCCTTTTGTCTTGAAAAATTCCCCAACACATTTCATGGGTCTTGTGAATTGGATCATTAAAACATTTTTAGATCAGTTCATCATAGTCCTCATTGATGACATCCTAGTGTATTCAGAGTCACAGGAGAGTCATTTGAGGATAGTCGTGGATAAAATTCGAGAGCACCAACATTATGGGAAGGTCTTGGAGTGCATGTTCTGGATTTGGGATGTCCATTTTCCGGGACACTCCATCACAGTGGCTACAGTTTCAGTGGATCCATTGAAGGATAAGTCAGTGACTTCGGGGGAGCCACCATAGAGTGTTATAGAGGTGCATATTTTTTTGGATTACAATGTTACTATTTAATAATTCTACCCAAATTCTCTAGAGTGGTAGAACTATTGAAAACATTAACATGAATGTGGTAGCATTTCATGTTGATGAAAAAGTGAAAATAGTGATTTAAGGAGATGTGGTAGGAGTTGATGATTGATCTCATCATGAGATTATTTTTGGTAGGTTTCGAGTGTCTTGTGTTATTTATGAACCAGGAACCAGGAGTGGTTGGATCCTGATGTAGAGGCAAGAATTTATTTCTTATAGTTCTTTCTGGTTGAGAATGTATGAGTAGAATTATGCAACCAATGATATTTAGATAGAAATGGTAGTCTTCACATTAAATATGTGGTGACAAAACATGATGGGAGTGAGATTTTTTCATCTGATCTAACCATAAGAATCTCAAGTATATACTCTCTCAGTAGGATCTGAACATTAGATAGAGGAAATGTCTAGAGTTCCTCTAGAATTATGACTTTGAGATTTTCTATACTCTTGTGATGGGGAACATGGTGGAAGATCCTCTCAGCAGGAGATCTAGTTTAAATTTTTTGAATGAGTCGTCAGAGTAGTTGGCCTTGTTACATTTATCCTTTGTGGATAGAGATAGTGAATCTTCCCTTCAGTTAATGCTTGTCGCCCCTCCAATCATTCAATATTTCAAGGAGGCACAACTAGGGGATACCGACTACATGACCTTACATGCACAGATATCCACATTTCACGATCTTAATGGAAATTCAAAAGGTGGGGAGCACACATTTTTTTTCTTCAGAGGACACATAGTAGTACTTGTGGAATTAAGAGAGGAGGTTCTTAGAGAGTTTCATGTGTTCCATTCCATGGTACATACGATCATGGAAAAGATGTAACAGGACTTACGATGCTTGTTTGGGTGGCTAGTGACGAATAATGAAGTAGCAGAATTCATTTATTTATGCCTTACAGGTAGCATATAAATGTAAAGTACCAGTTTATATCTACTTTAGCTCGACCCCTTGAGTTTCTAGAATGTAATATGGAAGGAATATCTATAGAAATTGGGATCGGTTTACCAAAAACATTTGGGGGAAAAAATTCCATCTTAGTGATCATTGACCCACTCACCATGTCATCCCACATCCTAGCTATTCGAGTGAAAATTCTAGTAGGGGTCATGGGATGCCTCTATTTTATGATGATAGTTTGACTCTATGGATTCCCAAAAAACTATTGTTTCTGATCGTGATTCTTACTTCACATCCATATTTTTTGAGGGATTACATGAGTCATTTGGGACCCAATTATGATTAATTACATCATTTCATCCATAAACAAACGGCCAGAATTAGTGGACAATTCAGGTTATAGAGTAAATGATGCTAGCATCCATGTTATACTATTACAATAGTTGGGAGGATCACCTACCACTAGTGTAGTTTTTCTACAACAATAGATACCATTATGCCATTGGTATGGAACCATTCGTGACTTTGCAAAGGGGACCATGCAGGTCATTACTTTGTTGGATGGAACCAAGGGATTCTGCAATAATGGGCCCAATGTTTGAGTAAGTCACTATAGAGAAGATGCAGATCATCTAGGATTAGATGAATAATGCATATTGTCTTAATAAGTCCTATGATAAATGGTGATGGAGTCCTTTGGATTTTGGTGAAGGAGACCATGTGTTATTTTATTTTTTACCTCAACAGGGATTATGGATAATTATATAGGGTTGGAAGCTATCTTTGAGGATTGTTGGATGTTTTCAGATACTATGTAGAGTTGGTGAGGTGGAATACCAATAGGATATACCTCTGTAGTTAGGTCATGTATACAATGACTTCCACAAATCACAGATGAGGCTATACATGCATGACCAACCAAACATAATCAACTAGGGAGAGTTCGATATCGAAGAATGAGAAAAAAATTTGAATACCATGCGGTGATTGAGGATCGTTAGAAGAGTATATTTTTTGGGTGATTGATTAATTTAGTTCATGTTTGGTAGATTCACATTAATCTACAAGATAACATATGAGAGTGGGAGGATCAGATTCATGCTCAGTATCCTCATTTGTTTAAGTAGCCCATGTTTTGTTTATTCAAGGACATAAATCCAAAATGTGGGTAGATTTTAACAGTTCATATTTCCCATATACCATTTTAAAATATTATGTGGATTATTTTCAAAAGTAGTCACTAAGATGACATGCGATTCCAAGGACCGGTGATCCTAGAATAAATGTTGGAAAAATATTAAAATATTAAATAATAGAGGTATCATGTTATCTAAAAAAACTGGAATACATCCTAAATGGGTGGTCAGATTAGAAATCTAATTGTCCCATTGAATCTAGAATAGGGGTTATAGCCTAGGTGAGATATAACATTCTTAGGCACATGTTTCTCATGAAATGTTTTCAGGGGCATTGAATTAATTAAAAAATTAATTGAAATAATTATTTTATTTTTAATCGATGAAGCTACTTGATCCTCAACAATTATATGACTATATATTTTGTATTAGGGTAAGCTACTATACACTAAAGACCTATACACCGTTTGGGAAATGTATTCATGGGGGAGGATAATAGATCAATATCAGATCATGGATCGTCACACCAATGGAGTTAGAGGGTCTCGTCAACACTAGAAATAGAATAGTTCTTCTGTAACGATCAATCTAAACTATATAAAGGATGTTTTATCATGAGATTTTTATCCCATTCAGAATCCAAGATGATCATGGGTCCATTCAAAAAAAATTGATTCATGCGTCATTGGTATATTTCAATTTTATTGATGTGATTATTTCTGGTTGATTCATTATCCCTCGTCGATTATCCTTATATTATAATGAATCAATGCCAAACAAAAAATAGATGTGGTTCACTCCTCAGTTTTGTTCTGTTTTTCGGATTACTCCCTCCATTATTTGTTCATTCATAATGGGAATTTTCATGTAGCCCACAATTCCAATAATACTCATTGACCGACCATTGTGTGACCATACATCATCGCACTGCTTCAACACCGTAGGAGAGATTCATGATCACTAACGCGATCAATATGTTAATATGTCTATGAAGGACCAGATGTGGATCTGATGGGATTTGCATCATCTGTTAAAACTGGTTTTTGAGGCATGACATGTTTGGATTTTAAGTGGTGATTTATAATCAAATTCATACCTGATAACCATATATATCTCATTTTGAGGAACACACCAACTGAGTTCTACAAATTCTAGCTAGATAATAGGTTCAAACTATGCCCAGATTGATATAGATGATATCCCTCATGCATCTAAGAATTACCAAGAAACATAATGTGTATTTTGGAATTACATGTTATGTGGGGGGGCCTGGTTGAGCTTCAATGGTTTTCGACATATTAAAGGATAAAACAACTTGTGAACCCTATCAAACAACATGTGACCCTCCCCAAACGAATCAGTGTGTACAATGGAGAGTACACATACATGGGTAACAGTACACAATTAGATGGTGCAACATGTACATAGGCATGGACATATCCTGGCATACATGGACATGGCCTGGAGCCATAGGTAGGTAACTGCTTGTCTATACACATCATGAACTCGTCAAGTACTCCATGTCTATGGAGACTACATTCCATGTGAGGATTTCTACATGGGTAATAATAGGGATAGATGAACACACTATGCACCCCCAAGGACACACTATGTACTCCCATAAATAGAATGTGAGGATCCACATTTACCTAATTTGGAACAGTATAGGTTGATTTTGTTTTCGTGGTACATTCCTTGACAATAAAGTTCGAAATTACATCCATATCATTTGACTGTAATCCCCTATATAGTTTGAGTTTTATATAGGGTTATGGTGTCCCTTCATGGGTCTATAATATGATCCTATATCAACCATAGTAGATATCTTGGAATCATTGTGACCTCCTTGAGAAATAAATTGATCCTCTATCTAGTGGGGTGTATTTTTAAGGTTTTGAGAAATCATTGGAATATGATCCCGTATGTAGTGGGTTGATCCATATTTTGTTTATGGTGTCCCCCGCAGTTCCAGGTGAGTCCCCCACTATGTGTTTCATAGTATTCTCATACTAGTTCATTTTCATTTATTGGGGCCCCAATGAGCTATACCTCTTTGTCGAGTGTCTTTGATGATAGCAAGGCTCGTGAACTAGGATCTCCCGAATTGAGTATTTCATTGAGAAAAATCCAATAGATGGTAGTTGGTTATGACATCATGATGGATTGGTTCTACTCCTAAGTATATCTGGGCTCTTGCACTGTTAGTGTATAGTATAAATATATTTTTTATACCTTTTATTGGGAGTAATATAATTTGTTTTTGTTTTTAATGATTTCAGTGTTTCGTACTGAGTATTTCAATACTCACCCGTGAATTAGATTTTCCTACACGTTTCATGTAATGGGAAGACATGGACCCCTTTGATGGTGTCCAAGAAGTACTAGGATCAGGTGGTGCATAGATTGAGCTAGGTAGACCTAGATTATTTCTGGAGTGTACCATTTACCTAGTCCTCAGCCTTATAATAGGTCAGACTGGTATAGTTTATTTAAGAATTGTGTTATAGAATCTTTGTGGTGGGATTGTATTTAACCATGTTTACATTTAATTTACTTTATACCTTACTATTGTTGTGGTATCTAAGTTGTATGCATCACTACTAAAAATATGGAATTTATCAGTGCTAGAAAAGGGCATTAATAGTGTAAGAAAAGCACAGTTAATTGGGGAGAAAATAAATGGGGTCTCTTTTATCGGCGCTCAGAAAAGCGCTAGTAAAGGCACTTTTATCAGATCTAAAAAAAGTGCTGATAAATGGGTCCTTATACATGCTTTTTTATGCACATATAAAAGTTAAAAATGAAATAAAAAAATAAAAACAAATTTTCTACAATTATGGGAGTGGATTTATAATTTCCTGAATCCCCCTTCAACTGTACCCCATCTCCCACAGCACCATGCATGCCCCGGCCACCCCTAGCCATAAAAAGAGCCCTGAACCCCATTAACAGTGCTAGAACTTATTCAACCCCCATTCCCACAACCTCTTTCCATGAGGATTCAAACTCAGGACCTGTTCCCTGCGTGCCTAAGACTTTACCACTCGACCATATTACATTCCTCTTCATTTATTAATATATCTATTCATATATATATATATAGTTATATTTACTCGTATATTAATATATATATATATATAATAACATATATTTATTTATATTTAGTTATATATACATAGTTATATTAATATATATATATGTATATTAATATATATATATATATATATAAATATTTATATATAGTTATATTTATATAGTAATATATGTATTCGTATGTTAAAATATATTTATAAGATCAGTTTTAAATATATATAAAAAATATGATTTTTTGTGTGTGTTTATAAATAAATAAATACATATATTCAACACACACATATATATTATATATGTATTTGTAAGTATAATTATACATATTTATATATATTTACAAAAATTATTAATTAATATGTATATAAATTTTTTTGTATATATAGATAATATATATATGGTTGACAATATAGATGCACACAAATATATGAACACACACACACAGACACTGACATCATATTGTTATATAAATATAAATATAAATTTTATTTTAAATAAAATTTATATTATTTTTTATATATAAATTCCTTATACATTGAGAAATATATTTTATATGTAAATATGATTGATTATTTACTTATAATATAACATTATTTTGCATGAATATAAAAAAATATGAATTCATTGTAATATAATTGATTATAAGTAACATTAAATTGTAAAAAACAATAATATATAAATAACATAATATCAATATATATGTAACCCCTCATAATAAATTCAATCCCCAGTGATGAAGGTTGAAATACCCCCTGAAACGAGGATAAAATTCCATTTGAATGTTAAAACATTTGGGTATCTGAACTAAGATCATAGATTTAGAGACCTTCTGTGCCTTTTTAGCCTTCAAAAGGTAACATATGGTTCACCTGGGTCAAATCACATAGATCTCATTGAATTCATCGATTTGAAATGTTGTAGAGCCCAAATAGACACACAGATCCAATTATATAGCCATTAGATGTTTGAGTAACCTTTTCACCATTTTTTTGATCTTTTATAATTTTTTTTGATATTTTGTGTCTTCAAATTGATTTTAAATGATTATTAGTCGATGATAATTATAAAATTATTAACTAATAAATTTATAAGATAATTTATAACCCATTTTCACTAAATATATTACATATTATGTGAAAATGATTATTTATACTTATTGATAACATATTTAAAAAATATATATTATATTTATATCAATATAAATATACTTATATATCAATATATTATTTTTTATGAATTTATTTTTTAATATACACATTATCAACACCAGTAAAAATTACTAATAAGGTCCCCCTTTATCAGTACTACTAATAAATGAGTTGATAAAGGGAGACCCTTTAACATCGCTAAAAAAGTACTGATAAAGGTAGTGCCTCTATCAGTGCTAAAAAACACTGATAAAGGGTCACTTTTAATAGTGGGTTTTTAACACTGTTAAAATTTCCCTTTATCTGTGATTTTTTATGCAATATTAAAGGGAGGCACTATGAAAGCCTTGTTTATTGGTAGTGCATGCTTTCTTTAAATTATTTTACATTTTGACTATGTGTGCCTTGGTGGTGTGTGCATGAGTATATGTAAATTGGGATAATGTATCCCATTTGTGGGAAATTTCTACATGATGCTAGTCACTCACCCCTAGCCTATCAAAGGTATTTTGTGGGCAGTCATGACACAGGCCCCTTCGGGAAGGGTTGTGAAATGTGGATTTAATTACAACTTTTTAATGTTTTCTACTAACCATATTCCATTTTTTAAATCTTGAAAAAATCGGGATCTATTACATTAATTAGTGATATGTTTTTTAAAAAATATAGTATGGAAAGAAAGTTCGTGATTTTCATATCAATCCTCACATGTATTCGATTCCCCTCCTTATTTTCACCCTTAAAACTCATGTAACATGAGAAAATAAATTACCAATATAGAGTAGATTTTTTCTGGTTCCTTCTCATTTGGTAACAAATTTTCCATTTTCTAAAATTCTGATGATATAATAATGTTTCATGAATATAACTTCCTTACCATCATCAAAACATTAGATAACACTCATTACTATTTATTTGAGCACATAAAAATATTGAAAATCTTTACAATTCAATTTATAAGCATCATTTTTTGTTACTCATATTCCTATAAATTTAAGGAACTATAATTTTTTAATGCATCTACTCCCCCTTAATGTTTTATATCATTATTCAAAATTTTCCTATTAATTTTCATTCATGTGGAATAACCATCCTTAGGAATCCTTGGTTAGTTTATTTTTCTAAATTATAGATCTATCTCAACAACAACAAAAATATTTTTCATAAAAATTATTTTTTGTAGCCTCCATTTAATTTATTTTATAAAAAAATTCTATCAAAATAGTAATCAAACATTCTTCAAAAAAGTGACTTGGTTGGTCAAATCATCCATAACCTTCTGCCACGAAACCAGACTAATTTTTTACAAGAATATTTCTAGAATCTAATTATTTTTTCTTTGTTTCTTCCTCTAGTTAAGGTTATTTTATCCCACTTATATCATACTTCATTTAAGGGATAAATGTGTTATAAAAAAATTTATAATATTTTTACCTATAAATTCAATAGCACTAATAAAAAACATTGAAAATAAATCTTCTATATAATTGGGATCCTTCCATGTATAATGTTTTTTGAGGATCATAACATCTTTATGTTCTTGTTTCCTCTTGAAATGGTGTAAATTTATTATAGAGGTTATTGTACCCTCTTCATGACATAGTATATTTACCAAATCCATCTTTAATCTATGTTTTTCTGACATTAATTCTAAAACTAGTAGTGTTAGGATAATCAAATATAATTTTTATATTATTGAATGTAGGTGTAACCTGATTCTAGAAATTAATTTTATCAAATACATGATATGATTCAACATTTATCACAAATAATTTGATGAAATTTGCAATAATTTTCATTATGGATCATTAAACCTAAATAATTCTTGGTTGAGTTTGAGAATCATTGTCATTCTATGTTATAATTTTCATAGAAATAGATTCTTTCATCCATTCTTATTTAGCAACATTTAGTTTTCAAATATTGATCTCTAGGATATACTCATCTTCCAATTTAATGATATTCATCTTTACATGAATATTCAATCCACTTTTATGAATCATCATTTTGATCACATCTTGAGTTTTTGATAATGAGAAATACTTTCAAGGAGTTCTTATATTATGTGATTCCCCCTTTAGGTTTCTTCACCTTCTTCGTTTTCACTAATGTAAGTATATTCTTCATTTTCCACATTAGAAAATAAATATCTAAACATATCTGGATTCTTATCTTCTTATCGGCTATTATTACTGAACTCATAGTCCAAATTCTTACGCACTATACTTATATTATTTTTAATAAAATTTTTATTACAATTAGTTTATTTATTATCATGTAAATAAATGTTTTTCCACTTATTCAACTATGGGTTTTCTTCAGAATCATCTTTATATACTCTAAAATTTTTCTGAGAAAAATTCATTGAATATTTCCTATTTTTATTATAGTAAAAAAAAATTCTGGGATCTCTCCATTGAACCTTCCTCTACCTTTTCACTAATTTTAGATATAACTGACAAGTCTACATAATTTTATTCATCATAAAATTTATTATCTTATAATTTGTTGAGTTCCCCCAACTCATGATAATCTTTTTTAATTATCATGTTTCTAATAGCATCAAAATCTATTTCATCCTTGATCATAATTTTAAATATAGATCTTACCTTATCACATAAGAAACAAGAAATTTATGTATTTCATCACGGGATAAATCATCATTATCTATTAATGCAGATAATTTGGAATCGAACCCCTTAGAGAAGTTTCTCATTATTTTCTTAACAATTGTATAATCTTTCACAAAAACCCCTAAATATGAGGATGTTAAAAAAAATAAATCTAGTGAATTATTCATCAATAGTTTTATTTTTTTCAATTATATTATCTTAAAAAATTCTATGATTGATTTCTATAATTTACTCCTTTACTTGGGTATTTCCCTACAAGATACTTCATATTTATCCCATGTTTATTTTAAATTTTTGAGTCCCAAAAAAATCATGAAAATATTATTAGATAGATAAAAAATATATTAATATATTAATTTTCAATCCACACCAATTTTTCTTTTTTTCAATAAATTTCATATGTGAATTATTTCAATGGGTGAAAACCCAACTGTATATCAACAATGACCTCCACGAAAAGAGACAAAAATTATGAATAATTATGGTTTTCCATCCAATATATTTCTTCTATTGAAGGTAGGAATACCTCTGTCATTCCCAATATTCATATTTTATTTAATAAGGATATAAAAAGGATAAACTTCCCTCTAATAAAAATTAATGTTACATAGGATAGTAAAACCACTAAAAAGGGGGTTGACTCATTAGTGATCGTTTAAAAAATTCATTTTAATTGAAATGAAACCCTATAACTTGTTATATTTTTAAAATCTTTAATATTAAAAAAATAATATCACTTTTATGAAATAGAAGTATAGTAAAGAAGTAAATAAATATTTAAAAGGTTCTACATCAGTGTGAGAACCTAGATCCTTTCCATGGTGACTCTTATCATTTCATAGAAATTAATTATCATTAAGAAGTGAATAAAACAAGATCAAACACCTATTGTAATTATTTTGTCTACAAATAGGAATGATTATACTGAATCTTATTAGTTACAAAAAATTCCAATATGAAAACTGAGCCAAAAAAGTATGAATCATTGTAAACATATCCTCTAAAATATCATCGGTAAGTCTCTATTTTTTACGTATCCATATGTTGAACATAACGTCCTTCAATATTATACATCAACTATGAATCAAAAAAAACAGAATCTTTTTTTATAACCATCAGTGTTTCTAATAAAAAAACAATTCACCTCAAACTCTACTCAAAATCCATGTATGATACTCTCGATTAGGTACCTATAACTAGTAACTACGTTTCCTTCCATAGATTGAAATATATATTATCTTGTACTGATTGAATCCTAGGACTAATGATTTTGAATAGATTCTCTATCTATTATATTTTATTTTAATATAAATTAATCGTGTTTGGTAACTCACTTAAACACAAAGTCTTCAGTGATTTACCTTTTCGCTTTGTAAACAATGGTAAGTATGATTTTACATTCACCCTATAATATAAGGGATCCAAAATGTAAGAAATGGGAACTCAAATTCATATTCCCTCTAAAAATAATTCTAAAATCAATTATTTCCGCTTATTCTTATTATTATATATTTTTTCCATTTTTTATGTTCTATGAATCTTTAAGAAAATTATATCATCTAAATCTTTATTCAATCTTCCCCAATCACAAATGTTAAGGAATTCATTAACACATACTTATCCCAGTATCAAATCACCTCAACATTTTATTTGGGAATTTACAATGTTATATATATTTTTTTAGAATAAACTATATCATGCAAAGCTCATCTTATGATATTTATAGAAATTTCGAATATGGTTCTCTTTTATTGATTATCCTACCTTATATTCTAATCAAATAGTACTATTTATAAGAAACCTTTATAATATGTACTTTTGAAATGTCTATTTGAGGTGACTTCTTAGACATTTGTATCTAGGGGATCTTCATCAGATGGACTTGATCTGTTGGTCTTCCTTAAACATTGCTCCTCAACATCAAACATCGTATGGATTATAACAAAAATCATTTCTACTTGATCTTAATATAATATATTTGTACTAAAAACTATATTGCCTATGTCTTGTAGACATTATTTATTTATAATGGTTTAATGGATTATTGAACCTTTAAATAATTATTTTACATGAAAATTAATTGTATGGGTACCAACTCTATATAGTAACAACATTATCATTATATAATCTATTGATCATTAAATATCTCATTCCATTTCTTTTTTTTCATTTTTTTCATATATTAAATGTTAAATACTATCATATCATTATTTTACTTCTCTGAATTTTAATTTCATTCAATATTTTGTATGATCATTTAGAAACATTATACTTTATATATATATATATAATATTAATGTGATAACTTCACCAACAATATATCAGATGGCCTATTTCTGTTAACTTTTTTTTCTAGAAATAATACTGAACTTATCTTCATAATGTATTTGTATCACTACATCTTTTTCTGCTCTCAAATTTTCAGGTCCTACTGGAGAACTATTTATAGAACTCTCCATCCAAAATTCAATGTTCATTAGTTTATTCCCTAGTTTATCTAGTTACAGGTTTTTACCTATCCCCCTTTGTATCAAAATCATGAATCATAATATTATTTATGATGTTGGAAACATTAAATAATATCTTAATTTCCTGGGACTTTATAATAATTTTTTATAAAAAATTGTTATTGAAACACTGTAAAATCCTTTAGAAACTTCATACCAAAACCTCTTAACTTCTAAAAACACATTCTAAAATATTAAATAACAATCATAAAAAAGGGGTTCTTAATAAATAAAATACATTGGTATGAAAACATCACAATGGATATTCATGTTTTAAAAATAATTATTTTTGAAAACAGATCTCTTCTACATCTTGAATGGTATTATTTTATGTATTTATATTTTTAAGATAATGAAATATTAATAACCACTCCTATTTTTGTATCCAATGGGTAAAACCATGTGATGGTTTATTATATTAGAATTCTACCACCTAGATTCTAAAAACTATGTTTTTAATTTAATAAATAATTCCCCTATTTTTTGATATAAATACTCACCCAACCTCTATTCATCTTCACTCAAAAAATATTGACCATGATTTTCCAACCCTTATCCCTCTAAAAATCCTTCAAATTTTTTTCTAATATCTTATGGATCTCATCTCAATCTTTCAGAATCACCCACTCAAGGTACAAGTTTTTCTTCCACATCCCTATTATTCAATTACAATCATTATAATAAGATTTTAAATTTACAATCAATAATATTTTAATGTGTTTTTACAGATCATTTAATTATCCATATGATTAATATGCAGTGGTAGTCCAACTTTCACTCTCATTAACTCATTTTATGAACATTTATGTACACATATTATCTTAATTAAATTAACCATTCATTTACATTCACACCATATTCTTTGTAAATACTCATCCTAGTTTCCACTAATGGTGTTCATATATATGAATATATCTTTAATTTATTACAAACATCCATTTATGTAACCCATATTCTTTAATCCTGGAATATAAATTTATAAAATATATTCTCATGTTTTGGGGTCTATGTGGAACACCAATACATGTACCTAATATGAATGTGAAGAGTTGGCTCCAAATTATATTGCTCTCCAATGAATTGGGTTATGTTTAACACATGAGATTCTAGGTTTGATGCATGATGGGTTATCATAAACATGCTATGGTTTTTGACTCAATAGTTATCATTGAAATATAATGAAAGATTTATGTTTATTTTATTTTCACAATCCAATGATTCATTGATGTTATCATCTTATATAATTCTTCGATGTTCATGATTCTTATATTCACCATTTTAACCATGTAATTCCCCTTGACTCACATTTCATTATTTTATTCATTCTATACATATATTATTCCCTTGTTAGTATATATTGTTCTCCCCTTTCATATATATTTGTCACATACAAGACATATTTTAAAGGTACTTTTCATTTAATTTACATCCTTTCTTTGTTTTGGGGGTTTCCCTTGGTTTTAGGGAGGAATAGATGAGTATTCATGAATTGGGCCAAACCGTAAGCCCAATTCGAGATTAAAAAATAAATTTTGTATCTTTTATAACATTTTAATTTTTCAACATTTTTCATCCATTCAAATTCCTATTTTCCCTCCCCTAACCTCTTAACACCACAAATGTGATTTTGAGCCTTTAAAAATCCATAACCAGGGTTTATTTGGGGTTTTATCTAAGGGGTTGGGCCTGCCCGAAAGCCCAATTCCTGTTTTAAAAATAAAATTCGATTTTGTTATAACATATTCAATATTTGGGATTTTTCGATAATTCCAAGTCTCACCCAAGACCAATGAACCCAGACGAGTTTCTGAACTCTCTCCTCCCTCTTTGGAGCTCTGGTTAAGCGCGATTTGGTGTCGAACTTCATAGGGTTTCTCAAATCGAACAGATTTGAAGAGGTAAAATCGTTCTTTCATAACTCTCTCAATTCTCAATATTTTTCCTCCATTCCAGTTCCTAAATGGCCTAATACATCTTGTTAGAACGTACCCTAAATTGCGGCTCTTTTAAAGTTCCGATACTTGAGATTTTGAGTGATTACTTCAAGATACTTCAAGTAAATGAGCCCTTTTCATTCCTCTTTCAAATTACTTTGGGTTTAACTCATTGTTTTTAAGGTTTCTTCGGTTATAATTGAGTTTACTAATGTCCAAGAACTTGGATTTCGAACCTAGGGTTTAACTTTGGGATTTATTGGCCAATTTGTGTGGTTTTAGGTTTGATCTAGTTCTCTTTTGGTGCGGCATGGGTGCGATTTGATTTTCGCACGGAGATTCAAGGGTTTTTGTTACTTTGGAAGGTGATTCCATTGTGTGTGAAATTTTTGTGAATTAGCTTGTTGTTTTAATGGTACCTTAATGTTTATTTCACTTGAATTTTTCTGTAAAAATTGGTTTTAGTTGCATTTATAATGCAAATGAATTTTAAGTTCCAATTTTTGGTGAAATTGGGGGTTTTTCATTCAAATCTTCTATTGGTTCATTTTGGGCTGCCTCATAACTGAATTTTTGGTTCCATTAAATGGTATTGAACTGAAATTTTGTTTTAATGATTTACAAGTGTCAACATAGTGTGCAATGTGGATATCTTAAAGAGCTTTGGTTTCAAAACAATGTGATGTTTTGAGAGGTTGTTTTATTGAAAATAAAATTATTTTATTGTGTGTTTTAAATGGTATAAAATGTGTGTAGCTACTGTAAAATTTGTTTGTGAATAGTAGTGATATTTTATATGCAAAATGATGTGTGTTGTTTTCTGAAATTGTTTGAGCATAAAAAGGGGAATCCCAGTCACCTAGGTGGGGCGGATTTGTACTAGTACAGCTAGTGGATCGGATGGGTTTTGTCCCTGTTCCACTTAGCATCTGGATAAAGACAACTCTAACTAAACTATTTGGATGATTATTGGGGACCAATAGGTTATGGTTATGTTCCCTACTAGTGGCTCGTGCACGAGAATGGATTTTTCTTTTCTTACTCTACACTGAGGTACGAGGTACATAGGGCCCGATACAACCTAGTGCTTTGGAGTGTTCCCGATTTTGATGCTCATTGGATTTGTGGTATTTACCCTTGTTGTGGGTTGTATTTGGAAGTACATTACAGTATCTCACATTTCTATTTAATGTTCTAACATTATGAAATTCTCAGATTGAAAACGTTTTTCATTTGAAATTTGCATTTCTTTGAATTTTAACACTATTTCAACTTGTGTATTAAAGTTGCTTGTTTTGTTCACATTGTATTGCATGCTCTTTGGGATCATCTAGTGGTATCCTATTGGGAATAGGCTCACACCCTACTTACACCCCTTGGGTGTAAGTAGACCTTCTTATGCTTGACTCGGGTAAAGGGAAGGCTAAGGGTGATGGCGGTTCGGGATGTTAGTCCCCATCGTTGGGGCGGAGTTGTGGGGATGGCTTGCGGGTGATGATCCCCTTGTCATGCGGAGTCCATGGGGATTTCTTTGTGTTGTAATTATTTGTTTTTAGACCACTTATAGTGTCTTTAGACATATGTATTCAGATCTAGTTTTGTTAAGAATTGTTTAGCATGAAAATTCAGATTCTAATAAATGATTTTTTTTTATGATTTATGATTTCATACTCGGGTAAATCATTCCCAAACCAGATTTGTTTGATATTCGGGCACTTGTGCCAGCCCGTGGGGATAGGGAACGCCCTTCGGGACTTTCCGCGGTCCGGGTTTGGTGCCGTTAATGGTGGCGACTAGATCCGGTTCAAGACAAAATGGTATCAAAGGGGGTTAATGTTTTTGGGTTATATAGTTATTTTGGGATGAGTCAGCAAAGACAGGACCTAGGACTGTCGGGGATCGGGGTATTGGCTGTGAGTAGGGTGCCTGGCCCGCACCTCTCATGGCAGACCTTGAGTCACCAGAGGATTTTGGAATTTACTGATTGACTTCACTTCCAGGTGAGACGTGTGGGCTGCAGACCACATGCGGACATCAGGCAGATGTGGAGTAGTTGTTTCTTTTATTACATGAATGTGTTTTGTTTATTTATATTTGATGTATTTGATTAAAATTTTCAGAATTGTGGTACTGACTATTGTTTTGTGACTGTTGCATTTTGTAGCAACATGCCTCCCCGGAAAGCTCCCACACACCCACAGAAGGAAGCTGGAGAGTGTTCTCCCACACCGATTGATCAGAGGCTCGTGGAGGATGTGGTTCGGGCTCTCCATGCATTGGGACAGGGACCATCTCCTTCTTATATTCCTGTTAGGGAAGAAGAGACAGGTCCTAGAAAAGATAAAGCACAAGAGTTTCTGAAAAACAAGCCTCCTACCTTCCGAGGTAGCATAGAGCCCCAGGAAGTAGAAGAATGGCTCGAAAAGATCGAGCGTATGTTTGAGTTCCTGGAAACACCCGTGGAGATCAGGGTGAAGTGTGCCTCCTTTATGTTGGAGGGTCCCAGCTGTAAATGGTGGGAGTCAATGCTTCAGGGAGGGAAGAATGAGCAGATGCGCTGGGGAGATTTCAAGGCTGTCTTCAATGAACAGTACTGCCATGAGGTGTTGGCTTATGCCCGGTCTAGAGAGTTCATGGAACTTGTTCCGGGGAATCTATCTGTGATGGAGTATGCGAACCGTTTCGCTGAGTTGGTTTGGTATGCTCCAGAAATTGTCTCTAATGAGCAAGCGAAGTCCCCGAGGTTTGAGAAAGGCTTGCGACCAGAGATATACTCCCAGGTGTTCTTGTTTAAGCTAAGGACCTATGCTGAGGTTGTTGATTGGGCGTGCATGGTGGAGATTGATAGGAAAGGCAGGGCTGGTTTCTATGGTTCAGTATCCGCAGTGGGTAGTGGAAGCTCCTCAAAGAAGAAAAGGAAGCGGGAGGATCATGTGAAGAAAGGACGACACAGTTCAGGCCACTCTTCCAGGCAGTTTTCTTCTGCGGCTTCTGATGCGAGATCGGTCGTGTGCCACCAATGTGGGAGGCCTAGGCATATCCGACCAGCATGTCCTCTTCCTCCGAAGCCTTGTTACCAGTGTGGAGGTATAGGGCATTTGCAGCGCTTCTGCGGTGTGGCACGTCCACTCCCAATTGGGGCAGGGTCAGTGGCTTCAAGAGGAGTGCCAGCACAGTCCGAGCCATCGAGGACTGGGGGATCTCGATTTGGTTGTTGTGGTGGTAGGGCTAGATCATCTTCTGGCCAGAGCTAGTTCAGGGCACAGCCACAGACTGGCAGTTGTCCTCAGGCAGATACTGGACATCTCCATGCAGTGGATCAGTCACCAGCAGGATCAGAGGCGGGATCGTCGATAGTTCGAGGTACCGTTCTGATCACATCTTCTATAGCTACTGCTCTTTTTGATACTGGTTCCTCTTTTTCATTCATTTCTGGACATTTTTGTGGACATGCTGAATTTGACAACTGAGTTGATGTCTTTTTCAATGGAGTTGGTAACACCGTTGGGAAAGAAGAAGGAGCATGGCCTTAGGTGCCCCTCGTGTGCACTTTCTGTGTCAGGGGTAGAGATGGAGTGGGACCTCTTGGTCTTATATATGGACCTTTTTTATGTCATACTCGAGATGGATTGGCTAGTACACTTCTAGGAACACATCAATTGCTACAGACGGCGTGTGAGTTTCACGGCACCTGATGGGAGTCATCAGGTTTTTCATAGACAATGGGATCCACGATCAAGTCGCGTAGGGCCTCCACTCCCAGAGTTGTGAAGTGTTATCTTCCAGTTATCTTCGCTTGTGCTAGAGGATGGTATTTCCAGTGAAGGTGCACTACCTCATGTAGTGAATGAATTTCCCGAGGTATTCCCAGATGATTTTTCAGGTTTCCCCCCAGAGCGTGATGTGGAGTTTTCGATTGATCTGGCGCTGACAACACAACTGATATCTCTCCCCTCTTATCGTATGACCCCCACCGAGTTGAGGGAATTAAAGATACAGCTGGAAGACTTAGAATCCAAAGTATTCATTCGCCCGGGCGTCTCTCCTTGGGTCGCTCTTGTGTTGTTTGAAAAAAAGGCCGATGGATCCCTCCGGTTGTGCATTGACTACCGAAAGATGAATAAGGTAACAATTAAAAACAAATACACTTTTCCCAGAATAGATGATTTGTTTGATCAGTTGAAGGGGGAAAAGAGGTTCTCAAAGATAGACCTGTGTTCAGGGTATCATCAACTCAGGGTGAAGGAGTCAGATATCCCTAAGACAGCCTTCCGAAGTAGGTACGACCACTTTGAGTATTTGGTCATGCCCTTAGGATTGACCAATGCTCTAGTGATATTTATGGAACTTAGGAATAGGGTGTTCCATCAGTATCTAGATTCCTTTTTTGTGGTGTTCGTGGATGACATTATGGTATACTCTTGCTCTGAGGAGGAACACGAACATCACTTGAGGATCATTTTGGGTACATTACAAGATCACCGCCTCTATACAAAGTTGTTAAAGTGCACTTTCTAGATCAGAGAGGTGAGATTTCTGGGGCATGTGATCTCAGAACATGGAGTTTCAGTGGACCCTGAGAAAATCAGTGCAGTCATGTCGTGGGAGAAACCGAAGAATGTGTTCGAGATCAAGAGTTTCCTTGGCTTGGCTGGTTATTACAGGCGATTCGTTCCGGATTTCTCTTGGATTGCTTCACCGATGACTTCCCTCACCCAGAAAGGGGTGAAGTTTGTATGGGGTCCATAATGTCAGGCATCATTTGAGGAGTTGAAGAGGCGGCTAACTACCCCCCCCCCCCCGTGCTGATTTTGCCAGAGGCTGGAAAGGGATATGTGGTCTATTGTGATGCTTCAGGTATGGTTCTTGGGTACGTGCTTATGCAGGATGATCATGTTGTCACGTATGGCTCTCGCCAACTTCGACCACATGAAAAGAACTACCCAACCCATGGCTTGGATTTGGAAGCGGTGATGCATGCTTTGAAGACTTGGCGTCACTACCTCTTTGGGGAGAAGTTTTTGGTATACTCTGATCACAAAATCTTGGCTTATATCTTCTCGCAGAAGAACCTCAACTTGAGGCAACGTTGCTGGATCGAGTACATGCAGGGGTTTGACTTTGACATTGTCTATACCCCAGGCAAGGGTAATGTAGTGGCCGACGCTTTGAGAAGAATAGTTTCAGTACAGGTTTTGAGGAATTCTAGTGATGAGTGGACATTGATGGGTCTCTTTTCTCAGATGCATGTGGAGACCAGGGAATACAGTGGAGGGGAATTCTTGGCAAGCGTCCAGTTGACTCCTTCTCTATTGGAGTTGATTCAGCAGGAACAACCCAATGATGATCTTTGTCAGTGGTCTAAGCAATTCCTTCATGGTGGGGAGACATCCTCTGATTGGTCGTCGTCTCCCGAGGGTATCTTGTGCTTCAAGGGCCGTTCAGTAGTGCCATTATCTCTGTGGAAGGTGGTGATGAAAGATAGCCACCAGTCTCAGTGGGATGTCCATCTGAGTTCCACTATGATGTATTATGATGTTCGTCGGCAGTTTTGGTGGCCTGGTATGAGACGACACATAGCATACTTTGTTTCGAGATGCTACACATGTCAGCAGGTGAAAGAAGGTGACCAAAGGCCATCCGGTTTGCTCCAACCACTACCCATTCCTACCTGGAAGTGGGAAGAGGTATCCATGGACTTCATTGTTGGCTTACCTCATACACCTCGGGGTAAGAATTCTATTTGGGTGGTGATTGATCATCTGACCAAGTCATCCCACTTCATTCCAATAAAAGATACAACTAAAGTAGATGAGTTGGGCCATTTGTATCTTCAGGAAGTGGTGAGACTCCATGGTGTACCATCAGCTGTTGTCTCAGATAGGGACCCCAGTTTCACTTATCGATTTTTTGAAGGCCTTCAGAAGGCCTTGGGGTCTCAGATTAAGATGAGCACGACATACCAACCTTAGAAGCATGGTCAGACAGAGCGGGCGAATCAGATTTTGGAGGACATGATTCGTGCATGTGTCCTGGACTTTGGAGGTTCTTGGGATAGCCATTTGGGATTTGTTGAGTTTTCTTATAATAATAGTTACCAATCCACGATTCGAAAGGCCCCTTTTGAGGCGCTCTATGGTCGGCCTTGTTGGTCCCCCTATGTTTGGCTGAGGTAGGAGAGACTTCACTCTTGGGGCGAAGACTTGTGTAGGAGACTTCAGATAAGGTCAAGTTGAACAGGTAGCGCTTATTGATAGCTCAGAGTCTTCATAAATCTTATGCTGGCTGGAGGCGTCAAGGCCGAGAGTTTTCTGTTGGTGACGGGATATTCTTAAAAGTGGCCCCTCGTCTGGGCCATCGTCGATTGGGGAAGCAAGGTAAGCTGATTCCACGGTATGTCGGGACCTTTGAGATCACCGAGCATATTGGAAAGGTGGCATACAGGTTGGCCTTACCTTCTCAGTTGACTTCTATCCATGATGTCTTCCACGTCTCTCAGTTGAAGAAATACAATCCGGATCCATCCCATGTGTTGAGCTGGGAAGAACTAGAGATAGAGCCTAACTTGTCTATTGTTGAGAGGCCGGTGAAAATAGTGGACTCCCAAGAGAAGATACTTCAAGGTAAGTCTATTCCTTTAGTCTGGGTTTTATGGCAGCATGGGAAGGATACACATGAGACATTGGAGCGAAAGTCATGGGTCGAGGAAGAGTACCCATTCTTGTTTTCCAACCAAGATTCATGTTGAATTTCGGGGGCGGAAAGTCCTTCATGGTGGGGAGAATTGTAACATAAAAGACATATTTTAAAGTTATTTTTCATTTAATTTACATATTTTCTTTGTTTTGGGGGTTTCCCTAGGTTTTAGGGAGGAATAATGAGTATTCATGAATTGGGCCAAACCGTGAGCCCAATTCGAGATTAAAAAATAATTTTTGTATCTTTTATAACTTTTTCATTTTTCAAAATTTTTCATCCATTCAAATTCCTATTTACCTCCCCTAACCTCTTAACACCACCAAGGTGATTTTGAGCATTTATAAATCCATAACCAGGGTTTATTTGGTGTTTTATCTAAGGGGTTGGGCCTGCCTGAAAGCCCAATTCCTGTTTTAAAAATAAAATTTGATTTTGTTCTAACATATTCAGTATTTGGGATTTTTTGGTGATTCCAAGTCTCACCCAAGCCCAATTAACCCAGAAGCGCATCCGAACTCTCTCCCCCCTCTTTGGAGCTATGGTTAATCTCGATTTGGTGCCGAAATTCATAGGGTTCTTCAAATCGCACAGATTTGAAGAGGTAAAATATTTATTTCATAACTCTCTCAATTCGCAATCGTTTTCCTCCATTCTAGTTCCTAAATGACCTAATACATCTTTTTCGAACTTACCCTAAATTTTGGATCTTTTAAATTTCATATACTAGAGTTTTGGAGTGATTACTTCAAGATACTTCAAGTAAATGAGCCCTTTTCTTTCCTCTTTCAAATTACTTTGGGTTTAACTCATTGTTTTTTGGGTTTCTTTGGTTATAATTGAGTTTACTAATATCCAGAAACTAGGATTTCGAACCTAGGGTTTAACTTTGGGATTTCTTGGCCAATTTGTGTGGTTTTAGGTTTGATCTAGTTCTCTCTTGGTGCGGCAGGGGTGCGATTTGATTTTCGCACGAAGATTCATGGGTTTTTGTTACTTTGGAAGGTGATTCCATTGTGTGTTCAATTTTTGTGAATTATCTTTCTGTTTTAATGGTACCTTAATGTTTCTGTAAAAATTGGTTTTAGTTTCATTTATAATGCAAATGAATTTTAAGTTCCAATTTTTGGTGAAATTGGGGGTTTTTCATTCAAATCTTTTATTGGTTCATTTTGGGCTGCCCCATAACTGAATTGTTGGTTCCATTAACGGGTATTGAACTGAAATTTTGTTTTAATGACTTACAAGTTTCAACATAGTGTGCAAAGTGGATATCTTAAAGAGCTTTGGGTGAAAAACAATGTGATGTTTTGAGAGGTTGTTTTATTGAAAATAAAATTATTTTATTTTGTGTTTTAAATGGTATAAAATGTGTGTAGCTACTGTACAATTTGTTTGTGACCAGCAGTGATATTTTATATTCAAAATTATGTGTGTTGTTTTCTGAAATTGTTTGATCACAAAAAGGGGAATCCCGGGTACCTAGGTGGGGCGGATTTGTACTAGTACGACTAGTGGATCGGATGAGTTTTGTCCCTGTTCCACTTAGCATCTGGATAACAACAACTCTAACTAAACTATTTGGATGATTATTGGGGACCAATAGATTATGGGTATGTTCCCTACTAGTGGCTCATGCACGAGGATGGATTTTTCTATGGTTACTCTACAATGAGGTACGAGGTACATAGGGCCCGAGACAACCTAGTGCTTAGGGGTGTTCCTGATTTTGATACTCATTGGATTTGTGGTATTTACCCTTGTTGTGGGTTGTTTTTGGTAGTACATTACAATAGCACACATGTCTATTTAATGTTCTGACATTCTGAAATTCTCGGATTGAAAACTTTTTTCATTTGAAAGTTACATTTCTTTGAATTTTAACACTATTTCACCTTGTGTATTAAAGATGCTTGTTTTGTTCACATTGTATTGCATGCTCTTTGGAATCATCTGGTGGTATCCTATTGGTATTAGGCTCACACCCTACTTACACCCCTTGGGTGTAAGTATACCTTCTTATGCTTGACTCGGGTAAAGGGAAGGCTAAAGGTGATGGCGGTTCGGGATGTTAGTCCCCATCGTGGGGGCGGAGTTGCGGGGACGGCTTGCTGGTGATGATCCCCTTGTCATGTGGGGTCCATGGGGATGTCCTTGTGTTGTCATTATTTGTTTTTAGACCACTTTTAGTGTCTTTAGACATATGTATTCAGATCTGGTTTTGTTAAGAATTGTTTAGCATGAAAATTCAGATTCTAATAATTGATTATTTTTTTATGATTTATGCTTTAATACTCAGGTAAATCATTCCCAAACCAGATTTGTTTGATACCCGGGCACTTGTTCCAGCCCGTGGGGATAGGGAACGCCCTTCAGGACATTCCACGGGCTGGGTTTGGTGCCGTTAATGGTGGCGAACAGATCCGGTTCGTGACAATATTCCCCTAGGATAACCCATGAAGTTTAAGAAAATCAATGGAATTTATGAATTCATTATTGAGATTTCAAATAATGTCCTTGTACCATTGTTTCAATTTATTATGATATATATATAATTACCCAAATACAAACGTCCTCTCAGTCTTTTGTGATTTTTTTATTTTTATCATAATGAAAAAAATCCTGAAATATGGCGAATGAATGATATGGATTATTATAATGATCCTAGGGAATATCATTAGAATCCTATGTAGTATTAACAAATGGTGGGATCCCAAATAGTATCCTTGGAATTTTTATATTATCATGTTCATTTCCAGATCCAGGGAAATCACTTCAGGAACCCATTCATAAAAATTTGAGGGATGTGTGTCACACCTGTAATACCTCTTATCATTAATAACATCAAGGGTTGGTATAATTCCTAAACACATCCCATAATTCTATAGTTTTAATCCATGGTGCACAAATGATCATAATAATTATTTCTATAATGGGATCACATGGTTGACACAGGTGTTCTATAGTGAAACCCAATATATATAATAAATACCTCTTATAATAACTCGGACTAAAGCCAATCATATGACTAGGGAACCCACTATGTACCACTATGTTCAATCATACCTTAAACACCCATCCTAGGTTACTCATTTTAATATAAACTCTTAGTCCAATATCATCACTCAGAAGGTACAACATCCCTCAATGTTTGGTACATCGAGTCTAAAAGGACACCCATTGAAATCTTAAATCATTGTAACATAATGGGAGATGGAATGAAACTGAAACCATTCCCAAGTTATTAGATGTGGGCATGTATGCACCCAACCCATCAATAATTCCTACCCAAATCATATCCCCAAATTAAACACATCTCTTTAGGGGGGGGGCACATGTCCAATGGTTATCTCAACTATCCCAAAGGATTTAAGTTATCATATATTTCTACATGGTCTAACCACTGATTACAATGTGATTCCCAAGGTTAAATATAAATTTTCCATAATTATGCATTAATCAAGGAACCTATGGGAATCCATATCATGGTATACTATATCCATTAATTTTTTGAAATTTAATTGAACCCTCCAAGAGGTTCATGTATCTCATTACACATATTTATAATCAAGTCATAGACATTGATATTTGATCAATTAAATTGGTTTCTAAGGGTCAATCATGGATCTAGAAACCTAGTATGTATAGTGGTGTTCAAATAAATATATTTATATCATTATAAAAAAAATTTTGGTCACTCTCTGGTGGTCAGACCACATATCACATGCATATAAACCTAATGCATAGACCACTTGGAAAATCATAGGGATCGCCAACATCATATGGAGTTAATCCATTTACGTAAATCCCAACCACCATTACATAACCTCGTACAAACCACAATCACACCCATATCATCTACTATGATCGAACATCAATATATATTTATATTGATTCATTTAATTCTAATAATTAATAATTAATTAAAAATATCAATTTAAATAGGTATGATTCCTAAAATCTCACACCATCATCATTTTATCACCATAACGTTGAGAAATAAGTTATTGACCAATATTGAGACTCACTTGATCATATTTCACATAAAATACCTAATTATTATGCCCAGTTCAACAAAAATATATATCCAATTTCACCAAAAACCATAATAAAATCCATCTAGACTTGTATCTTAATCAAAATAGTGAGTATTAGTCCTTCCTATAACACCCCATAATTTTTGTTTAAAAATAATACTCTGTTAGATTGTTTGTACATCATGAAATATCATGATTAAAACAATCTAAAATATACCATTATTGTAGCAGTGAGGGTGCTATAGCTGGTATTGTAGCAGTCCGAGTATTATAGCTATACTATTCACCGAAGGGATCTTTAGGCAAAAAAATTGGGCTTTCAAGCCTTGTAGTAAGAACACTTGGTCTTGTGATTTTGGGAAATGTAATTTGTCTCCCTCCACCCAGTTAGAAATAGGTCCTTACATTAAATAATAAAATGAGGCTTTGGCCCCATCCTTTAAAAATGCCTTAAAGCCCGAAACCCTTGCATAGCTAGGTTCATGGTTTGAAAAACTATGTGAATCCCATGTGGCTCCCCTGTTCAATTTTTAATAGACATATTTCATGTTTATTTGACCATTGTATGAGGATTTAGTAAATGGTGTGACACCCTTACATGGATTGATGGTTGAGGTTCATGGTTAGAAATAGCCATACCCTAATCATTCACCTCCCTCCGCTTTTTCAAAAACCAATATTCCGAGCCCAGAAACCATTGATATAATTTAGTAGAATTCATTGATTTTTATTAAATTATATGGGTTTATTATGAGACCTGAAGATGAGACGTAATGCGCTTCTGATGCCCAATGTGCTCGGAATGGTCCATCAAAAAATGATATGTTTTAAATAGAATGTGTGAGTGCTTTTTAGGGAAAGTGGAATAAATAATTAATGGGAACCCATATCAATAATATGAGGGGACTGTTGCATTTAGAGTATAAGGTTTACCCTATCCATGACATAATATTTGTTGGCATGGGTATCTAGGGGGGAAACCTGAAAATGGCATAACAGTAAATAAAATTATTAAATAAAATTATCTTATTTGAAAAATCCTTATATCTTGCAAATGGTGACTTGAATAGAAAATATGATAACAACACTGAGAATATAGGGGAATTCATTTCTTAAGAAGATCCTAACATTGGCCGGCACGGGCCAATAATGGAATGTTATTTTTTCTGAAAATAAAATAATTAAATAAAGTAATTAATTTTTCAACTCTTTATAACTCATGAACAGTAACAAAAAAAGAAAATCATAGACCATTGTATCACTCATGATGGTATGATATCCTTAGGCAGAGCCTAACATTGGTCGGTGTGGGACGACTGTGAAAGTTAGTTTTTCGGATGTAACCATAAATAAAATAATTTAAATAAAAAAATATTTTATTATTAAAATCATTATTACTCAAAAATAGTAACTCGGAATAAAATTTTGATACCACCATTGATTTCATAATGATATTTTCCCCATAGGAGGGTTCTAACCTCGAACAGGGTGGGTTCAGGGTAAATGGTAATTTTTTGTCTTTTTGAAGATAAAATAAAATAAAAATAAGAATGTTTAATTTATTAAAAAAGTGTGTTTCTCTATAATTAATTGTTGATTGATATGTTTTAAAATCATAAATAAAATAGTTTAATAAAGATTAAACTCAAGAATAATATAAATATTGTTTTATAATTGAAGAAACATAACAATGTAGTGACTCAACGTAATAGAAACGTTGAAACGTGTTTCCTCCATTATTGGAAAAACAGAGCTACGAGATCTAGGAATGAAAATAGAGATTTCTCTGAGGCCTTAGAGGAATTTAGTTGGTGAGTGATGAATGACAATGAATAATGAAATGCCAACGATTATGGATCACAGATCGAGGGACGACGAGATGACGGATCGTGACATCTCTTAACTGATTGCCAACAAAGATCAAACCTCAGTGCCGACCAATCCTATTTTCTAGGTATGGGTTTATTCATTGTGAATTTATTTTCCTGTTCCTTATTTATAATACAATGAACACGGACCAACCAACAAACATTTTGGTCTACGGGTCATATGTTCTTTCGAGATGTGTTTTGACTTGTAGGAGTTTAAGGGAATGTGATGCATGAGATTTTTTCTTCCTAATTAAACCATCTAACGAGGAAGAATCCAAGATGATACAAATCACAGCTATGATTTGAACATCAAGCTTCGCTTCTGTGTTCTCCCATACTATTTATTTTCATAATTGTGGCTTATAAACAAGTTGTCGTTGCACCTTAGACCCATGGAACAAGGTCCCGAGAATAAATATCTATCCTTTAGATGACACCAGGGTGGTGCAACGATGATGGAATGGAACACCCATGATGACATGGGTCCGGCAGCTAGACGGATGGAATCAAAGGTGGTGGGAGGATTATGTAGTAGCAGAATGGGGGAGGCGGTGCACTACAATGGACTAGGCCATGACCACTGGTACGCAACAGTATGGGATCGTGACTCGGGTAGGGCACCATGTCTAGCATAGAAGGCCCCGACCAGTAGGCCGCAACAGTGAGAGAGGTGGCACACCCCAGTGGAATGCCAAGGTGGAAGTTCAAGGTGGTGGTGCCAATCATGGAACCACGTTAGGTGGATAGGCCATTGGGGCTGGCAGCGGCATGCACAAGCACGCGGTCCCTGGTGGAACATATGTGGATGGAGGAGGATGGCCTCAGCCGGATGGGTGGTTGCACGAATTGGACGGTAGTTCAACATTTGAGCTAGACCCGTGTTGGCCATCTAATACCGAACAAGCTGAATGGGAAACTGTGCCACTGGGTGGCCTAGCTGGTCTGAGCAGAGCTGACTATGTTGGACTAGACTAGATGAGAACCGCATCATTGGGCGACCCGATTGGCTAGATCCACAGCTAAACTAGGCTGGGTCTAGAAAGGCCCGAGGTACCTGGCCGATGAGCCAGACCTGATCGGATTGGCCATGAGACAACTGGGTCGGGTTGGGTCAGGGAAAATAAGTCGGGTCATGTGGGACCCCAAGTTTGGGTTGGACAGGTCAGTCAAACCACATCGATCTGGGCCCAGAAGTAACATGCACGTGTTTATAGAAAAACACAAATATCTTTTAGATCAGGTGTTTGATTAATGTTTTGTTTATGGTGTTGGGACTCTTGAGATGAGTCGGTCCTTTGGGTATACTCTAATTGATTTTTTGGGTCAGTCGAGATATGACTGATGGCTTGATAGGTAGATTCTTCTAGAATCATCTGCGCTGGAGAGCAGGAATCCTATGGCTGGCTGTGACACAATGGATTTGACCTGTGGACATTAGTGGTCTAGTAGCCGAGTGGACCTATGTTGTCCAGTATCTGAGAAGAAAAATATGGTCGAGTATCCAAACAAACCACAATGATCTAGTAGCCGAGCTAACCCCAGTGGTTTGGTAGCCAAGCGCACCTTAGTGGTATAGTAGCTCTACATTCCTTAGTGGTCTAGCAGCAGACATCAGTGGTCGAGTGGATGAGGGGACCTCAGTGGTGTAGTAGTTGAGTAGATCGTAGTGGTCTAGAAGCCGAATTCACCTCATTGACTCATAAGTGAGAAGTCTGTCAACAATGTATTGTGATTTATCTTTATGAATGATAATAATAATAAATTTTCCTTGAGTTATACCTAGTGTGAGTGGTATTTTTCTATTTTTTTCATTACATTCATGCTTTCTCTTATTTCCTTTTTTGTATGGTTCCCTACTGAGTATTTTGATTCTCAAACCTGCACAGGCTTCACCCACACCTTTCGTGTCTCGAGCTACTGATCAATATTTTGAAAGAGATCTTAGGGGTTTAGGACAAGGTGGTTCCCAGTTAGATGGGACAGACTTGTGTTCTTCTACCAGTACTGGAATATACGCTTCATCTACCCTTCATGTAGGGCCTTGAGAAGATAGACCATGTTAGTTCTATTTTTCATTGTGGTTTTGGGCTTGTATTTTATCCCCTTTGTACTTTTACATTGTACTGTAATCTCAGTAGTTGTCTCAATAAAATTTTTGGTTTACTTTTTGTTTAAATTCAACAATTTTATCTTTGTGCGTTTATACATTATAGCATCCCTCCTTTTTATTACATAATCATTCATTACATTACACAAAACTGAGGATCTTTAAGGTTTAGTGTCTTGGAAACAAGGAACATAATACATGAAAACAACATGAAACATTCTTCTTAAACACTTGAAAGGCTTCTCCTTAAGTTCATCCTAGGTTCATTACTGCATCTCATAACCTAGGGACATACATCAAAAGAAAGGGTGAGCAGAAGGCCCAGTAAGGGAAACAAGAGAAACATTTTACATTTGAACTTGAGATACTTCAATAAGGTCATGAAAAGAACTTTAAGGCATGAGAAGGAAATCATGAGGCCTTTCATAATAAAAATAACATTTTTCATAACCTGAAGATGTGGCTACATCATTTAACATAGACAATCATGAACATATCACCATGTTCCATTCCCAAGGTGACATTTGAAAATTACCAAGGTTATTCACCAAGGTACTGTGAAAATTGTAATCTCTAGTGGTTACATAATTACCCAATGCATTGGAGCGCTATCAGGGCGCAACCTTAAATTTTTCTTTATTATCATGTGAGAAACATATATCATCATCTAACATTTCATAAATAACCCATATAGCATAAATTAAGTGGGTTTCATTTCATAATCATAACGTTTTAAAAACTGCTTTGAAGACATGATCTTAATGTCACTTTAAACCCATGGAAAGGGAAAGCGGGTCACATGTATTTAAATCTCAGAATTTAAAATAGAAAATTTTGATATATATGTGAATACACTTGTAGAAACAAGAGCTTTGATTATTCACTTTATAACATAAAATAATTTTGAAAAAAGAGAGAGGCATTTTGAGATGAAAATTCGGCAGCATAACGACTATGTTTCAGGGTTTTAGAAAACATTGAAAGGAGAGGGGACATGGGTCAAACATTCATAAATGACCCATAAAACATTAGGGGAACAGAATAAGAAGGATATATGAACATGGTAATGAAATTTGAAGGACATACCATTTGAAATGAAAAACATGGAAGGAAGACAAAAATTAGATTTCTCTTATGAAAATTCGGCAGCCTAACGACATCACCTAAACATCATCAAAATGATTTGAAAAGATAAAATAGGGTCTCTCATAATGTGAACATAAGTGTTCAGTATGATCAATATAGATATCATACCCCGACATAATAAAATAAAGTACTTGAAAGACTTGACAAGAAAGTAGAATTTTGAAAAGAATGAGAAGGGTGAAAGAATCCCCTTAAAAATTCGGCAGCCTAATGGCATCACTTAAAAATTCATACAATGAATTGATAAGAGAAAAAGGTGGTATCTCATCATGTGAACATGAAAAGGGCAGTAATATAAATATAGAAGAACATACTCCAACATAAGAACATTCAGTATAAAAGAAATGACATAAAAAAGATTACTTGAAAAGAAAGAGAGAGGTCAGATCCCTTACCTTAAAACGTAACTCTTAAAAATCGAAGGATTGGACCTTGAGGGCTTGGGGGGAAACTTGGGAGGAATCCTTGTGAGGTAAGGAGACCAAAAATTAGTTGGGGGAGTGTTGGGAGAGAAAAATAAAGGAGGAAAGGGTGGGTATTTATAGGGGAAAGTGAGGGGACAAGGCATTAATGGCCAAGGGACACCTCAGAAGTTCTTTTCTCAAAACCATGTGCTCTCCCATGGCATTTACCATGGAGATGGGACAAATGGGGCCCCCAATAAAATAATTCATCACCTTTTTCCAGCCAACCCTTAAAATATCTCATGACATCATCATGACACAGTTATGATGTCCTCAAACATACCGAAACCCTAAAACTGCATTTTTACTATTCACTAAAAAAATTCATCTTTCTTAGAAAAATCCCAAAATTTAACCATAACCAAATATCAATGCTCTAATTACATTTATGAACTCCATTTTATAAAAATAATTTTCTAAATATTTTTAATTTAATTTTTAAATAAAAAACTATTCACCAAGAATTCATTTTTTTAGAAAAATCCCCAAAAATTACAACAACATAATATCGATGCTCTGAGTTCAAAAATAAATTTTATTTTATAAAAATAATTTTCTAATTAATTTTAATTAAATTTTTAATTAAAAAACACTATTCACCCGAAAAAACTAATACTTGACTAATAATTTATGAAACCGTTATTTACCCATTTTATTGAATCTCATTACTTAATCAAGGTGTCTAAATTATATTAAAACTTTCTTTAAGTGAGATTACTAATCCATTTTGTCACATAACTAATCATAAGCGTAAAATTACTATTCATAATTTACTATTCATCAAAAATTAAGTTGATCTTATTAGACTCCAAATTCATTACTGAACAATTTTGCAGAAGACCATTTTTTGAAAATAATTACACATCATTAATTATTTAAGGTTAACATAAATATTTTAAAATATATTTTTTCCAAAATTCATCAATAAAATACATCCCAAAATTATCCGGACATTTGAAATTTCACAAACATCACTAAAGGAAGAAATATTAATTTATTCATCCCAACGGATTACACAAAGAAGCTACGGTCTCGTCACATAGCCCCTTATAACACCAACATATAACCTAAGTGTAAGCTGTGCTATGGTGAGAGAATCTAAGGGAGGCTCAGATAACATTTCCCTAGTAGTAATCTATACTAACTTGAACTTCTCCCGTATGCGTTTTCGTTCAAGCTTGACACGCAGGAGTTCGGCTTGGGCTTGGTCCAAAGCGAAGCCCAAAGATACCACCTCCTTCCCAAGCTCTGATAAGTGGGCTTCATAAGGTTCGAGTCTACTGGATGAAGCCATCGACTCCTCTTTCTGCATTAACCATTAACATCTCTATTAAATCGTTAAGAGTATGTTAATATACTATTTAAAAAGTTTGGGTCGTTACATTCATCCCCCCTTAAGAAATTTCATCCCCGAAATTTTATACTTGAGGCCTAGTCAAAAAGGTGAGGGTACTTTTACATCATTGTTTTCTCAGGCTCCCAAGTCACTTCTTCATAATTATGATTCCCCCACAACACTTTCACAAGGTGGGTGGTCTTGTTTCGTAGAACCTTGTCTCTATGGTCTAAGATCTCCACTGGATGCTTCTCATAAGAGAGGTCATGTTCCAGTTGTACCATCTCTGGGTTCAGTACATACGAAGGGTCGAGTATGTACTTCCTCAAGAGAGATACATGGAAGACATCGTGAACTTGAGCTGGGTTCGGTGGAAGTTCTAGACAATAGGCCACTGCTCTTATGTGATCACGGATTTCATAGGGGCCAATGTACCTAGGGCTGTGCTTCCCTTTATTCCCAAACCGCATGACTCTCTTCCATGGAGAAATTCTAAGGAAGAATTTATCACCAAAACCAAACTCCAAGCCCCTTTGAAGGTTGTCAACATAGCTCTTCTGCCGACTCTGAGCGGCCTTTATGTGTTATTGGATGGCATGAACCTGTTCTGTCATCTCTTTCACAAGATCAGGCCCAAGAAGCATTCTCTCACCAGTTTCATCCCAATAGGTAGGAGTTCTACATCACTTTCCATATTGAGCTTCATAGGGTGCCATGTGAATACTCAAAAGGAAGCTGTTGTTGTAGGAGAACTCAACTAATGGAAGGTGTTGATCCCATCCTCCTTTAAATTCCATTAAGCATAATCTCATCATGTCTTTGAGTGTCTGAATAGTCCTTTCAGATTGGCTATCAGTTTGAGGATGATAGGCCGTACTAAAATTCAATTCAGTATTCACAGAATGTTGGAGACTTCTCCAGAATTTTGATGTGAATCTTGGATCACGATCAGACATGATGGATAGTGGTACCCCATGCAGCCTTACCACTTCCTTCACGTATATCTTGGCAAGTTGATCCAGAGAGAAATCTTCCCGAATAGAGATAAAATGGGCGGTCTTGGTGAGATGGTCCACAATCACCCATATCGAATTTTTTCCTTTGGATTTTTTCAGGAGACTAGTTACAAAGTCCATGGTGATATTATCCCACTTCCATACTGGTTTGGGTAGCGGTTGTAATACCCCCTTAGGAAGTTGTCATTCTGCCTTTACTTGCTGACACACCAGGCACCTTGTAGTGAAATCAGCAATCTCCCTCTTCATGTTATCCCACCAATAATGATCACGAAGGTCTCTATACATTATAGTGCTTCCCAGATGTATAGAGAAAGTAGAGATATGAGCTTCATCCATCAGGTATTTCTTTATCTCCGGAATAGATGGAACACATAGTCTTGTATGAAATTTCAATACACCTTCTTGATCAATATTGAAATCAGGGAACTTCCAATCCTTTTCAGCCTCAAACTTCTCCTGCATAAAAGGATCTTATTTTTTAGCCTTCTTGATCTTCTCTATTAATGAAGGTTGAGAAATCATTTGGGATAAGGTTGATGATGTCCCTTCCCTTACAATTCCCATGTCCAGTTTTACTAGATCTTTAATCTAGGGATATCCTAGGATCCTCTTTGTTGCCCGAAAAACAGAATCATTCCTGCTTAATGCATCCGCAACTTTGTTTGCTCTTCTAGGGTGATAATGAATTGAACAATCATAGTCTTTAATAAGCTCCAACCATATCCTTTGTCTAATGTTCAATTAATTCTGTGTGAAAATATACTTTAAACTTTGGTGGTCGGTGTATATATCACATTTCTCCCCATAAAGATAGTGCCTCCATATCTTTAGAGGAAAAACAATGTCCGCTAGGTCTAGATCATGCGTAGGATAATTCTTCTCATGAATCATCAACTGTCAAGATGCATAAGAAATTACCTTTTCATTTTGCATGAGGACGCACCCAAGACCATTCAGAGATTCATCGCTAAAAATAATGAATCCTTCTCCGATAGAGGGTAGTGTTAACACAGGTGTAGTAACCAATCTCTTCTTCATGTCTTGGAAACTATCCTCGCATTCCTTTGTCCAGATGAACTTAACCCCTTTTGATTCAACTTGGTTAGCGGATTAGAAAGCCGTGAAAAGTTTTTCACAAACCTCCAATAATATCCTGCTAAACCAAGGAAACTATGAATCTCAGTTACTGTTGTGGGTTGAAGCCACTCATCCACAACCATTGTCTTTGTAGGGTCAAACGAGATTCCTTTATTGGTTACGATGTGCCCCATGAAAGCCACTTGTTGTAACCAAAACTCACACTTGCTGAACTTTCTAAAGAGACTTTCCTTCTGAAGAGTTTTCAAAATAACCCTCAGATGATCTTCATCCTCCTCACGAATTTTTGAATATATCAAAATATAATCAATAAAATCTACCACAAAGTTATCAAGGTAGTCCTTAATGACTCTATTCATCAAATCCATGAAAATAGCAGGAGCATTAGTCAAGCCGAAAGGCACAACAGTAAACTCA
The DNA here is from genome assembly GCA_963277665.1 of Viscum album. Lineage (NCBI taxonomy): Eukaryota > Viridiplantae > Streptophyta > Magnoliopsida > Santalales > Viscaceae > Viscum > Viscum album. The sequence goes on along the minus strand of OY728160.1, from coordinate 893,250,442 downwards.
TAATGACCATATCTTGATCGGAAGGCAGTCTTTGGAATATCTTTCTTCTTCACCCTCAGTTGATGATAACCAGATCAAAGGTCAATCTTGGAGAAGAATTGATCCCCATGAAGTTGGTCAAATAAATCATCAATTCTTGGAAGAGGGTATTTGTTCTTGAATGTGATCCCATTCAGTTCTCTATAATCAATGCATAGCCGCATTGATCCATCCTTCTTCTTCACAAAGAGAACTGGTGCTCCCCAAGGAGACACACTTGGTCAGATAAACCCCTTCTCCAACAGGTCTTGGAGTTGTTTCTTTAACTCTTCTAGCTCCACATTTTTCATTATATACGGAATCTTTGATATCGGTTGAGACCCATGTACGAGTTCAATGGAGAACTCTACCTATCTTTCTGGGGGAGGTCTAGGTAACTCCTCAAGAAATACATCCATGTATTCCTGAACAATCAGAACATCTTCCATTTGTATTCTCCCTTTTACTTAGTCATCATCACCGATTAACTCCATAAAGAAATCTATAGGAGGTGCTTATAGATGGGGATCAGTTCGGGATATCTCTCCTTGGAAGATAACTGTAGGTTGTTTATTCAAGACTACTGAGATTTCCTTACTTCTGCATTTTATCATAGCATTATACTTTGAGATCCAGTCCATCCCTAGTATAACTTCGAATTCCAACATGGGAATGACTATTAGATTTGAGATAAGATTGTGCTCACTAAAGTAAACACTAGAGTCTCTAAACATTATTGATTCATGGATAATCCCACTTGGAGTCTTTACTAACAATTCTACCTCAAGCAGTTCAAGGATTGATTCTACATTCCTTGCAAACTTGGAGGAAATAAAGGAATGCTTAGAACCATAATCAAACAAATTATTTTCTAGTTTTGAGAGGACAATAGGAGTACCTGCTACCACATCGTTCGGAGCTTCAACTTCAGTTGTTGTGATAGAAAAAGCACAACCTTTCTCCCTTGGCCTTTTCTGAGGTTGATGGTGATTCCCCTCCACCGCCCTCGGATTTGGAAATTGATTATCAAAGTGCCCAAGCTGTCCACAATTGAAGCATGTGACTTCAAGTAGGGCCAGAACCATCTTTCCTCTATCGTTAGTGTTGGGAAGTTGATGCTTCACATCACTACGACAATTCCGAGAAATATGGCCTTCTTTTCCACACCTGTAGCACTTACCACATCCGATCAAGCAGTTCCCTGAATGCTTCTTCCCACATTTATTGCATGTGGCATGTTGCATATGCTTTCCACCTCTTTCCTGATCAAAACTTCTTCCCAGGATTGGTTCTAGAGTTCTCTTCTTCTCATTAGATTTGTGAGACCACAATGTCTCCCCAAACTCTAGTTCAACTTTCATAGCACTTTGAACTATTTCTTCAAAGCTATCATAGTCCCTTTTGGCTAGATTCTTCCGCAGATGAGGTCGTAGTCCACCAAAGAATCTATCAACCTTCCCATTAGGGTCCATGACAAAGCTTGATTTATAAGGAGAATTCCTTGTGAAGTTCATCTCGTAGGTTCCATCTGATTCATTCTCCTCCTGCTTCAGCTCGAGAAATTCTTTCTCCATTCTTGTTCTCATAGAACAAGGGAAATACTTATTAAAGAATATTCCCCGGGACTCTTCCCACTCCATAGCTTCCATCTCTCCTCATGGATTCTTGTTTTTGATCAGTGACCACCACTGATCAGCTTCTCCCTCTAGGTGGTAAATAGCAAGGGTGACTTTTTCTTGTTACGAACAATGAAGTATAGAAAAGATCTTTTCAATAGAGCTTATCCATTGTTCCGTAACCAATGGGTCAGTAGATCCACTGAATGTTGGTGGTCGTTGTCGCATGAAGGACTCAACAGAATGTTGTTCCCTTTGTGGTCAGATCGGCCTCTCAGCTTGATTCAAGTTATTACTCATAACTTGATTCAGTTGGTTCATCATTTGCATGAATGTTTCCATTCCTGCTTCCATCGGAGGGCCGTCAGCACATGGTGCATTGAGGTCACCATCTGCACGGTTCCTCCTATTCCCCGCCATTTTCTAAAAGAATAAACCCTTAGTGAGAAACTTATTTCATTTATTAATCTTTTAACTAAGACTTCATTCTTATACAATTACACTTCTCTATAATTCCTTCATAATGATTCAATAGAAGCTTGTGATTAACCAAACATATCCCCCAGGAGTGTCATAACCAAGAGTGCAGCAAGGCCCATTATTGAGCACCAGTTCACGTTCGAGTCTAGCTCAAAGCGGTGTTTTCGGGTTTTACCCCTATGTACATCTGTGCCAGAGCCGCCTCTACCTGCTCGTATCCAGACAGGGATGTATTTGTTTGATAAACCACTTACTCAATACTTACCAAAATACCTAGAAGTTTTCCTATATTTAACTTTTCTATAGGGTTATTACTAAAGTTTTTATATCCTAATTTACACAAATAACCAAACCATAATTTGATACCAATTATAGCATCCCGCCTTTTTATAACATAAAATTTAATTACATTACACAAAACTGAGGATCTTTAAGGTTTAGTGTTTTGGAAACCAGGAACATAATACCTGAAAACAACATAAAACATTCTTATTAAACAATTGAAAGGATTCTCCTTAAGTTCATCTTAGGTTTATTACTGCATCTCATAACCTGGGGACATACATCAAAAGAAAGGGTGAGCAGAAGGCCTAGTAAGGGAAAGAAGAGAAACATTTTACATGTGAACTTGAGACTGTTCAATAAGCTCATGAAAAGAACTTTAAGGCATGAGAAAGAAATCATGAGGCATTTCATAATAACAATAAAATTTTTCATAACTTGAAGATGTGGCTACATAATTTAACATAGACAATCATGAACATATCACCAAGGTCCATCCCCAAGGTGTCATTTGAAAATTATCACGGTTATTCACCACGGTATCGTGAAAATTGTAATCTCTAGTGGTTACATCATTACCCAATGCATTGGAGCGCTATCAGGGAACACCCTTAAATTTGCCTTTATTATCATGTGATCCACATATATCATCATCAAACATTTCATAAATAACCCATATATCATAAAATAAATGGGTTTCATTTCATAATCATAACGTTTTAAAAACTGCTTTAAAGACATGATCTTAATGTCACTTTAAACCCAAGGAAAGGGAAAGCAGGTCTCATGTATGTAAATCCCAAAATTTAAAATAGAACATTTTGATATATATGTGAATACCCTAGTAGAAATTAGAGCTTTGAGTAGTAAATTTATAACATAAAATAATTCTGAAAAAAGAGAGAGGCATTTTGAGATGAAAATTCTACAACATAAAGGCTATGTTTCTGGGTTTTAGAAAACATTTAAAGGAGAGGGGACATGGTTCCAATATTCATAAATGAACCATAAAACAGTAGGGGAACAAAATAAAAAGGATAAATGAACATGTTAATGAAATTTTAAGTACATACCATTTGAAATGAAAAACATGGAAGGAAGACAAAAATTAGATTTCTCTTATTAAAATTCGGCAGCCTAATGGCGTCACTTAAACATCAAAAAAATGATTTGAAAAGATAAAATAGGGTCTCTCATCATGTGAACATAAGAGTTCAGTATGATAGATATAGAGATCATACCCCGACATAATAAAAAAATAACTTGAATGACTTGACATGAAAGTAGAATTTTGAAAAGAATGAGAAGGGTGAAAGAATCCCCTTAAAAATTCTGCAGCCTAACGACGTCACTTAAACATTCTTAAAAAGAATTTATGAGAGAAAAAGGGGGTCTCTCATCATGTGAACATGAAAAGGGCAGTAATATGAATATATAATAACATCATCCAACATAATAACATGGAGTATAAAAGCAATTACATTAAAGAGATTACTTGAAAAGAAAGAGAGAGGTCGGATCCCTTACCTTAAAACGTAACTCTTAAAACTCAATGGTTTGGACCTTGAGGCTTGGGGGCACCTTGAGAGGACTTATTGGGAGGTAAGGAGACCCGAAATTCGTTGGTGGAGAGTTGAGAGTGAAAACTAATGGAGGAAAGGGTGGGTATTTATAGGGGAAAGTGAGGGGACAAGACATTAATGGCCAAGAGACACCTCACAAGTGCTTTTCTCAAAACCATGTGCTCTCCCATTGTATTTACCATGGAGTTAGGCCCCATGGGGTCCCCAATACAATAAATCATCACCTTTGGCCGGCCAACCCTTAAAATATCTCATGACATCATCATTACACAGTTATGATGTCATTAAACATACCGAAACCCTAAAACTGCATTTTTATTATTCACTGAAAAATTCATCTTTCTCAGAAAAATCCCAAAATTCCACCTTAACCAAACATAGATGCTCTAATTAAATTTATGAACTCCATTTTATAAAAATAATTTTCTAAATATTTTTAATTTAATTTTTAAATAAAAACAGTATTCATCGAGAAATCATTTTTTTTCAGAAAAATCCCCAAAAAGTACCATAACATAATATCGATGCTCTGAGTTCAAAAATAAAGTCCATTTTATAAAAAAATTCTAATTATTTTTAATTAAATTTTTAATTAAAAAACACTATTCACCTGAATAAACTAATACTTGACTAATAATTTATGAAACTGTTATTTACCCATTTTATTGAATCTCATTACTTAATCAAGGTGCCTAAATTATATTAAAACTTTCTATAAGTGAGATTACTAATCCATTTGGTCACATTACTAATCCTAAGCGTAAAATCACTATTCATAATTTACTATTCATCAAAAATTAAGTTGATCTTATTAGACTCCAAATTCCTTACTGAACACTTTTGCAGAAGACCATTTTTTGAAAATCATTACACATCATTAATTATTTAAGGTTTACATAAATATTTTAAAATATATTTTTTTCAAAATTCATCAATAAAATACATCCCAAAATTATCCGATCATTTGAAATTTCACAAACATCCCTAAAGGAAGAAATCTTAATTTATTCATCCCAACGGATTACACAAAGAAGCTACAGTCACGTCACATAGCCCCTTATAACACCAGCATATGACATAAGTGTAAGGTGTGCTATGGTGAGAGAATCTGAGGGAGGATCAAATAACATTTCCCTAGTAGAAATCTCTACTAACTTGAACTTCTCCCGCAGGAATTTCCGTTCAAGCTTGACACGCTGGAGTTCGGCTTGGCCTTGGTTCAAAGGGAAGCCCAAAGATGCCACCTCCTTCCCAAGCTCTGATAAGTGGGCTTCATAAGGTTCGAGTATACTAGATGAATCCATCGACTCCTCTTTCTACATTAACCATTAACTTCTCTATTAAATCGTTAAGAGTAAGTTAAAAAGTTTTGGTCGTTACATACATGGTTAAAGAAAATTGCTTTCCCTTTTTGGATATTCCTACCCGGTGTTTTTCTTCAGTCCCAGGCCTATGGAAGGCATTATTTTGGTAGTCATGGCATGGGCCCTGGGGGATGGGTTGTGAGAATGTTTTATCAGAGGATTTCGGTTCTACATTAAGAACCAACAATCTTTGAGTTTGGTTTGGGACAACAATGTTAGGTGTTATGAGATAGGGTTTTAGGATAGGGGATATAATGTTGGTGCAGCAGCCAACATCTCCATACACCAGGACCCCAAATTATTTTTTTGAATTGATACATGAAAACACTATTTGTAGGGGAAAAAGGATTCTACATGTATCATATAGTAATGGGTTTAGTTTTGCATATCTTACTGGAGAAATCATACCAGGTATATTCTGTTGATCATGGTACATCTTGTTTTGTTTCAAAATTCTTCCACATTGATAGAAAGTCAAGATTCCACCACATGATCATGAGAATGGTCTGTGGGGTGATCAGAAGGATAAAGGGGTTCTTCTAATAGACAACAGCACCGGGTGGTATACCATATATAAAACTAAAAGTTGTGTACTACATAGTAATCTTAGTACCAGAGGATGAGATTCAGGGGATGAGGTCACTTCACGGCATTCCACGATAGAGACCCCACAGGTTCCATGGTGATCCCAACTCACTAGCGGCTATGTGGTGGATAGAGGTGGTGACTGAGTTTTTTTCCAAGTCAGGACACCATTAGATCATATGAAGTTCCTGGTAGTGTGGGTTCTACGTGTCTCAACAGGGCAATGGTGTGGTTTATATTACTAAAAATTACAATTAGTTTACTCTTCCGAGGTAATTGATTTTGAAAATTTCTCAAAGAAGGGGATATCACCATAAAAGCATTGTTATATGCACCCCCAAGAGCTTATACATCTTTTGTAGGATAACATGACGATAAATGAGTTTCATCGAGGTGTACCAACAAGTCCGGTTACTCTATGAATTCGATACGACTAGTCTTTCAGGGATTAGATCTTCAAGTGTGGTTTGTTTAGGGACATTTGAGCCACCACTATTCCTATGTGAATTACTACTTACGCTAGGTTTTTATATATAACCCTTATGGAAAAAAATCATTTGGATGAGCATATATATCCAGTAGACATCAGCAGTGGGAAAGCAGGAAGCTGAAGATAGTATCATTGACTTGGACGTGTGATAAGTTCCGAGAAGAGGTCCCAATATAGGGGGTCTATAGTGTAAGGATCATATGGTTAGTATAGTAATCCTAGAAAGAGGTAATTCTTTTTAAATTATGGTAGGGAACATCTCACTAGAGATTGTCTAACCTGTCGTGCAGACAATGGAACTGTGGATGTGCTACTGAGGTAGAGACATCGATAGGAACTGATGAATATACAAGGTAGAATATGTGGAAGAGGAGCTTGGAGAATAGTAAAATGTGATATATATTTCAACATGTTATAACCACCACACCAATGTGGTTCACACCAGTCTCAGGGAGATGGACGATAGGGGATGTGTGTGGCTACATGCAGTCAGAAAAATGACCCAAGAACTCCATGGATCATTCAATGTATGGTCTGTGACTACTCTCATATGCCTTATTAATATACATGTGTTTTAATCATTCCATATCATCATTATTATCTTTGAAGTATTTGATTTTCAAGTTAAACCATTAACATGAAACTTATATATAGAGAAAATTAGGGGAGGAGACTCAATAATCACACTTATGTCAATGTTGTGATCTTACCCATGAGGTGAGAGTTTCTATTGGAAACTCTTGGTGGTGACATCAAAGATTTATGACGTTAGTTTGGGTATGGAAAGTTCATCCATAGTTTGTGCGAATATTTAATATTTTTGGAAAAATTATGTGATATATCTGCATCATTGGCATGTGGTTTTCCTTAGTTATCCAAAAAAATTAAACCTCAGAAACATGGTATAGACTCATGCATAGGAGGGTGAAGCCGATCATTATTGAGTTCACTAGGTTTACCCTTGGGTAAGTGAATGTTATGTGTTTTCATTTCCTAGTAGTAGAGGAGAAATATGAAGATGTGCTCCCTAAGATGTTCTTGGTTTACCTCCCTATAGAAAGGAAGAATTATACATTTTTATACACCCCATGATAGAACTGATCTCAACATCCGTATATCAGGTGAATTTCTTAGAGCATCATGTGTAGAGGGTGCACGTAAAGTACATTGAAAAGATGGTCTTGTTGAGAACCACTGTCTCCCCATGGGAAGCCCCATTATCATTTTATATAAAGGAAAACAAGAACTTGTGGTTATTTATAGAATTCTGGTGCCTGAATCAGGTGACCAGGAAGAATAAGTACCCTCTACCTAGGACCAATGATTTATTTTATTTGTTGAATGGGGCATCCATTTTAATGGATGAAATGTTTCTTGTATGATTCTGAGTAGTTAAGATAGAGTTTCACAAGCACCCCAACCATGAGGTTTCTATATGAGGGAGTCAAGTACGTAGTGTTCTACAATGCACCATGAACCAAACATGGTTTTGTACTGATGTAGAGGAAAGTATTGATTACCTATGGTTAAATTCAGTTGAGACAACTAGAGTAGAACTATGTGACCCATGATATTGAGTAGGTAGTGGTAGTCTTCACATTGAAGATGTGGTGACACTACCTTATGGGAAAATCGATTATCATCTACTCTAACAATAAGAGTCTCAAGTATATATTCTATCAGATGGATTTAACCTAGAGATAAAGTGGTTGGTCGAAGTCCCTCCAGAATTATGACTCTGATGTATACTATACTCCTAGGAAGGGGAACGTGGTGGCAGATGATGTCATTTGGAAATCGATTTTATAGCTACTAAATGAGGCCTCAGAGTAGTTTTCCTCACTTCAAATATCCATCGTGCATAGATAGGAGAATTATTTTATTTAGTCGATGGTATTTTATCCTCCACAATGATTCCAGGATTCACAACTTTAAAATTGGAGTTGTGAGACTACTAGTTCCCACATATCCACAGGGAATGCCCCTGATGGATATTCGAAGGGTGGGGAGAACATAATCCTTTTCCGAGGATGTACGGTAGTACCATTGTCATTATGGGAAGAGTTTTTGAGGGAGTTCCATACATCCCCATTAGAGGATCATCCTGGTGTGGTGAAGATGTACCAAGATGTCCAGCATCAGTACAGGTGGTCCGGGATGAGGGAGGCAGTGGAATAGTTTGTCTCAAGATGCCTCACTTTTCTGCAAGTGATGGCTGAGCATAAGGTTCCAGTAATATTGACCCAACCATTTTAGTTAATTGAGATTATGTGAGATGGTATATTGATAGAAATCATGAAATTTTTACAACGTACATCACAGAGACACAATACTATCTTGGTGATCATTTAACAACTCACCGAGTTGACCAACATCCTAACAACTCATGAGCAGAGATTTATAGAGGGCTCCAGATTCATCTACATTCTAGATATTTAGTGATGGGTTGACTTTTTCGGAGTCTCTGATAGATATTGAGGATCAAAAATAGTGTATAATTCATAGATGTTCAATTCCATTGTTTCACATTCAGTTGCATTATAGGCATCTCCAAGAGAACAATTGGAAGAGAGAGGCTCAGATCTATGCTCTATACCGCAATTTCATTATTTAGTTATTTTTTGGCTTATGAGGATGTAGATTCCTGATGTTTATGTCCCGTAATTCAATGATTTTTATTTAATTTATATGGGATTTTTCCAAGACTAGGCGTCGAGATGGTGCACGATTTCAAGTCACGGTGTCCCTAGAATGGATCATCAAAAAATGTTTTGTTTTAAATATAACATGAGAGATGTTTTCCAGAAAATGAGACAAAATCTCAATTTTTTGACCGAATAAAAAATACAAGGGCACAATTATGTTCAGAGCAGTGGGTTTACCGTAGGAGCTACTTAAGATTAGTCAGTGTATGTATCTAGTGAGGAAACCCAGAAATGGAATAACCATTTACAAAATTATTAAATAAAATTATTTTATTTTTAAAATCATTATATCTCATTAACGGTGAAATAGATTGAAAATATGATACCAATTTTGATCTCGTAAGTGTGTTATTTCATTAGGTAGAGCCTAACATTAGTCGGCGGGGGCTAATAGGTAGAAGTAGTTTTTGGCTGAAAATAAAATTTTTAAATAATGTTATTTTATTTTCAAATCCATATAAATAATTAATAGTAACATAGATTAAAAATCTAAGACCTCCATTTAGTTCATGGGGTAATGATTTCATTAGGTGGAGCCTAACATCTGTCAATGCAGGCCTTCTCTGAAAGTATGTTTTTGGTACGTAACCATCAATAAATTAATTTAAATAAAAAATTATTTTATTTTTTGAATCATGATAACTAATAAACGGTAACATAGATTAAAAATATGATACCACCATTGAGTTTTTAATGAGATTTTATCCTTAGGCGTGACCAAACCACAACCGGCACAGGGTGAGGGTAAAATTTAATTTTTGGGCTTTTTAAATAAAAACTAAAATTAAAATATGAATGTTTATTTTATTCCAAAATAGTGTTTCACTGCAATGTAGTGTTGGGTGATCTATTTTAAATTTATAAATTTCAGAGTGTAACAATGTTACAACTCATGCGTAATAGAAACACTATTTTATAAATGAATTAGTTTAATGATGCAGCGACTCAGCGTAAGAGAAACTCTAAAGCGTGCTTCCCATTCTAATAGACAAACATTGTTATGGTTTCTGAGAATGACCAGGGAGATGTATTTGATTCACTAGATTAATTATTTTATTGACCAATGAACGAAGATGAATGATGAATCACCAATGATGACAGATCGCAGATCAAGGGTCGACGAGACGAAATATCGTGAAATCTCTTAAAAGGATCTCCAATTATGATCGAACCTCAAAACGAATCAATCATGTATTATATATTGGGTTTTATTCATTGTGATTTTATTTTCCATTTCCTTCCTTCTAATATAACTAACACAGACCAACCCACTAATACATAGTCTTCCAGGTCCTTTATTCTAGCCGGATGGGTTTTGACTTGTGGGAATTTAAAAGAATGGGAGACATGTGATTTGTTATTCCTCATTAAATAATATAACAAGGATGAATCCATTCCGAAACAAACAATGTCTATGATATATTCTTCATACAATTTTGTGCATTCTTTTACCCCGCTATTTCTTCGCGTATTTGTCGCTTAAGAATGAGTAGTCGTTATGTGTTTGATCCCTGGTGAAATGATCTGATACTGAAGATCATACTCCATGATGACACTGGTGTGGTGCGAAGAAGAAGGAATGTAACACCCATGGTGACATGGGTTTGCATCTCGAAGGATAGTGGCGGAGGCAGCGGGGTTATGCGGTTGCGGCCGCATGTGGGAGGCGGCACATGTCGGTGCCACACTGCAATGGATGAGGCAGCGGCTAGTTCACCGCAGTGGTATGAGATCCCATCACAGGTAGGAAGCCATGTTGGGCGCATAAGGATGCAGCCAGTAGGATATGGTGGTGATAGAGGTAGGACGCCCCTACGACATGCCCTAGTGGCACACCGGGTGGTGGAGGTAGTGGCGAGTAGGGGCCATGGTGGTGCAGGGTGGTGGCACCGGTCGAGGAACTGCATCAGGAAGAGTGGCTTGTGGGTTTTCCCATGGTGTGCAATGGAATATTGTCCTTGATGGACCATGTGTGAATAGAGGCAGACATCCTCAGCCATCCTCATGGTTGAGGGATCCAGACACCAGTGCGGTATCTAGGAAGGGCCCAAGAAGGCCCGCCAATGTGGGTCGGGATGATGGAATAAACCATGTCATTGGGAAGCCCAGGTAGGAGATGAATTGGCCCATTTTTTCAGGCTGGGAAAAATGGGAAACCAAGACCCTGGATGGATAAACTAGTCAGAACCAGTTTGACTAAGTCGGAGCAGATCGGAAGAGAACCATGTTTCTAGGCGACTTGGTGTGCTGGATCCGCGACCGAACTTGGTCGGATCTAGCAAAGCCCTACGGTCCAAGACATTGGCCTATGCTAAATCAAGTTGGCCCAGACCCGGCTGGGTTGTATTGGGTCTGCTGAAATGGGTCGGGTCAAGCGGGACCCCCCATGCTGTGTTGGTCTGGTCGGTCCGACTATGTCGGAAAAATCCGAAATGAAACAATAAAATGTTTTAAATAATGCCAATATCATTCAGACCAGGCATCCGATTGATTCTCTATCTACATAATTGGGACATTTGTAATGAAATGGCCCTTTGGTTATACTCTAAGTGAGTTTCTGTTCTTTAATGATGTGACTGATGACCTGAGGAGTATATTCTTCCAAAATCAAGTGCACTGGAGAGTGGGAATCATACAACTAGCTGTGACACGAAAGATATGATGAGAAGAGATTAGTGTTCAGTAGATGAGCAGACCTTAGTGGTCTAGTAGCCAATTGAACCTCAGTGGTCTTGTAGTCAAGTGTAACTCAATGTTCCAGGAGTCAGGAAAACATTTGTTGTCCAGTATCCCAGCAGGCCACAGTGGTCTAGAAGCCAAGAGGACCTTAGTGGTCTTGTAGCCAAGGAGACCTCTATGGTCTAGTAGCTCTATAGAAATTAGTGGTCTGGTAGAAGAGCATACCTCAGTCATCCAAAAGACGATTAGACCTCATTGGTTGAGTAACAGAGTGGGCCATAGTGGTCCAGTAGTCATGCGAACATCCGTGAAACTTTAGCGATGATTCCCTCAGTAGTACGAGATGATTCATCTTTACGACAAAAAATATTACTTTCTATACCATGAGTTATACCAGGTCTGATCTATAAGGCCCCAGCCGTAAAAATTACTTAATCTTGAGTTACTTCAAGAATACACGCTGAGGATCTTCTCAGGTATAGAGTTTTAAGGAAATAGATCATAAAACATGCATTACATTACACATTTAAACAAAGTGGATACATAAAAGATAGTACTCATTTTTCCCATCAAAGGAAACATATTTAAAATGAAACATGGATTCTTTCTTGACACTTCCTCAACTCTATCATGGCATCGTGTACCTTTCCCTTGACCTGTGAAAAACATTTCAAAAACTTCGGATGAGCATAAAAAGTTCAGTAAGGGATATAAAAGAACGAAATGAAAACATTAGTCCTTGAATAGAATCATACTTTACTCATAAAACATAATCACATACCTCATCAAAACATGAATAAATCATAGAAATCATAAGACATAAAGGTAACTTGAGTTATTCGTAACATTCTTATGTAGGGAGTAAACCTCATGGTTATGTTTGGAATACCCATCACAGTATACTCCCTAAATCTCTTCGGAGAAACCTTAACGTTTAACTCCTTCGTGTTACCCAATGAATTGGTGAGCTATATCAGGATCACCCGCCCTTAGTTTATCACAGAACCACCCATCTCCATAACAATCACCAAGAACCATAACATAGTCGTATCACAAAAAAAATGCATGAAAAAAACATAATATTTCCACTATTCAATCACAAGATATCAATACAACACATTGATATAAAAACATTATGAAAACCATCTTCAATACCAAAATAAAAGAAAAGTAAAACATGGTATTTATTTTTCATTCAAAAAAAAGTTCTGGCTTGTAGAGGATTCCAAAACTCAAATAATGGTCATGATGGCAGAGAAGCCGTTGTCGCTGCATACGTACGAAAAAAAAGCATTCCCTTTTTTTGTTTAGTAAACTCTTCATATAAAAAGATTCCTTTTGAATAAATGTTAAATTCAAAGGGGTTTATACACCGTATAAAAGAATGTTCTGTATAAAACAAAATATGCCCCAATGAAAGGAGATTGAGACGATGTCCCATACCTCGTGTCCGACATGACTCGATTGCTCTTTAATCTCCTGAATAATAAGCTAATGTTAATTTATACTTGATTAAGAACTTTTTTCATGTTTATTATTCCTTTTATATAACTTATGTCCATGTTATAAATGTTATGTAATCATTTAATTTAATAAAGTTTGTTTTGTCGATATTTGGTACTTAAGTCAAAAATGGACTTCTTACAATTACATGTTGTTTATATGGTCAAAGGTTCATTATATCCAGAATGATATTCATGATTTGGATATCATATATTTCATATATATCCAGAATATACATGTATTTATAATAGCACATAACATTTAGAGGTAAGAAATGAAATGCACCATTCATGGAGACGGTAAGCCCTCCATACGCATGAGCGCAACTTTGATTTCTATTTCGTATTTAATGGAGTGGAATCATAATGATATAAGGGTATATTATAATTCAAATATGACATCATATATAATAACATTAACTCTATCCTTTATACGTCCCACATATGGCATTAACGAATCAAATCACTTTGAGGGGGCGGTAGTCCGCACTTCCTAAAATGAAATTATCATGTTTACCCACAATGGAAACCATAAAGGTATGCCCCAAATGAAAAATACAGATGCATAAGGAAAACATATACATAATATATATCATATATAAATAGAGTGACATCTTAATGGCCACCATGAAAGGTGTGAAAATAATATTGAACAATCATCGTTTCGTGAGGTAGAAATTCCCCATCCACAGAAACATTAAGTTCTGTAACCATTAGACGAAGGGGTGTGTAAGTTTAGCTCAAATAATTCACATAAAAACATCGTAGTATATTGTAGATACTGGTTTTGTTACAAAATAAAGGAATATAAAGAGTTTAGGGGTTGGAGAAGCAAAATAAAACATAAGAACACAAGAGAAGACACTACCATTAAATCAGGTAACTCTTTTTGATTTGAGCTCAAAGGCATACTTGGAAATACTTCTGCCCAAAGTGTGGCTTCTAGGAGTAAGAGAGGGATGTGGAGAGACAAAATGGGCAGGTGTTAACCGAGCCAAAGGCTTTATAGGTGTGGGTAAGGTGGTAGAGGTGGGGACCTTTTATAAGAGGATAGGAGGGGAACTCTTGGAATGTTATAAAAGGGTACTTTATCATAAAATGATTTTCGGATTTTAAAGGTCCGAAAATTATATATTTCTAGGATAAGTTGATAAGAGTTAGAAATCCACCCATACAATAGTCTTTTGAAAATTCTAGGTCTTAGATTTTACATTATATTTTTATTTTATTTTAAGCGTTAAGTAATGAGGTAATCACTGCATCATCATGGTGTCATAAATAATTTAATTTATTTAATGTCTAAAAATTATTAAAAAAAATCCTGATGTGGGAAATCTTTTTAGATTTCTAATGAATATTTATCGTCGAAAATATTACTTGTATAACCCCATGTAAAAATTGTTTTAGTAAAACGACACATGTTTGTGACATTTTCATTTTAATAATAAATAAAAAGTTATTAATGTAGTTTTCCTACCAAAGTGGCCCCATGGGGTTCCCAAGTTGACCCATGGTTTGTATTGGTCGGAAATGACACTTCCAATAAGGGTAGGACATGTGTCATGGTCATTTCATATTATTAAAACATAATTTTTACCTTAAATTACACTAATTACCTCTAATCGCGATTAATAACATAAAAGTTACTATTCACCAAAAATTTATTTTAATCCCATTGAACAAAATTTTACTTATTAATGACATCCATGTATGTCGGATTTTTGAAATTCAAAAAAAAAGAGGTGGTAAAATTTCATTTAAACGAAAAATCAGTTTTTAAGTACCACTTAGTGGTTTCACTATTCATTAAAAATTGATGTTTTTCAGAAAAATACCAAAACTTCAACCTAAGCTATATTTGATATTACGAATTCAAAAATGATGTCTATTTTAAAAAAATTCAAATCATATAAGTTACATTAGTTAATTTAATAATTAATTCCCACTGTCAGAACAAATAGCGTGTTTTTATGAAATAATATATATCAAAAGATTGACGCTAGTTTAAGTCCAATTTTAAAATGAAATTAATTTCAACGACCACTATTGGATTAAATGGTAAAAATATATTCTAATTTAACTTTAAAAACAATTAAAAATATAATATAATAATATAAATAAATTAGTTTAAAAATTGGTTTTGAATTAAAATACAACATTTTTCACTATTCATTAAAAAATGAACTTTATCAGAAAAATACCAAAAATTTACACAAAGTAAATTTTTATGTCCTGATTATAAAGAAGAATTTTATTTGGTCCAATAAAATTTATAAGAGTGACCAAAACTATATTTAAAGAGGGTTCACCATCAAAAGGTGATAGTTCGACCTTTTAGTGAATATTAGAGTATCTATGCCTAAAATTGAATTCTTTTCGTATTTTAAGCCTTTATCCTTTATTGGAAAAATGTAAAAACATTTAACAAACATATATAATAATATTTTAGTTATTTCAATTCATTCCCTCCAATACAATGGCTACGTGTTAACTACCATTTAAAATAATATTATTTTATTACTAGTGTGCAACGTAATAATTCAAAGAAACTCTTTGTGGCGTATCAGGTACGCTATCAAACATAGAAACCCCATTAAAGTAAAATTAATATTTAATTCATAAATATTAATAAATATTAAAAATGTTTTATTCTTTATTTACCTGGGATGTTACATCCTTCCCCCATTTTGGGAATTTCATCCTCCCAATTTTATTCACATATCAAAATAACTGGGGGTATTTATCCCTCATAGCATTTTCTAATTCCCACGCTGACTTTTCAACCATATGGTTTTTCCACAAAAACTTTACCTGGTGAATTACCTTATTTTGCAACACTTTCTCTCTTTGGTCAAGAATCTGGACTGGTTGTTCTTCATTTTAGAGATTCTCTTCCAAATGAACTACCTCTTGGCTCAAAACATGAGATGGATCGGGCATGTACTTCCTTAACATTGAAACATGAAAAACATTCTGTACCTGAGATAAAATCAGAGGTAAAGCCACTCGGTATGAAACTGATCAAACTCTCTCCAGAATTTCATATGGTCCAATGAGTCTTGGACTCAGATTTCCTTTCTTACCAAATCGAATCACACTTTTCAATGGTGAAACTTTGAGAAAAACATGATCACCTACCTCGAAAGATAGATCCTTCCTCCAGTTATCTGCATAACACTTCTGCCTACTCTGAGCTATTCTCATGTGTTTCTGTATCAGCTTAACTTTTTCTGCAAACTCTTCTACCAATTCCAGTCCCATCAACTTCCATTCACCCACTTCATCCCAGAAAGCTGGAGTTCGACATCAATTCCCATATAATGCCTCAAATGGTGCCATCTGTATACTGGAATTAAAACTTTCATTATAAGAAAACTCAACCAAAGAAAGTTGTTGGTCCGAACTTCCCTGATAATCCATCGAACAAGCACGTACCATATCCTCCAAATGCTGAATCGTTCGTTATGACTGCCCATCTGATTGAGGATGAAAAGTCGTACTAAAATTTAATTCAGTACCCAACGACTTCTGAAGGCCTTTACAAAAGTTAGAAGTGATCCTGGGATCATGATAAGATACAATGGAGAGAGGAACTCCATGTAACCTGACTACCTCTTTATGATACAGACGAGAAAGTTTATCTAGGGAAAAAGTATCTCGTATAGCAAGGAAATGAGAATATTTAGTGAAGCGATCAACAACAACCCATATTTCATAATACATCGAGGTGTCTGTAGAGACCCATAGATTGACGTACATGTAAATTACATTACTTTTGCGGAATACATAATATATAACAAAAACATACACACAAGGACCATAAGAGTTTAGTGTCTTTGGAAACTTGGAACGTAATCTTTTAATCATGGTGAAAGATCTTCAACATCTCCCATAAAATCTTCCCCTTTTTGTTTTCTTACCTAAAAACCTTTATTTAAATCCTGGGGAAATTAAAACATATAAAGGGTGAGCTCAAAATTTCAGTAAGGGTAAACAAAAGAAATACCAATCACATCATATTCATAAGAACATAACTTTTGGAAATCTTAACCTGCAAAAGAGATCATAATTTCATAACATGGGATAAATCATAGTAGTGAAATGTAATCCCAATAATCATAACTTATAACATGAAACTTTGTGGCATACACACATAATGATAAAGAATCATTTCTTATTAGTCAAGACAAATTGTCAAGACTATCTTAGTCGACAAATTCCATTTCTGAACTGAGTTCATTCCTCGTTTCAGTCCTGTTTCACTGAACCAGTTTAACCAGTCGTTCCATCCATGTTTATCTCATGAGATATAAAATCTTTACCCAATGCATTGGAGGGAGATATAGGTTCCACCCATCTCATAATGATACCATTCTTATGTGTGCCACAAAATCATAAACCATACATTATAGCATAAACCATATAATAAAAATGGGAATCTTAAACATCATGACATCATAAAACAATTAATATAAGATAACAGAATTCATAAAAATGTATCCATCACAACATAATTATATCAATGTAATAATAGGGATATAAACAAAACCCTATATTATCTGAGATGGAAAATAATTTTGATAAAACACTTGAACTCCATTCTTGAGGAAAATATCCTTTCTACTTCAAATTTTTTTTTCCTTTCTTAACATGTCATATAATTTTAACCTAAAAAATGTTGATTAAAAATATTCTTGAAAACATGTAAAGGAATATTCTTGGAAATAATGTTTTAAAAATCTATTCATGCTGTATAAGTTAAAAAAACATTTTCTCGTACTTTTGTCGGAAAAGTCAAAAAGTACCTTGTACAAAAAACGACAAAAGATTCCTTTCATATCTTTTACTAAAAACTCACCGAAGTGTAAAATTGGATTTAAAAAATTGTATTTGGATGGAAATAATACTACATATTTAGGAAACATGGATCTGGATGATAAAATACACCCCAGTAAATACCAAAGTATAAACAATCTCGGATAAAAAAAATGAGATTGTGATATTTTCACTTAACATAGGTCTGATTTGCTTTGTAAGTGTCCAGACCTCATGTATAATGATTTAAATAATGTCATTGACTTATTCCAGAATCATACTCATTGTTATGATATCATATATGGTCATATTCTTAGCTTATTATTAGTAATATTTCATTGCTACTTGTTATTCGGGTGATTATTACTTTTTGTTCTTATGCGTGTTTTGTCGAATAAATTATTATTATTCTTTTTAGGTTATAGAAACCTCATTTCCAGAATGGTATTAGTGTAATATATATCATATTCATTCATTCAATTCATTAATATAATCATTATGCAATGAAGATCATGTGGAACGAGTCACATCACATCGTGGAGACGATATTCCGAACGTACGCACGAGCGATGATATTGTTCCCATGATCGTGGAATTGTATTGGAGTGTATATATACTATTTTAGAATTAATATCACTTTAGAATATTCATATATAGTCATTATTGACACCATTATTCCCATCCATGTAAGGTGGTGGTGGAAAATAGATTACACCATGGTGTGGAGACGGTATTCCGTACGTACGCACGTGCAGTGATTTCATTTTCCGTAGGATGGATAGATGGTGAAATAGGGTTGTTTCATACTTATAATAACATATCAGTATATGAGTGATACTGTTGTTATTAATTCATAATGAAACAACTAATGAAGAAGAAGTGGAAGAAGAAATAAAATTGAATGAATCGGTAACGGACATTACCTCTTCTTTGAAGCGCCTCTTTGAGATATCCTCTTAGGGCACTAAAATTGGTCTTTGAAGAAGACCAGGACCTCTAGGATGTTTCTAGGGAAGTGTAGAGGAGATATTTTCAGGGTTTGGACGAGATTGAAGGCTCAAAGTGGTGTGAGGGAGGGAGGGAGGAGGTGATCTTTTATAAGGAAGGAGAGGGGCACCATTGGAATGTGTGGAAATATTATTTTATTATAAACTTATATTCGGTTTCAAAATATCTGAAAATCCTTAAAGATGAATATAAGATGACTCATGGTCGAAATAAAATTATCCAATCAGAATTGGACATGTTTTGGAAAATATTTTAATCATTATAATCTTATTTATTTAAATCATTTATTAATGAGGTAAATACTTCATCATTATTGTGTCATAAATAATTTAATTTATTTGGTGTCTAAAAATTAAATAAAAAATATAATTCTGTAGGAAATAGTTTTAGCTTACTAATGAATATTTATAGTAGAATATATAATTTATATAACCCCTTATAAAAATAAATTACTAAAAGATTTTTGTTAATGTCAATTTTGTCTTTACATTAAATTAATTAATCCAAATTGTCATTGTCACTACCTATTGGCTCAATGGGATCCCAAAATAGACCCAAGGATGCCCATGGTCGGCCAATACTCATACAATAAGGTTAGGACAAGTGTCAAGATAATTTTGAATTATTATAATATTTTTTAACCTTGAATTACCATATTTACCTTTAACCGTAGTGAATAAAAAAAATTGCCGTAGTTACTATTCATAATATCAAAAAATAAAAGTAACCTATTAACATAATTTGGAGCCAATGATTCTAAATATGGAATCAATTTTTCAAAATTCAAAACAAATAAGTTTCAGTAATTAATTTAAAATTAATCCCGTTGTTAAGCAAACGGGTTTTAAAAGTTAAAACATTGCCAAAGATTTAAATGTTTTTACCTATGAATTCAGTGTAAAATTAATGCTAATGACATACATTATATTAAATTGTCAAAATATATTCTATTTATACTTTAAAAACCATCAATATTATAATTTAACCATATAAAGTATTGCGATGAAAAAAGTAGTTTTTAATTAAAATATACCGTGTTTTTAAGAGATAATAAATATCAAAAGATTGACACCTGTTTATGTCTGGTTTAAATGTTAAATTACATCCAATTAACAAAATTGTATTAAATTGTAAAAATATATTCTATATATACTTTAAAACTACTAAAATTAATAATTTATCATTATTAATTATTTCGATTATAAAAAGTTGTTTTTAATTAAAATTTAGTAATTTTCACTATTCATCAGAATATGAATGTTATCCGTAAAGTACCAAAATTTCATCCGAAGCTAATTTTGATATTCCAAATCCAAAAATGAAGTCCATTTTGGAAGATAAAATTTATAAAATTTCAAAAAGTGGGTATTACTATTCATAACAGCTAGTTCATAATAATATTAAAATAATATCTCGTTTTGTGAAACTCGGTATTGCGTACTACACACGCTATCGAGGAAGGTCGTGATTGCATGTAATGTAAGGCAAGACAGGGATGTGTGTTGTGCAAGATCCCTTTGGTGTAGCGTACAACCCAATACATTAATGAAATTAAAAAGAATATATTTTTTTTCATAAAATCTTGGGGTGTTACATTCTACCCCCCTTAAAATGAATTTCACCCTCGAAATTCGTCGGGGTTATAAATGGTTTACTACTCGAAAGTTTCATTAATAGAAACCCACATCGTAAAAAGGAATACCAAAACTTGGATTTAAAAATTAATGTATGAAATGTAATGGTTATCCAAATTAACTCATCACTGGGTTTCCACGTAGGAGAACATAGGTGAAAATATGGATATGGAAGAAAAATATAACCATCAAGTTCTGATGGAGAGTGGTAGAGAACATGGATATGAAAAATCCAACAATCAGAAAGCCATAAATTTGTGATGATCTAAGGTACCATCTGATTCATTGGATATAAGGGCACTAGGACAACATTTTTGGTTTTCAAGATCATTTCGAAAGAATTTGAATTTGAATAAATACTTACTTTATTTTGGTAGAATCTCACTGTTGTTCGTGATTGAACAATTTCCACTTCATCTCTTAAAGAAATGATGTTGAATTTGTTATTCGTGAAGTGTTAACAGATAATGTGATAGAATGATGGGTCATTTCATCTGTCTCAAAAGGTTAGCAAAAGATATTAAATATACATAAGTGGTTCTATAGTGAGATTAATCATATATGGTTCCTAAAATGGACTTATACTTCATATATCATACTTCTTAATATAATAAAACTAGTTTCTACTAAACAGGGACTGCCTGTAGGCCAGTGGTAGGCGATAAAGGCCAGTCTCAATTCGGTTGTGGGTTCGATTCCCATAGCCTTGTCCGACGCGATGGGCTATCGCTCGTCCTGCATGTTGTTCTTTTTCTAAAACTACATTACTATAACATCCCATCAATAATATCGAAAAAAGTTCTATCCTTAAAAAATACTAACTTATGTCTAACATAATCCTTTCCAATCTTTAGGCTTATCCAAAATACTGCTGTCCAATCTCATATTATAGTGAAAACGATTACCAAAGAGTTCATATAACAAGCATGTTAATACCATCATTGATCCCCATATATCATGAGATATTTCTTGTTGGTCAAATTCCAAACATTCGAAGGCCTTAATCATGTATTCTTTTCAAAAATGAATACCCATTGAATCTTAGTTAAAACCTGAGTGTTGGCAAAAGTTAACTCTTTTCACATACCAAAACCTCAAACCATGATATAACTATTTCCTTATATCAGTCATGAGCTCATAAATACTGTCAAACATTTCATTTTCTCCTTATCCCTTCATTATGTGCATATCATCTTACATCCAAAAATATCTCAATCACTTTCCATGGTTACCGGTACCATAAAATTATTGAAAACCACAATAGACCAATACATAAATATTCCAATATTTTACGATACTATATACAAAATTATTTTGGAATCCCATTACATAAACACTTAACCATTCCACCACATTGTTTTCATATTCAACATCGCCAATAGTGATCGCATGTGACTCCCCTTTGTCCTTTTCCTTAAGTGGTTTCTCATGTCAATCGTCACTAACACTTGGATTAGGTCATTTATTAGCATAATGCCCCATTTCCTTGCACTTAAAGAATTGAAGTGTTGGTGGTGCGTTCTCTGCAGTCTTTTCTTTATTCACATCATTAGAAACACTTTTTCCATTACTTTGACACTCAGCTGCTCGATGACCTTCTTTTCCACACTTAAATCATTTTCTAGTCCCTTTAAGACAATCTCCACCATGCTTCATTCCACACTTTGAGCATAAGGAAACATTCATATTCTTTTCACCATTATTATGAGATTTCTCCTTGAACTAAATCTTTCGTTTCTTGTCAAAACTATGAGATGGATAAGTAACACCAACTTCCATTTCTACATTGATAGCACAACGCAAAATTTCTTCATAGCTACTGAAGTATCTTATAGCTATGCCTTTCGAAGATTTGGTTTTAAGCCACTGAAGAATCGATCAGCTTTACTTTTAGTTTGGATGATAAAGCCAGATGCATACCTTGCAAGCCTTGTAACATTCGCTTCATATACACCTACAGATTCATCATCCTTTTGCTTTAGTTCAAGAAACTCCTCCTCCATCTGTGTTCAAAGAATACGAGGGTAGTACTTATTGAAAAATAAGTTCCTGAACTCGTCCAATTCCATGGACTCAATTTCATCTCTTGGCCTCTTATTATTGATAAGATTCCACCATTGATCAGCTTTACCTTCCAAACGATATACCGCTAAGATGACTTTATCATGTTCTGAACATTGAAAAACTGAAAATATCTTTTCAGTGGTACTGATCCATTGTTCAACAACAAGTGGATCAGAAGACCCAATGAAAGAAGGTGGACATTTCCTCATGAAGGACTCAATAGAATATTTTTCCCTTATCTACTCATTTGGAAGTCCAGAATGATTCAAAGCTTGTGTAAGTATAGCAATACGATTTTCACTCCATCTCCCATAACATTTGTTTGTTCAGGAGGAAAATCATTGCATTTTCCATTTCATTGATCAACACAGTTCCTTCAGGTTCCAGCCATCGTCTAAAACCCAAAAAGAATAGTGTGAGAGGCAAAAATCATGCTAGGGAAAACAACATAATAAAGGGGGAGTACCTTCAATATCTAACATCTTAGGTTTAATTCTAAGATCGTTACCGTAATTATAGGACTATAACCTATACTTATACTTAACCTTAGGGACATCCTTAGACATACCGTAGAAATATCTCTAGGGATCTCACTAAAGTTCTCGCATCCTAGTTTCCAAAGGTTGACTAAACCTTTCCTCTGATACCAACTGTAGAGACCCATAGATTAACGTACATGGACATTACATTACTTTTGCGGACTAATTAATGCATAACAAAAACAGACACATAAGGACCGTAATAGTTTAGTGTCTTTGGAAACTTGGAACGTAATCTTCTAATCATGGTAAAAGATCTCCAACATCTCCCATAAAATCTTCCCCTTTTTGTTTTCTTACATAAAAACCTTTCTTTAAATCCTGGGGAAAAGAAAACATATAAAGGGTGAGCTCAAATGCTCAGTAAGGGTAAACAAAAGAAATATCAATCACATCATATTCATAAGAACATAACTTTTTGAAATCTTAACCTGCAAAATAGATCATAATTTCATAACATGGGATAAATAATAGTAGTGAAATGTAATCCCAATAATCATAACTTAAAACATGAAACTTTGTGGCATACACACATAATCATAGAGAATCATTTCTAATTAGTCAAGACTCATTGCCAAGAATATCTTAGTGGACAAAGTCCATTTCTGAACCGAGTTCATTCCTCGTTTCAGTCCTATTTCACTGAACCGGTTTACCTGCCGTTACAGCCATGTCTATCTCATGAGATATAAAATCTTTACCCAATGAATTGGAGGGAGATATAGGTCCCACCCATCTCATTATGATACCATTCTTATGTGTGCCAAAAAATCATAAACCATACATCATAGCATAACCCATGTAATAAAAATGGGAATCTTAAACATCATGACATCATAAAACAATTCAAATAAGATAAAGGAATTCAAAAAAATATATCCATCACAACATAATCATCAATGTAATAATAGGGATATAAACAAAACCCTATATTATCTTAGATGGAAAATAATTTTTATAAAACACTTGAACTCCATTCTTGAGGAAAATATCCTTTCTACTTCAAAAACATTTTTCCTTTCTTAACATGTCATACAATTTTAATCTAAAATAAGTTGATTAAAAATATCCTTGAAAACTTGTAAAGGAAGATTCTTGGAAATAATGTTTTAAAAATCCATTAATGCCGTATAAGTTAAAAAAAAACATTCTTCTCATACTTTTGTCGGAAAAGTCAAAAAGTACCTCGTACGAAAAACGACAAAAGATTCCTTTCACATCTTTTACTAAAAACTCACCGATGTGTAAAATTGGATTTAAACAATTTTAGGTGGATGGAAATAATATTACATATTGAGGAAACATGGATGTGGATGATAAAATGCACCCCAGTAAATACCAAAGTATAAACAGTCTCGGATAAAAAAATGAGATTGTGATATTTTCCCTTACCTTAGGTCCGATTTGCTTTGTAAGTGTCCGAACCTCCTGTATAATGATTTAAATAATGTCATTGACTTATTCCAGAATCATACTCATTGTTATGATATCATATATGGTCATATTCTTAGCTTATTATTAGTAATATTTCATTGCTACTTGTTATTCGTGTGATTATTACTTTTTGTTCTTATGTGTGTTTTTTCGAATAAATTCTTATTCTTCTATTTAGGTTATAGATACCTCATTTCCAGAATGGTATTAGTGTAATATATATCATATTCATTCTTTCAACTCATTTATATAATCATTATTCAATGAAGATCCTGTAGAACGAGTCACATCACATCGTGGAGACGGTATTCCGTACGTATGCACGAGTGATGATATCGTTCCCATGATCGTGGAATTGTATTTGAGTGTATATATACTATTTCAGAATCAATATCACTTTACAGTAATCATATATAGTCATTATTTACACCATTATACCCATTCAAGTAAGGTGGTGGTGGAAAATAGATTACACCACGGTGTGGAGACGGTATTCCATACGTACGCACGCGCGGTGATTTCATTTTCCATAGGATGGATAAATGATGAAATAGGGGTTTTTTCATACTCATAATAACATATAAGTATATGAGTTATACTGATGTTATTAGTTCATAATTAAACAACTAAATAAGAAGAAGTGGAAGAAGAAATAAAATTGAAAGAATCAGTAACGGACATTACCTCTTCTTTGAAGCGCCTCTTTGAGATCGCCTTTTAGGGCACTACAATTGGTCTTTGAAGAAGACCAGGACCTCTAGGATGTTTCTAGGGAAGTGGAGAGGAGATATTGTCAGGTGTTGGCCGAGCTTGAAGGCTCAAAGTGGTGTGAGAAAGAGAGGGAGGAGGTGCCCTTTTATAAGGGAGGAGAAGGGCACCTTTGGAAAGTGTGGAAATATTATTTTATAATAAACTTATCTTCGGTTTAAAAAGGTCCCAAAATAATTAATGATAAAGATAAGATGACTCATGGTCGAAATAAAATCATCCAATCATAATTGGACATGTTTTGGAAAATATTTTAATCATTATAATCTTATTTATTTAAATAATTTATTAATGAGGTAAATACTTCATCATTATTGTGTCATATATAATTTAATTTATTTGGTGTCTAAAAATTATAATAAAAATAAAATTATGTAGGAAATATTTTTATCTTTCTAATGAATATTTATATTCGAAAATATAATTTATATAACCCCTTATAAAAATTAATTACTTAAAGATTTTTGTTAATGTCAATTTTGTCTTTACATTAAATTAATTAATCCAAATTGGCATTGTCACTACCATGTGGCTTAATGGGGTACCAAAATCGACCCAAGGATGCCCATGGTCGGAAAATACTCATCCAATAAGGTTAGGACAAGTGTCAAGGTAATTTTGAATTATTATAATATTCTTTTAACCTTGAATTACCCTATTTACCTTTAACCATAGTAAATAAAAAAAATTACCGTAGTTACTATTCATAATATCAAAAAATAAAAGTAAACTATTAACATAATTTGGACCCACTGATTCCAAATATGGAATCCATTTTTCAAAATTCAAAAAATAGAAGTTGCAGTAATTAATTTAAAATTAATCTTGTTGTTAAGCAAACGGGTTTTAAAAGTTAAAAATTGCCAAAGATTGAAATGTTTTTACCTATGAATTCAATGCAAAATTAATGCTAATGACATATATTATATTAAATGTTAAAAATATATTCTATTTATACTTTAAAAACAATCAATATTATAATTTAACCATATAATGTATTGTGATGAAAAAAGTTTTTTTTAATTAAAATATAGCATGTTTTTAAGAGATAATAACTATCGAAAGATTGACACGTGTTTATGTCTGGTTTATATGTGAAATTGCATCCAATGAAAGACATTGTATTAAATTGTAAAAATATATTATAAATATACTTTAAAACCACTCAAATTAATAATTTATCACTATTAATTATTTCGATTTAAAAAAGTTGTTTTTAATTAAAATTTAGTAATTTTCACTATTCATCAGAATATGAAAGTTATCTGAAAAGTACCAAAATTTCATCCTATGCTAATTTCGATATTCCGAATCCAAAAATGAAGTCAATTTTGAAAGATAAAATTTATAGAATTTCAAAAAGTGGGTATTACTATTCATAACGGCTAGTTCATAATAATATTAAAATAATATCTCATTTAATGAAACTCGGTATTGCGTACTACACACGCTATCGAGGAAGGTCGTGATTGCATGTAATGTAAGGAAAGTCAGGGATGCGTGTTGTGCAAGATCATTTTGGTGTAGCGTACAACACAATACATTAATGAAATTAAAAAGAATATATTTGTTTCATAAAATCTCGGGGTGTTACATTGTCTTCGGCAATCCCACAATGAAGTCTATGGATGTATTCTCCCATTTCCACTCTGATATTGGTAAAGGCTGAAGCATCCCTTTCAGTAACTGCCACTCTAGTTTTACCTGTTGACAAGTCAAACACTTCACAGTAAAATCAGAAATATCCCTTTTCATTCCGTCCCACCAGTAATATTCCCGAAGATCTCTATACATCATAGTACTGCCTGGATGAACAGAAAACAAAGCACTATGAGCTTCACATAACAACTCTATCTTCAACTTTGAATCACAAGGCACACACAATCTCTACCCAAATCTCAAAACATCTTCATTATCAATGTTTAGTTCAGGAAAATTACCCTTCTGAACCAGCTCTACATTTTTCTGCAACTCACTATCTTACTTCTGTGCTTGCTTAATTCTGTCTGATAGAGATGATCTCACTGATACCTGAAACAAAATAGAAGAACTTCCTGCACAAAAAACTTCTATGCCAAAGTTCATCAAATCCTTAACCAAAGGATCACATTCCAAATGCAACATTGTTAATAAAGCATTACTTTTTTGTCTCAATGCATCAACCACTTTATTTGATTTTTCCAGATGGTAATGAATTTTACAATCATAATACTTGATTAATTCTAGCCATCTACTTTGTCTCATGTTCAATTATTTCTGAGTGAATATATACTTTAAACTTTTGTGATCGATATATATTTCACACTTTACCCCATAAAAATGATGCCTCCAAATTTTTAAAAGAGAAAACAACATCAGCTAATTCCAAATCATGTGTAGCGTAATTTACCTCATGAGATTTCAACTCTCGTTAAGCACAAGCAATTACCTGATCATTCTGCATTAGGACACAACCAAGTCCTTTCAATGAAGCATCACTGTATATAACAAACTAACCATTCCTGGAAGGTAGTGCCAAAACTGGAGCACTCACCAATCTTCTTTTAAGTTCCGGAAAACAATCATCACATTCTTTTGTCCAGATAAACCCAAAACCCTTCAGAGTTAGCTTAGTCATTGGACTAGATAACCATGAAAAATTTCTAACAAACCTTCAGTAATATCGTGGAAAACCAAAGATGCTACGAATCTTAGTTACATTTGTGGGTCTTTTCCATTCTTCTACAACCCTTGTTTTTGCAGGATCAACAGTTATCCCATCTTTAGAAACAATGTGACCAAGGAATGAAATTTGTTGAAACCAAAACTCACACTTTCTAAATTTCCCATACAATTTTTTTTCTTTTAAGGTTTTCAAAAATAACCCGTAAATGTCTTTCATGCTCCTCTTTACTTTTAAAAAACACCAAAATATCATCAATGAAAACAACCACAAACTTATCCAAGAACTCATTGAAAATTCTATTCATAAGGTCCATGAATACAACAGGTGCATTGGTTAGCCAAAAAGGCATTACTACAAATTCATAATTGCCATATCTTGTTCGAAAAGCGGTCTTCGGAATATCTACTTCCTTTACCTTCAACTAATGGTACCCCGATCTCAGGTCAATCTTTGAAAAAAACTGAGCTCCCTGGAGCTGATCAAACAAATCATGGATATGAGGCAAATTATACTTGTTCTTAACAGTGATATTATTCAAGGCTCTATAATCAATGCAAAGTCTAATATAACCATCTTTTTTTTAACAAATAAAACAGGGGCACCCAATGATGATGTTCTAGGTCGAATGAAACCTTTCTCTAATAAATCTTGCAATTTCCTCTTCAACTCTAAATGTTCAGTTTGAGACATTCGATAAGGGGGTTTTGAAATGGGCTTAGCATCAGGAACTAAGTCAACCGTAAATTCAACGTCCCTATCTGGTATTATTCCTGGAAACTCATCAGGAAAAAATCAGGATACTCATTTACCACTGGAACATAATTAATCTGAACAGTTCCTTTGTTTTCAACAATATGTACAAGGTAACATACATTTCCATATTTTACAAGTTTCTCGGCCTCTTGATATGTTATCAACAGTAAGGGTTAATTCTTGTACACAAACTGAATGTCTTTTTGAAAAGAAACTTATTTAGATATACAGTCAATTTTAGCATGGTAAATAGATAGCCAATCCATACCCAGGATAACATCAAACTCTACTAGAGGTAAAACAATAAGGTTTTCAAGTAGGTTCTTTCCACGGATAAGGATAGGAAGATTCTTATAAATTATTTTTGCCTCAAAATTTCCCCCATGTGTTTTTACCAAATGTTCAGGAGCCATTTCTTGAGATGGTATTCCCATTATACTAGAAACGTTTTCAGAGATGAAAGAATGTGTAGACCCCGAATCAAACAACACACTGACATAATCTGAAAAAACAAAGAAAGTACCTTATACAACTTCATTTGATGGCACGACATCTGCTGAAGTAGTTGCAAAGGATTTCACCACCCCTTTCTGCTTGTAGTCTATCCTCTTCCCATCACTCAAGCTCTTTTTCGGACACTCATTTGCATAGTGACCCATCTCATTGCACTTAAAACATTTCACTAACTGTAAATAAAATTTGGTCTTGCCATCATCCCGATCTTTTTCAGTGTAATCACGAGCCATATTTCCCATCTTACCGCATCGGTAGCACTTTCCAGAATTCAGAAGACATTCCCCAGCATAACTTTTACCACATTTATCACAAACTGGAAACATAGTTTTCTTATAGTCAGACCTTTTTGAAGAATTCATTCCTTTCTCCTGCCACCTCGGTCTGTTCCTCAGCTGGTTGTTATAGAACACTTGATCATTGGTAAACTCCATTCCCACCTTCTCAGCACATCGAACATGCTTTTCATAACTCTTGAACTCGCGAGAAGATAAATCCCTTCGATATTTTGGCTTTAATCCTTAGTAAAAATGATTGATTTTACTATCAAGGTCTCAGATAAAATTTAGAGCATACCTTGCCAATCGAGTGAACCTTTCTTCATAGGCAGCCACTGAGTATTCCTCTTGCTTCAATTCTAGGAATTGTTTTTCCATCCTATGTCGAACAGCCTTTGGATAATACTTCTCAAGAAACATACCTTTGAATTCATCCCAGTCAAGAGAATCAATCTTAGTAGCATCCCTGATATTTTTAACCATCGACCACCACTGATCTGCTTCACCCTCAAACGGTAAATAGAGAGACTAACCTTTTGATTGTCTTAACACCCCATGACATCGAAAATATTCTTTGGTTATTTAATCCACCCTTCATCTAGCACATGGTCAGATGATCCCCTGAATTATGGGGGGTTTTGCCTCATGAAATGTTCCACCACTGACATGTTCCTATGCGGTTGATCTAGCAGATCTCATGCACGGATACCACCACTATTTATCACTTGAGTCAACTGCTCCATTACTGCAACAAACTATTCAGTTCCAATTCCGAACATCTCAAGATGATGATTCAGATGTTCATTTCTTTCTGTATGCCTTCCTAGCACTACTTCCCTATTTCCTATACGGAAAACCATTCTGAACAAACATGTCTTAGATGAAGAAATATGGTAATCTTCAAATGCTATATCATTTAAATTTAACCATAAAAAATATTTTTGGATAATAATTTAATAGAATTCTAACTCCTAAAGTTATCTAAACCGAACTCTAATACCAACTATAAGGCCCCATCCTTAAACATTACTTAATCTTGAGTTACTTTAAGAATACACGTTGAAGATCTTTTCAGGTTTATAGTTTTAGAGAATTAGATCATAAAACATGGATTACATTCCACATTTAAACAAAGTGGTTACATAAAAGATAGTACTCATTTTTCCCATCAACAGAATCATATTTAAAATAAAACATGGATTCTTTCTTGACACTTCCTTGACACTATAATCACATCATGTACCTTTCCCTTGACCTGTGAAAAACATTTCAAAAACATGGGATGAGCATAAAAAGCTCAATAAGGGATATAATAGTATATAATGAAAACATTAGTCCATGCATGGAATCATACTATACTCATAAAACATAATCACATACCTCATCAAATCATGAATAAATCATATAAATCATAAGACATAAAGGTAACTTGAGGCATTCATAACATTCTTACATAGGGAGTAACCCTCATAGTTACATTTGGAATACCCATCAAAGTATATTCCCTAAATCTCTTCATAGAAACATTAATGTTTAACTCCTTCACATTAACCAATGCATTGGAGAGCTATATCGGGCTCACCCACCCTAAGTTTATCACGAAACCACCCGTCTTCATAACAATTCCCAAGATCCATAACATAATCGTATCACATAAAACATGTCTAAAGGAAACACAATATTTCCACTTTTCAATCACATGATATCAATACAAAACATTCATATAAAACATTATGAAAACCATTTTCAATACCAAAATAAAAGATAAGTAAGAAATTGTATTTATTTTTCATTCAAAAAAAAGTTACGGCTTGTAGGGAAGCCGAAACTCAAATAATGGTCACGGTGGCGGAGAAGTCGTTGTCGCCACATACGTATGACAAAAAAAACATTCCCTTTTGTCATTTATTAAAAGATTCATATAAAAATATTCCTTTTGAATAAATGTAAAAGTAAAAGGGGTTTATACACCATATAAAATAAAGTTGTGTATAAAACAAAACATGCCTCAATGAATGGAGATTGAGATGATATCCCATACCTCATGTCCGACGTGACTCGATTTCTATTTAATCTCCTAAATAATAAACTAAAGTTAATTTCAACTTCCTTAAAAACTTTTTTCAATTTTATTATTCCTTTTATATAACTTATTTCCATGTTATAAACATTATGTAATCATTTAATTTTAATAAGGTTCGTTTTGTCGATATTTGGTACTTAAGTAAAAAATGGACTTCTTACAATTAGATGTTGTTTATGTGGTCAAAGGTTAATGATATCCAGAATGATATTCATGATTTGGATATCATATATTTCATATGTATCTATAATAAACATGTATTTATAATAGTAAATAACATTTAGAGGTACGAAATGAAATGCACCATTCATGGAGACGGTAAGTCGTACGTACGCATGAGCGCTACTTTCATTTATATTTCGTATTTAATGGAGTGAAATCATAATGATATAAGGGTATATTATAATTCCAGTATAACATAATATATAATAACATTAACTCCATCCTTTATACGTCCCACATAAGCCATTAACGAATCAAATCACTTTGAGGGGGTGGTAGTCCGCAGTTCCTAAAATGAAATTATCGTGTTTACCCACAATGGAAACCATAAAGGTATGCCACAAATGAAAAATACAGAAGCATAATGAAAACATAAACATAATATATATCATATATAAATAGAGTGACATATTAATGTCCACCATGAAAGGTGTTAAAATAATATTGAACAATCATCATTTCGTGAGGCAGAAATTCACCATCCACAGAAACATTATGATCTTTAACCATTAGATGAAGGTGTGTGTAAGTGTAGCTAGAATCCTTCACATAACAACATCCTAGTATATTGAAGATACTGGTGTTGTTACAAAAGAAAGGAATAGAAGGAGTTAAGGGGGTTGGAGAAGCAAAATAAAACATAAGAACACAAGAGAAGACACTACCTTTAAATCAGGTAACACTTTTTGATTTGAGCTCAAAGGCTTCTTTGGAAAGACTTCTGCCCAATGTGAGGCTCCTAGGAGTAAGAGATGGATGTGGAGAGACAAAATGGGCAGTATATGGACCTTAACTTAAATATTACTTATTATTTAATTAAATGAATAATTCACATTGAGGATCTTTTCAGGTTTAGAGTTTTAGAGAATTAGGATATCACTATTACATCTCAAAGATTAAAAAGTAGACACATCTACTCAGATTCCATTTTTTTCACCAAATAAAAACTCTTTAACAAATGATTCATGTCTAGTTCTTTGTTTTAGATAGCCTGACATTTCCTTGATCGCATCCTTGACCCTATTCGACTTTATGTCATGTGAAAAACATTTCAAAAAAACTTGGGATGAGCCTAAAAAGCTCAGTAAGGGTTATAACAACACGGAAAGAAAACATTAGTCCATGTATACATAAGAATCAATGAAATCATACATTACTCATAAAACATAATCACGTTAACATACCTTGTTAAATCATAAGATTTATGAATAACTTATAGAATTCATAAGACATAAAGGTAACTTGTGGAATTCATAACATTCTTACGTAGGGAGTAACCCCCATGGTTACATTTGGAATACCCATCACAGTATATTCCCAAAATCTCTTCGGAGAAACCATAGCATTTAACCCCTTGATGTTACCCAATGCATTGGAGAGCTATATCGGGCTCACCCGCCCTTAGTTTATCACGGAACCACTCATCATCATAAACAATGTCCAAAAACCATAACATAATCATAGAACATAACTTAAGCATAAAGGAAAGATAATATTCCCATATTTAAACAATAATATAACATTTTATGATATTGAAATAATGAATACATTCTAAAAACCATTTTCAAAACCATTTAAAACATTTAATAAAGTGATTTTTGAATCAAAGTGTCCCATACCACTTTGAAGCTTTTAAAATTTTAAACCATTAATATCAATATAAATAAATCCTTAAAAACATATTGAAAACATGGATATTAATGAGAAATATTTATAAGAATAAATCATTTAAACATTTAAAACGACATTTTAGTGAAAGGGTTTTTAACAAAATGAGAGACACTTGAAAACAAATAATTGAGGAATAACATTTTTTAATTACTTTATAATATCATGAGAATAAAAGGATTCATGATATAATTTGTCAAAGGACAGTATATACACCATATAATAGTGAATTGGTTCATAACAACAATGAAGTCTCTATAGAAATTCAAAATGAGATAAAATCCCCTAGAAAGAACGTAACCTTAAATTAAGGATAAATAAATCTCACAATTATATGTGAAAAATATAAATACACAAAATATAAGTGGATATAAAGTGTAAAACAATCATAGGTCATTCACACATATTCATTTGATGAAATATTCAATAACTACAAGTTGAACCCAAAGAAATCGAAATTGGGTTAAGAAGTTCCCTTGTAAAATTTCGACTGCCTAACGGCGTCACTTTAAAATTCAAAAAATGAGTTGATGAGAAAAAAGGGTATCTCATCACTTGGAAATAAATTTTACGTCCATAAGTATATATAAGAACATATCCCTACATAATAATATGTAAATCAAATGACATATCAAAAGAAGTCTTTTATAAAGATGAGGGTGAAAGGTCCCCTTATCGATTTGGGTAACTTTTGAAACGTAAACACCATGGAAGAAGGGTCATAAAATGAAGATGTAAATACCCATAAATGAAATTGTATTAAAAAAGAGTATAATAATGGGCAGTTCATACACCACTCAAAGGAAATGGTGTCAAAGGTAGCATAAATCTCACAGGAATAAAAGTGAGATGAAAATTCCCTTACGAAAACTCGGTAGCCTAACAACGCCACTTAAAACTTCCAAAAATGGATTTATG
Organism: Viscum album; assembly: GCA_963277665.1. Lineage (NCBI taxonomy): Eukaryota > Viridiplantae > Streptophyta > Magnoliopsida > Santalales > Viscaceae > Viscum > Viscum album. The sequence continues at coordinate 893,215,776 of OY728160.1, read as the reverse complement.
AGATCAAGTTGGGTCTCTCATAATATAAAAATAAAAATTACAGTATGAGTAATATAAAATAACATCCCCAAACATAAAAAGGACGAGTTTAAAAGAAATGACATAAAAGGGAGTACTTAAAAAGAAAGAGAGAGGTAGGATCCCTTACCTCAAGTCCGACTTGTCTTGTTCGTTTTTTTATATTCCTGAATAATAAACTTTGGTAAATTTATAATTTCTTAAGGAACTCCTTTAAATATTATTATTCAGTTCATATCACATCTTATAATGTTATAATAATTGGTTAATAATGTGAGTTCATATCAGACGTTTTTGTCGATGTTTGGTACATGAGTCAGAAATGAACTTGTTTGATAATGATTTTCCATGTAGTTATAAGTACATCATCTCCAGAATATTATTAATGATTTAAATATCATATATATCCATTACATATTCATTTTATACTATTCCATAACATTTTGAGATAAAAAGAAAAGAAATGCACCGTTCATGGAGATGGTAGGCCGTACGTACGCATGAACGCTACTTTCCTTTATTTGTCATATTAATGGAATTAAAAATAATTGAGAGATTTATATATTATAATTACAGTATAATATATATGTTATATAGGTCACATAATTTCATTAATCTCATTATTTATACATTCCATGTATTGTATGAACGAGTCACATTACTTGAGGGGGCGGTAGTCCACACTTCCTCGTATGAAATTATTGCAATTACACAACATGAAAAGCATAAAGGTATGTTTTAAATATAAAATTCAGAAGAATATGGGAAAAATAAATACCATATATATCATCTATAAAATACAGTGACATCATAATGGCCACCATGAAATGTGTGAAGTGAACATTGAACAATCATCGTTTCGTGAGGCAGTAATTCGCCATCAACAGAAACAGTATGTTCTTTAACCATTAGACGGAGGTGTGTGTAAGTGTAGCTCTAATACTTCACATAAAAACATCCTATTAAATTGGAGATACTGGTTTTGTCACAAAATAAAGTAATAAAAATATTTTAGGGGTTTGGAGAAGCAAAATAAAACAAAAGAACACAAGTGAAGACATTACATTTAAATCGGGTAACTCCTCTTGGTTTGAACCAAAAGGGTTTCTTGAAGAGAATTATGCCAATGGTGAGGCTTAAATGATGAAGATAGGGATGAGGAGAGATGAAATGAGCAGGGTTTGGCCCATCCAAATGCTTGAGAGGTGTGAGTAAGGTGGTAGAGGTGGGGGCCTTTTGTAAGGGAAGAGGAGGGGCACTCTTGGAATGTTATAAACTATTACTTTATTATAAAATGATTTTCGGATTTTAAAGGTCCCAAAAGAATATATTTCTAGTCTAAGGTGATAATGTTTCGAAATACACCCATCCAATAGGTTTGTGACAAGTGTAAGACTTATATTTTACCATATCGTCTCATTTTATTTAAATCGTTCATTTATGAGCTAATCACTACATCATCACAGTGTCATAAATAAATTAATATATTTAATGTCTAAAAATTATAAACAAATATCATGATGTATGAAATATTTTTAGATTTCTATTGAATATTTATAGTCAAAAATATGAATTGTATAACCCCATGAAAAAATTGTTTTAGTAAAACAATACATGTTTGTGACATTTTAATTTTAACTTTAAATAAAAAGTTATTAATGTCATTTTCCAAAAAAAGTGGCTTCATGGGGTCCCTACATTGACCCATGGATTTTCATGGTCGTCCATGACTCATCCAATAAGGTTAGGACATGTTTCAAGGCCATTTAATATTATTATAACATTATCTTTACCTTAAATCACTCTAATTACCTTTAATCGCGATTAATAAAACATAAAAGTTACTATTCAAAAAAAATTATTTTATTCTCATTGAACCATATTTTACTTCCTAATTACAACCATGTATGTCGGATTTTTGAAAATCAAACCATAGAAGTGGTAAAGTTTCATTTAAATGAAAAATCAGTTTCTTTAACTACCACTTAGTGGTTTCACTATTCATCAAAAATTGATGTTTTTCAGAAAAATACCAAAAAAATCACCCTAAGAAATATTTGATATTCCGAATTCAAATATGATGTCTATTTTAAAAAATTCTAAATATATAAGTTTTTTTAATTAATTTAATAATTCATTCCCACTGTCAAAACAAATACTGTGTTTTTAAGAAACAATATTTATTAAAAGATTGACACTAGTTTAAGTCCAATTTCAAAGTTAAATTAATTCAAAGGACCACCATTGGATTAGATGGTAAAAATATATTCTAAATAAACTTTAATCTAAATTAAAAATATAATATATAAATATAAATAAATCATATTAAAGGGAGTTTTTGAATTAAAATTCAACATTTTCACTAAAAATGATCTTTATCAGAAAAATAAAAAAAAATTTACACAAAGTAAATTTTGATATCCAGATTCTAAAGAAGGATTATATTTTGTCAAATACAACATATAAAATTTTCAAAAGTATATTTAAAAAGGGTTCTCCATCAAAAGGCGGTTCATCAACCTTTTAAAGAATATTAGAAGATTTATGTATAAAATTGGATTCATTTGCATTTTAAGCCACTAACATTTATTGGATAAAAGTACAAATATTTGAAAAACATATATAATCATTTTATAGTTAGTTCCATTCATTCCCACCGTTACAACAGCTAGGCGTTAACTACAATTTAAAATAATATTATTTTATTATTAGAGTGCAACATAAGATTTCAAAGAAACTCATTGTTGCGTATTGGGTACGCCATCGAGCATAGCATTCCCTTTAAAGTAATATTAATATATTATTCAAAAATATGGATAAATATGAAAATTTCATATTATTTATTTACCTGGGGTGTTACATCCTTCCCCCCTTTTGGGAATTGTGTCCTTGCAATTTTAAAATTGGGCTTGGAAATTTCATTGAAAATCCTACATCAGAACAAGAGTCAGTAAAACTATCACTTTAAATAAACAAAGAGAAGTACAAAGGTCACCCGAGTTAACCCATACTAGGATTCCATGTATGAAATCATGGACATGGAGGAGAAAACAAAGGGTCATGTTCTGATGGAGAGTGATAGAAAACATGTTTTGGAGAAAGTTAACCATAAGAAAATCACAAACTTGTGATGGGTTAAATGGTATTTGATTCCCCAGTAGGAAAAATTAACAGACAAAATTTTTGTTTTAACTTACTTTTCAATCGGGAATTTATTTATGAGATTAACTAAAACATAAAGAAACATACTTACATATCATGTTTACTTTCATATTTTACTAGATTTCTTACACGAACTAATATTTTCTCCAAAAGACGAGTATTTAGGATGAATTTTTCACATTAAGAGAGCTATAATCAACATCTAGAGAATCACCTAATCCACAAAAGAGAAAAATATACTTCCCATGTCTTTAGACCTTAACCAAGTCTAAAACCAAAAAGGTATGTATGAGATCAGATAATACTCAAAAATGATAATCCTGTATAAACAAATCTATTCTTAATCTCCAAAATTTGTCAAACAATACCCAATGTTCAACAAACACCATTCAATAAACATTTATCCATAAAATTATTCAAAGTAATCCAAAATAAGACTGAAACCCAAATCTATGAAGGATTTTATCACATAGTCATCCAAGATAAACCTTAACATTTATCTCCAAACAACATCATTTACTCTTAAAGCCTCATACTAAAATGTAATTAACCTAAACAGATATCCTCCATGATAAGTTACTAATTTCCATAGATAACACAAAATCAAATTATTCTAGATTCGTAAGATCATCTAACTAAAAAAAATTATTTAAAATGACCAAGGAATTCATGTAGTCTAGTGGTAGGTGATAAATACCAGTCCCACTTGGTTGTGGGTTCGATTCCCATATCTTCGTCAGTCGCGACAGTTTTTCACACGCTCTAGGTGTTATCCTTTTTCCAAAATTAAATAATTCTTATAACATTCCCCAAAAAGAGATAAAATCTTCAAAAATAACCATAACATATTTTAACCTCAAGTTTATCTCATTACTTTCATATTACATCATATCATAGAGTAACCCATAATTACCTAAAAAGTAAGGATCATATAAACCCTAATGGTTACCTTTATAATTATTACCAAAACTTCCACATCGAGTTGGTTCTCTCGTACATGATGCATTAATGAACTCATCGTGGTTCAAGTGGTTGATCATGACTCATGATAGTTGGTTTAGAATAACCACAAGATTTCTCATTGAATCCCCCATTTCATCAAGTCTCTTAATCAGAGAACCACCATAGTTTCCTTCAAACCCATTGTCACTTTTATGCCTGCTAGATCCATCCATTTACTAAAACCAAAAAGGTCAGTGTGAGTATATCAACAAAATCATCATATACTAAAGAGGAAGATAAACAATAATATATACTTAGTCATTCAATTTATCTAAAAACTATGACTCTTTCTGAAATCCAAGACATTATGGTAATGTCACTTCTGCTTAAAGAATACCCTAACATCTAAAGTTATCTAAACCGACCTCTGATACCGACTATAAGGACACGACCTTAAAAATTACTTATTATTGAATTAAATGAATAATTCACATTGAGGATCCTTTCTGGTTTAGAGTTTTAGTGAATTAGGACATAACTGTTACATCTCAAAGATTTCAAAGTAGAAACATCTACTCACCTTCCATTTTTTTCTACAAAATAAAAACACTTGAACAAAGGATTCATGTCTAGTTCCTTGTTTTTGACAGCCTGACATTTCCTTGATCCCATCCTTGACCCTATTCAACTTTATGTCCTGTAAAAAACATATCAAAAAAACACGGGATGAGCATAAAAATCTCTGTAAGGGTTATAAAAATACGAAAATAAAACATTAGTCCATGTATACATAAAAATCAATGAAATCATACATTACTCATAAAACATAAGCATGTTAACATACCTCATGAAATCCTAAGATTTATGAATAACTCATAGAAATCATAAGACATAAAGGTAACTTGAGGCATTCATAACATTATTACATAGGGAGTAACCATCATGGTTACGTTTGGAATACCCATAACAGTATATTCCCTAAATCTCTTCGGAGAAACTGTAGAGTTTAACCCCTTCACGTTACCCAATGCATTGGAGAGCTATATCAGGCTCACCAGCCCTTGGTTTATCACGGAACCACCCGTCTTCAAAAACAATGCCCAAGAACCATAATATAATCATAGCACATAACTTAATCATAAAGTAATGATAACATTCCCACATTGCAACAACAAAATAACATTTTAAGATATTGAAATAATGAATCCATTCTAAAAACCATTTTCAATACCATTTAAAACATTTAATAAAGATATTTTTGAATCAAAGTGTCCCATACCACATTGAAGATTTTAAAATTTTAAACCATTAATATCCATATAAATAAATCCTTAAAACCATATTGAAAACATGCATATTAATGAGAAATATTTATAAGAATAAATCATTAAAACATTTAAAATGACATTTTAGTGAAATGGTTTTTAACAAAATGAGAGACACTTGAAAACAAATAATTGAGGAATATCATTTATTCATAACTTTATAATATCCTAAGAATAAAAGGATTCATGATATAATATTTCAAAGGATAGTATATACACCATATAAGAGTGAATTGGTTCATAACAACAATGATGTCTCTATAGAAATGAAAAATGAGATAAAATCCCTTATAAAGAACGTATCCTTAAATTAAGGATAAATCAATCACATAATTATATGGGACAAATATAAATACACCAAATATAATTGGATATTAAGTGTAAAACAATCAGAGGTCATTCACACATATTCATAGGATGAAATATTCAATAACTACAAGTTGAACCCAAAGAAATCGAAATTGGGTTAATAAGATCCCTTATAAAATTTCGACTACCTAACGGTGTCACTTTAAAATTCAGAAAATGAGTTGATGATAAAAAAGGGTATCTCATCACTTGGAAATAAAATATTCATCCATAAGTATATATAAGAACATATCCCTACATAATAATATGTAAATTAAAATACATAACAAAAGAAGTCTTTCAAAAAGAGGAGGGTGAAAGGTCCCCTTATCGATTTGGGTAACCTTCAAAACGTAAACACCATGGAAGAAGGGTCATACAATGAAGATGTAAATACCCATAAATGAAATTTCATTACACAAAGATTATAATAATGGGCATTACATAAACCGCACAAAGGAAATTGTGGAAAATGTAGCATAAATCTCACAGGAATAAAAGTGAGATGAAAAATCCCTTACGAAAACTCGGCAGCCTAACAACGCCACTTATAACTTCCAAAAATGGATTTATGAGATAAAATACGGTCTCTCATAATATAATAATAAAAATTAAAGTATGATTAATATAAAATAACTTCCCCAAACATAAGAAGGATGATCTTAAAAAAATGACATAAAAGAGAGTACTTAAAAAGAAAGAGAGAGGTATGATCCCTTACCTCAAGTCCGACTTGTCTTGTTCATTTCTTTATATTACTGAATAATAAACATTGTTCAATTTATAATTGATTAAGGAACTAATTTAATGATTATTATTCAGTTCACATCACATATTATAATTCTATAATAATTGGTTAATAATGTGATTTCATGTCAGACGTTTTTGTCGATGTTTGGTACATGAGTCAAAAATGAACCTGTTTGAAAATGATTGTCCATGTAGTTATAAGCACATCATCTTAAGAATATTATTAATGATTTAAATATCATATATATCAAGTAAATATTAATTTTATACTATTCCATAACATTTGGAGATAAAAAGAAATGAAATGCACCGTTCATGGAGACGGTAGGCCGTACGTACGCATGAACGCTACTTTCATTTATTTTTCATATTAATGGAATTAAAAATAATTGGGAGATATATATATTAAAATTACATTATAATATATATGTTATATTGGTAACATAATTTCATTAATTTCATTCTTTATATATTCCATGTATTGCATGAACGGGTCACATCACTTGAGGGGGTGGTAGTCCACACTTCCTTATATGAAATTATCGCAATTACACAACATGAAATACATAAAGGTTTGTTTTAAATATCTAATAAAGAAAAATTTGGGAAACATAAATACCATATATATCATATATAAAATATAGTGACATCATAATGGCCACCATGGAAGGTGTGAAGAGAATATTGAACAATCATCATTTCGTGAGGTAGTAATTCACCATCCACAAAAACAGTATGTTGTTTAACCATTAGACGGAGGTGTGTGTATGTGTAGCTCTAATACTTCATATAAAAAAAATCCTAGTACATTTAATATACCGGTTCTGTTACGAAATAAATGAATAAAAAGAGTTTAGGGGTTTGGAGAAACAAAATAAAACAAAAGAACACAAGTGGATACATTACCTTTAAATCAGGTAACTCCTATTGGTTTGAACCAAAAGGGTTTCTTCAAGAGAATAATGCCAAAGTTGAGGCTTCAATGATGAAGATAGGGATCTGTAGAGATGAAATGGGCATGGGTTGGCCCAGCCAAAAGCCTGAGAGGTGTGAGTAAGGTGGTAGAGGTGGGGGCCTTTTGTAAGGGATGAGGAGGGGCACTCTTGGAATGTTATAAACTATTACTTTATTATAAAATGATTTTTGGATTTTAAAGGTCCCAAAAGAATATATTTCGAGTCTAAGGTGATAAGGTTTCGAAATACACCCATAAAATAGGTTTTTGACAAGTGTAAGACTTGGATTTCCCCTATCTTCTCATTTTATTTAAATCGTTCGTTTATGAGGTAATCAATGCATCATCACGGTTTCATAAATAAATTAATTAATTTAATGTCAAAAAATTATAAAAAACATATCATGATGTAGGAAATATTTTTAGATTTCTAATAAATATTTATAGTAAAAAATATGACTTAAATAACCCCATGTAAAAATTGTTTTAGTAAAACAATACATGTTTGTGACATTATAATTATAACATTAAATAGAAAGTTACTAATGTCATTTTCCAACCAAAGTGGCTCCATGGGGTCCCCAAGTTGACTCATGGATTTTATTGGTCGGCCATGACTCATCTAATATGGGTAGTACATGTGTCAAGGTCATTTCATATTATTATATCATTATCTTTACCTTAAATTACACTAATTACCTTTAATCGCGATTAATAAAACATAAAAGTCAATATTCACCAAAAAATTATTTTAATCTCATTGAACCACATTTTAATTCCTAATGACAACCATGTATGTCTGATTTTTGAAAATCAAATCACAGAAGTGGTAATGTTTCATTTAAACGAAAAATCACTTTCTTTAACTACCACTTAGTGGTTTTAGTATTCATCAAAAATAGAAGTTTTTCAGAAAAATACAAAAAATTCACCCTAAGCTATATTTGATATTCCGAATTCAAAAATGATGTATATTTTAAAAAATTCAAAATATATATGTTGCATTAATTAATTTAATAATTCATTCCCGCTGTCAAAACAAATAGCGTGTTTTTAAGAAACACTATCTATTAAAAGATTGACACTAGTTTAAGTCCAATTTCAAAGTGAAATTAATTCCAATGAACACAATTGGTTTAAATGATAAAAATATATTCTAAATACACTTTAATATCAATTAAAAAATATAATCTATCCATATCAATAAATCATATTAAAAGGAGGTTTTGAATTAAAATGCAACATTTTCACTAAAAATGATCTTTATTGGAAAAATAAAAAAAATTTACACCTAGTAAATTTTGATGTCCAGATTCTAAAGAAGGATTTTATTTTGTCAAATACAAAATATTAAATTGTCAAAAGTATATTTAAAATGGTTTCTCCATCAAAAGGCGGTTCATCGACCTTTTAAAGAATATTAGAAGATTTATGCTTAAAATTGGATTCATTTTCGTTTTAAGCCTATATAATTTATTGGATGAAAGTAAAATTATTTGACAAACATATATACTCATTTTTTAGATAGTTTCGTTCATTTCCTCCATTAAAATGGCTAGGTGTTAACTAACATTTAAAATAATATTATTTCATTATTAGAGTGTAGCATAAGATTTCAAAGAAACTCGTTGTTGCGTATTGGGTACGCCATCGAGCATAGCATTCCCTTTAAAGTAATATTAATATTTTATTCAAAAATATGGAAGAATATGAAAATTTCATATTATTTATTTATCTGGGGTGTTAGAGGCAGGGGTTGGCCGAGCCAAACGCTTGAGAGGTGTGGGTAAGGTGGTAGAGGTGGGGGCCTTTTATAGGAGGAAAGGAGGGGCACTCTTGGAAAGTTATAAAAAGTTACTTTATTATAAAATGATTTTCAGATTTTAAAGGTCCCAAAAATATATATTTCGAGGATAAGGTGATAAGAGTTAGAAATCGACCCATCCAATAGGTTTTTTACTAGTGTAGGTCTTAGATTTTACATTATCTTTTCATTTTATTTAATTCGTTAAATAATGAGGTAATCACTGCCTCATCATGGTGCCATAAATAATTTAATTTATATAATGTCTAAAAATAAAAAAAATAATCATGATGTAGGAAATTTTTTTAGATTTCTAAATAATATTTATAGTCAAAAATATGACTTGTATAACCCCATGTAAAATTTGTTTTAGTAAAATACCACATGTTTTTGACATTTTCATTTTAACATTAAATAAAAAGTTATTAATGTCATTTTCCTAACAAAGTGGCTCCATGGGGTCCCAAAGTTAACCCATGGATTTTCTGGGTCGGCCATGACACATCCAATAAGGTTAGGACATGTGTCAAAGTCATTTAATATTGTTAAACATTATTTTTACCTTAAATTACACTAATTACCTCTAATCACGATTAAAAACTTAAAAGTTACTATTCTCCAAAAAAATATTTTAATCCCATTGAACCAAAATTTACTTCTTAATGAAAACCATGTATGTAGGATTTTTGAAAGTCAAAACACAGAGGTGGTAAAATTTCATTTAAATGAAAAATCAGTTTTTTAAGTACCACTTAGTGGTTTCACTATTCATTAAAAATTGATGTTTTTCAGAAAAATACCAAAACTTCACCCAAAGCTATATTTGTTATTCTGAATTCAAAAATGATGTTTATTTTAAAAAATTAAAATCATATAAGTTACATTAATTAATTTAATAGCTAATTCTCGTCGTCAGAACAAATAGCGTGTTTTTCTGAAATAATATATATCAAAAGATTCACACTAGTTTAAGTAAAATTTCAAAGTGAAATTAAATCCAACAACCACTATTGGATTAAATGGTAAAAATATATTCTAATTTCACTTTAAAACCAATTCAAAAGATAATCTTATCATATAAATAAATTATATTTAAAAGTGGTTTTGAATTAAAATACAACATTTTTCACTATTCAATAAAAAATGAACTTTATCTGAAAAATACCAAAAATTTACACAAAGTAAATTTTGATGTCCCGATTATAAAGAAGAATTTTATTTTTTATAATAATATTTATAAGAGTGACCAAAACTATATTTAAAGAGGGTTCTCCATCAAAAGGCGATAGTTTGACCTTTTAGTGAATATTAGAGTGTTTATGCCTAAAATTGAATTCTTTTCGTATTTTAAGCCTTTATCCTTTGTTGGATAAATGTAAAAACAGTTAAAAAACATATATAATCATATTTTGTTATTTATATTCATTCCTGCCAATACAACGACAATGTGTTAACTACCATTTAAAATAATATTATTTTATTACTAGTGTGTAATGTAAGATTTCAAAGAAACTCTTTGATGCTTATCAGGTACGCTATCGAACATAGAAACCCCTTTAAAGTAAAATTAATATTTAATTCATAAATATTAATAAATATGAAAAATGTTTTATTCATTATTTTCCTAGGATGTTACATGAGCTGTATTTTATTTATGTTCTTTATGTTTGGTCTTCCATTGTGGTGTTTCCATTGTGGTTTGGGGTCCCTATCAAGTATTGTGTTACTCAGCCCTGCACATGGACTCTCCCGAATGGGTCATGTCTCATGAAAGTGACTAACGCATCTATGGATACCTTGGTTTTCTGGGAAAACGTTCTGCTCAGTGAGATGGGATGGGCGATAACACTTCTACAACTACAAGTAGCTACCCTTCACCTACACTTCACATAGGTTCTCGATCAGACAGATCGTGGAAGTTATATTTTCATTTGTTGTTTTGGGATTCTATTCTGGGCCACTCATAATTTTAGTTTGTAATGTACTCTCAATTGTTGTCTTAGTGATATTTTTGGTTTATTTTGTGTTAATTTTCCACCATTTGACCATTGGTCATACTACAAACATTTTATTTTCCTTGAAAACCAATGGTAAACATTTAACCTACTCTCATTTCATCCCTAAAGTTTTCAATACATGTTTTCTTACTTACGTTATCTTCCTATATGAAAAAATTCATGTCATGATGCCTTTGAATGACTCATTCCAAACACACATGGATTCAACATTCGATGCATCACTAAAACAAATTATAAAGGCCTTTATTCCATGGTGCACTGATAATGTTCCCAGCATGCTCACCTAAATAATATACCCTACATATAGTGATATCTACTAGTTGAACAATATTTTACACATTTTCATCATCGTGCCACACAAAAAAACTCGTGAAATCATTATCTAACACCCTTGAATCATCAATACTATTCCATGTATAATTTTCATAGGAGGACTCCCCTCAGATCCCTATTTAAACCTCTTCCTAGAATCTACTAAGAATACATGGAATATCCAGTTCCACTTTTTCAATCATACACAAGCCAAAGGACTATTCAATGACCAATATTAAAGAATTTTGACCATTACTACATATTGGAAACCCACCAGTGACCAACATCTTACTTCATGCCATATGAAAACCCATATCATCATTGTACCCACCAAATGGTTTTCTAATTACCACATATCATTCTCAATCAATTGTAGACATAATTCAAAGCATGTGTAAGTACCAACTCATCCCTGAGTGGTAATGTAAAATATATCCACCCCTTGTTCCTAATTTTTTATAATAGTTTTCACAGCAGTCGCAAAATTTTGATACAAATAAAAGTTATCTATCCACAAACAGAAAATGGTATACTTTTCACCATCAGGACAACATTGAACCTCTCCTAAAGAGTAATCCAAAAGTATTCCATCCATCCAAGAAGAAATGATATTCAAATGGATTATTGTATAGTTGACACTCTATTAGAATACACTGAATGATGTCATGATATTGGGCATGATAGCCATTAAACCATGAGTATACTAAGATTCCATCAAAAGTTGTGTATCACAATATTTAATCCAAGATCACATAGAAATAGGTTGTACATAACTTTTTTACAATTCATGACACCATGTATCAATAAAATGATTTTCTAGGATCAATCAAGGTTTAACTAACTCAAAATATCCAATTTAAATTAAAATTAGCTCTTGTCAAGAGAAATTCCATTATATTCACCCAATGGTCTGTGTCCCCATTCCCTTAAGCCTGAAATTTAAACAATAAATTCTTATACTAGACTTGTATAATCACTAATGTTCTACATCAATATCTCTCATACATTACTGAAGTAAACTAAATTCATAATACACATGTGTTATACATCCAATACTACTTTATTCAAGACCAGACTCAATCCCCTATCAGTCAATCATCGATATGGATTGATAACTAGGCTTCTTGTAATGTTAGTATCAACACACTACAAGATCCCTTGGAAATATTTTTTCAAAATCAGGAACCTCACTTGTTCCATGATTATTTGAAAGGCCACTAGTTTCATGGTGTTGTTTCAGAAATGAAATCATAAATAAACAACCACTGGAAAATTGGGACAAGCTTAGGAATAGTCCTTCCAATTGGTGAAATTATCAATACAATAGAATACATGTTGATTCATCTGAAAAACATGAGTATAAAAATTACAAAATCACAAAACCCATGCACTTCTCATTCATTAGTATCATAAAATGGGTATGGTTAAGCTAATTACATATAAAGGAATCAAAAAAACCCACTCCAACCACTCTAATAGGTTTCCCTGGATTATATCAAGCACTCATGTCCATCTACATTCCAATCCAAACCTAGGGGACACTAGTTCATTAACCCATTACTACTAATCAAATATAAGATAAAGGCCACTAGGTCCACACACCTATCCATGAGGTCTCTCAAAGGGGAACCACATGCAACATAATTGCCTTTATTACATTTCATACTACATGCCCGTATGGTCTCTATATGGAATTACAAATGAAGTCTTGAAATAATATCATCAACCTAAAAGGGTCAAAAACTACTATCAAAATTTTCATGATATCACCTACCAAGCATCCGACTAACTACACATGATCCCCTCTAAGAATATTCATAAGGGGGTGTTCCATGGAGGGTATCAATATCAATGGAAGGATATTATGGTTTGAAACTAATTGGGTATAAAAATATAGTAATAACTTCTTGAGGTTAAAATTACAATATAACCATGAACCTACTTAGGGTTTCATTTTAATTAATTAAGAGTCAATCCCAACCCAAATAATCGAGGAAAATACTTATTGTGCCATTGATATATGATCAAATCTGTATCATCTTTTTATTCACAAGGGTCCTATCACAATGAGATAACCCATTATTTATCCAAGCATAATCCATTATTCTATATTCAAGCCTAAGAATATTTTGTGTCTATACTTCCCATCCATTATATAGGAAACAACATAGAAAGGTTGTCGCTAAAACATATTGAAGTATCCAAATTATAAGACACCGTAAATTTTCAAGGAAACATATAAAAATAATCATTATAGGATGGTCTAATCTATAAACACCTCTGTAAGGTTTTAATTTTATGTCATTTAATTGATTCTCATTTATTACTACATTTAATGTATCTTATTTTTAAGGGATATCAAGTACTAGTTATAGATGATAAACTATTCAAAGAACAATATTAATCCAATTACCTGAATCAGTATGAAAATTATTCCTAGTTTTTTTAAACAATTTAATTTATACATAAATTCATAGAACTGGGTCAATTCAAGAAAATGTCAGTTCCAAGCTATAGAGTAAAATAATATTTAAGTTTAAATTTGAATTTTAATTAACATAAGATGCATTCACATAAGTCTATGAAGTATAAATAAGGAATTATTTAATTTTAAGGTGATTAGATGAGTAATATTCCTCTATAAGTTTATATATAACTCCATATTAGTGGTTATAGACTCTGTAAATAACCATCTCAGATTTATCACAAGAATACCCCCATGGGGATATGTACCAAGTAATGTAATGATAAACACGACCTATGAGGGTCTCTTCAATCCAACCTTGGTACATTTATGTTAAACCCAATATTAGTTGATTTATTATAGATTAATTACACACATAGTGGGTTTATCCTATAAACATATCTTTTTAATACCGACCTACACAGGTCGAGTCTAGATTATCTCATATGCATTAAACACAAGGTCCAACTTACTTAGATAATGTCAAGTCTATGATCCATAAGAAACCAAATCATTTTATGGATTATATTTAAGAAAAATTACACAATGGTCCAATTTTATTAATTATCCTTAACAAGTTATAAATTTACATTCTATTATAAGTTACAATTTGAATTCATGTACCTATAACCAAGCTGTTATCTTTGGTCTTAATATATTAGAAGTCCATACAGGGAGGTTCAATTATATGGGTTTCCATTACAAATTTATAATGGACGATTCAATTTATAAATAACAATTTTCTCTAATTTATCTGTAACCACTAATGTTTCATCCCATACCACTAATATTCATTGGCTCAAAAATGTCATAATTGGTTATTTAAAGTTACACCATTAAGAAATGTGAGAAACCCCATTTAGATTTATGAATAAAATTTAAATAACTAAATAATTATCTCATTAATCCTATATAAATATTATTCCAATATTAGATATGTCATTCCAGGCACATATATCAAGTCTCAGGATATCAAACAATGCAATCTACATTGAATGACATATGCATGAAATTTAAATCTAGTCATTCTTATTATGATGCATAAATACACCTTATCAATTTTCATACTATTTAAAAAGGTAATTAATAAAAATTTGTAAGAATAATAATGTACATAAATCACTCAAGTTGAAAATAATAATCTATTTTTGTAAAGAATCATCATGAAAGTCATTTTCAAACCAAGAAACATGATCCTTTCCTCAGGTGTTGGTTACCCAAATGACCAAATATTCAGGACACATCAAGTTGATTATGTTTTTAACATTGATTTATAGTGTAGTTATGAACCTGGGACATATCTCAAGTTTTTTACAGGTTTAGAGTGTGTATTTTAAATTATCAATCCAAAAATAGGGGGTTGAAAATAGTTTTAAGAAAATAACATTATTTAAAGAGTTTAGTAGTTGGAAAAATGGCCGTTATTAAATTATTATTAGATAAGTAACTCAATTAAGGCTAAGTACACAACATTGATAGTTCACTGTTTGGAAAATTTCATGTGGTATAATGGAATTTTTCAATTCAAGGATATCAAGATCATTATTACCCCATTTCCTCTTATAGTGATCTAAAAAGGATCGTCCCTTGACAGAACAATCATGTTATCAAGGTTTGGACATCAAGAATATAATAAGTACTCATGGAGAGGATCTTCCAATCATACCTTGACCGGTTTGTTTTTGACTTCATTGATGAAATATTGGTGTATTCGACATCATAGGATGAGTACGTTGCACACCTACGGATAGTCATACATACAATTAGAGAGACCTAGCTTTATGGAAAGCTCTCAAACTACCAATTTTAGATTCGGGAGGTCTACATTCTAGGACATGTCATCTCATAGGTTGTAGTTGCAGAGGATCATATGAAGATAGAGGCAAGGAATTTTTTCGAGTTTCTCATGATTGTGACTGAGGTGAGGATATTCTTAGGGTAGGATGGTTACTATCATAGGTTAGTGAAGGACTTCTCCAATGTAGCAGAACCCAAATCAAATTTGACACAGAAGGGACATCCCTTTATGTGGATAGAGAAATGTCAGTAATGTTTCCAGGAGCTGAGGCCGAGACTGACTTCGACCCCCATCATGAGACTACCAGAGGTGGGCATTTGTTTTGTAGTTTACTACTACTTATCAGGTACTATACTAGGTTTTTTACTGATGCATTAATAGGAAGAGATCTCATATGTCTCATGACATTTGAAAAATCGTGAGAAGAACTAAGAGACTCAATACATGGGGTTAGATGTAGTGGTCATTGTCTTGAAGATGGGGTGGCACTAATATATTGGTGAATAGTTTACTATCTACTACCACTGAAATATTATCAAGTATATCTTCTCTTAGAAGGACCGAAACCTGAGATAGCTGTGATGGAAAGAGTTCCTCAAGGAACATGACTTTGAAATATTCTATACTATTCGGAAGGGGGATGTGGTGGCAGACACGCTAAGTATGGGGAATGGTTTTCAACTGGTGGGTGAGGTGACAAAACAGTTTTCCACGATGCAGATATCCTTCGTGGATGATGGCGCAGATGCTTACCTTCTGTCAATGATTTTTACTCCCACACTATTACAGTGAGTCAGGGAGGAACAAATAGAGGACGATGACCACAAGGCTCGACGTGCTTAGTTATCTTCTAGATGGGCACATAATGTATTTCTGATTGGTGGAGATCACATCATCCTTTTTAGAGGGAACACCATAATACCAGGGATGTTACAGGAGGAGGTGTTGAGGGAGTTCCATACATCCCGTTTGACAATACATCAGGGAGTGGAGAAGATATAAAAGGAAATATGACATCAGTACAAGTGTCAGAGGATGAAGAAAGAAGTGTCCAGGTCAATTTCAAGATGCCTCGCTTGTCATCATGTGAAGGCCGAGCATCAGGTTCCAGTAGGCTTGGCCTATCCACTCGATGTTATAGAGTCTAAATGGGACAGTATATCAATGGGAATTGTGAAGGGGTTACCACAAACATCCAGGGTTCATGATTCCATCTGGGTGATCATTTACTGACTCACCAAGTGGGCTCACATTCTACCCATCTAAGAGCAGGGACTAGTAGAAGGCGTGGGAAAACTCTACATCCAAAAGATAGTGAAGCTTCATGGGGTGTCTATAAAAATAATCATAGATTGGGACATTTGATTTACACCCTGGAAGTGGGGGGATTATAGGAGGAATTCGGGACGCAGCCACACATGAGAATAACTTCTCATCCCCAAACAGATGGTCCGACAGAGTAGAGCATACTGACCTTGGAAGAAATGCTCTGTGATTGCGTTTTGGATTTTAGTCGCATTTGGTAGGACCAAATTCCACTTGTGTATTTTTCATACAACAACATCTATCACTCCACCATTGGTATGGAAGTATTCTATTCCTTTGTATGGGCTACCTTGTAGATCAACCCTATGCTGGACAGACCTAGGGGAGTCAGAACTCTTGGGTCTTGAGTTGGTACAGGCTACCATCCAGAAATAGAAAAAAGAATTCTAATGCCGATAAGAGATGGACAACCTTGGATTCTTATTATGGTGATCATGTGTTCCTTTGGGTATCACATTGATGAGGATTTTAGAGATTTGGCAGGGGCAGGAAGCCATACACGAGGTTCATCACAGCTTTTAAGACCCTCAGTATAGTTTGTGATGTGGAATACCACATAGACTTCCCCCCACTGATGCACTGGTTGCATGATTTTATCAATGTGTCAAAGATTATGAGGTAAGTTCATGATCCATCGCACATAATCAAGTGAGAAGAGGTAGATATTTTCAATTTAGTGATGTTTGTGGAGTTCCTAGTGGAGATAGAGGATCGGCAGAAGCAGGTCCTATGTGGGTAGTCGATTCCTCTTGTGTGAGTTCAGTGGCAGCCTGGGAATCCCCAGGAGATTAGATGGGAGATGGAGGCTCATATTTTTTCTCAGTACACATATATTTTTTATTAGATTCTTTTTGGATTTTGGGTGGATAAATACCTAAGGTTGGGAGAGTGTAATGTCATCGAAATTCTGGGTAATTTTTTTAATTATATGGCATTATTCTAATACCACAGGCATTGATGACACGTGATTCTGAGACCCGGTGATCCTAGGATAGAATTTTGAACTTTTGTTTAATGTACATTCTGTAAATGTGCGAGTGGGTTTTCCTAACATTGGAACCGGTGCTCAGAATAAAAATCGGAGGGCACCGTTGAACTCAGAACTCCAGGATACTCATAGAAAGTACTTAACCTTGGCCGACAAGGGTAGAGTATAAATTTTATTGTTTGGAAATTTATAGAAAAATAATAAAACAATTTAAAATAATTATTTTATTTATTTTCTCATCGTTGAGTAGCGGATAGCAGCGCATCAGTGTAATGTTGAGGCTCATTAATGGAGTCTTATTAATGGCTCATTTTTAACTACGAAACTATTATATTAATGGATTATTAAACATGGCTCATTAATGTGCATCATTAATGAGTGCAATGTCGCTACACATATATTCTGTTAATATGAAAACATGTTGGATTTTTGGAATAGAAAATGTGGGCAATCACTGTAAAATATCAAGAAAAATCCCTCTCTATTGAATAATGAAGAATGAAGTGACAAACATTGGAGGATTGGATCTGGAGGTTGGATTGTGGTGATGAACGCCAATGACTGTGGATCAAAAACACTGCTAATCACATATTTAAGATTATGTGGATCCAAAAAATCCTTGTAGGGGTTCATGAGTTATATGTATTTGGTGATTTCTTCCACGTTATTGAAAATTTATGTGAAACACAGATCAACTGAATAATGGGTTGATCTGGAAATCGCTCATTCTTGGGGGTTGATATTGTATGGGGGATTGATTTGGGGATTTTCAAGATGTGTGGTTGTCATCCTATTTATCCCCAAGATTAAAATATAACACGAAGGGTGCAGGATGACATGAACATGTCTTGGTCCCTTAGTCATAGTTTTTTTTCTTGTGTTCTTCGAAGTTGATCGGTCGACTTTTCAGCAAGGTGAATTTGAAGGCTTCGTGGTGATGGTGGCACACTACGATGGATTTAGGAAATAATGGTTCAAAAAATTGAACACCTGGGTGTTTTTGGGGGCCCTTCCTAAGCATCTCCGGCGCACCAGCTCCCGGTGGTGGTGGCCACTGGGGGAGGGTGGTGGCGCGGCCCACTCTGGCGAGCCGGCACACGTGGTCCATCGACCGTGTGTAGTATTTCATCCGCCTGTGTAGAATGATGAAAATTGATTTTATATAGAGCAATGATCACACTACAACGATCATGGGGCGAATGGGAGGCCGGACGTAGTTGTCTTCCATGCTCTGGGTGGTCGGACTGGTTCGCCCATGGCGGATCGGGTCAGCCAGCGAGCCCGACCCGTACCACACGACAAGACCTGCACTGTTGGGCCGGACCCATGACACCATTTTGGCTAGGCCGGACAAATTCTAGACCAATGTTGAACCCACAATGAACCCCCCGACAGGGTTGGGTCGGTCCGACTGAGTAGGACTAGACCCGGACCCGACCATCCCTGTTTCACTAAAATGAT
Organism: Viscum album; assembly: GCA_963277665.1. Classification (NCBI taxonomy): domain Eukaryota; kingdom Viridiplantae; phylum Streptophyta; class Magnoliopsida; order Santalales; family Viscaceae; genus Viscum; species Viscum album. Next base: position 893,196,105 of record OY728160.1, on the reverse strand, counting down.
CAAAACATGAAAACCAGACATTTGATTGACGCACTGTATGCGTTACATGGACCCCTGAAATGAAGATTTACATTTGAGATACTCAATTTTGTTTTGAAGAAACTGGAATATGGCAGGGTTGAATCAGACTTGAATCGAACCGGGCCCTTTTTACTAAAAATCCTATAACTTACAGACTGGGCGTCCGATCGACACATCGTCTGTTACATTGGAACCCTTAAGACAAGACGGTCCTTCGGGTTAACTCATAGTGGGACTTCTTGGTAGTTGTAATAAGACTGATCACTTGAGGATGAAATCCTTCTGAACACATACTTACAAGGTGCGAAAATCCAGTGGTTTGCAGTCATGTGAAGAGCAACCCTTCATGGATCAGAAAGAGAGTGAATCTCTGTGGATCAGTAATGGCGTGAACCTCCATCGATACAAAAGTGAAAAAAACTCCACGGATTTGAGACCGACCAACCATTCGTTGATCAGAAAGGTAATGACCCTCCATGGATCAGAAATGGCGTGACCCTCCTTGGATCGCCAAGGGAGAGACCCTCTATGGATTGACAATAGCACGACCTTCTGTGGATCGGCATGAGAGAGACCCTCTGTGGATCATAAGTTACAAGACCCATCATTGATAAGCTGTAGAGAGACCCTTTTTGGATTAGCAGTAGAGTGAACCAATAGGGATCGACAGTAGTGCAACACTTCTCATATTAGAAGTTGAGCCTCTCAGCAAAATAAGATAATCAAACTTATGACTAATCATCTTTATTCTTGTTCAATAAGTCATATACTTTGTGTGATCTATATTTTATTTTTTTCTTTCTAGTTGATATCATGCTTTGTGATTTACCTTAGTGGTTTTCTAAGTTACCTTTGGGGGTCTCAGGGTCGCTACTGAGTATTGTTATACTCAGCCCTGCACATGATTCCTACGCACTTATTGTGTATTCTATAGACGACATACTGTTTAACTGAGACTTGGACAGCTAAAGCTAGTTGGTGGTAAGTGGTGATCGATAAACATGGTGAGCTATAGTAACACTAGAAATTGATTTGTAACTACTCTTCTGGTAAAATCCTCAACGTACGATCTAGGGAGATTCTTTTTTAATTCCTTTTGTTGTATGTTTTTTTGTAGGGATTGTATACCGCCCCTTTGCAATATGTACTTACTTTTACTCTCAGAAGTGGTTCTTTTTGTACTAATTTGTGTGTATAAGCTGTTTGTGTGCATACATGTTTAAAGGAAATCCCTTCCATTATTGGGTTATGCCTTTCCGGTGCTAGTAAAAAACCCCTAGCCTATAGAAGGCAGGATTGGGCTAGTCACGGCATGGGCCTCCGGGGACGGGTCATGACACTTTATATTTTTTACACATAAGTGGAAAGGAATTGAAAACATTTTGGGTTAATATTATCTTTTATATAGAGTTTATTATGGTTAATTGGGATAACATGTTTATTACATGTTGGGAAAAAAATTTATTTCATATAGATAACAATGGGGTTGAAAATTTATTGGGTGAATAAGCAATTATATTTAATTTTGAATAGGATCTATATATTGGGAACATTTTATGATTAAGCTAAATGGAAATATATTTGTATAATATGTGACGTTAATTGAAGAAAAAGTTTGAATTATCTATTAAAATATACTTGATTTTATTGTGTCCTTATGGTGATTGTGGTTTTCTATAGAATAAATTAGTATATTGTGGAGATTATTAGATTAGGGCGTATACATTTTTTCTGGGACCATATGAGTTATTAAATTTTTTTGAGGTAAATGTAAAACTTTTCATGGAAAATGTGTTTTCCGATATTCTTATTTTTCAATTTTGATCATGTTGAGGAATAATTTGAAGAGTTTTGATGATAGTTATTTATTTAATTATTTATGATAATATTTTGGTGTCATAGTTGTGGATTTAGAGATTAATCTAGTATTTATTCATATAAAGGTTTATTCATGTTAGATATTATCTTAACATATGCTAATAATTTGAGGTTTTTCATAATGGATTGAAATAAGAGAAATATTTCAACAACCGATGATTTTGGATCATTTAAATTAATAATATCTTTGATAGATTGTGTTACTCACAACACCTTAATAATGTAATATCCGACTTAAAAAAACAACAGAATATTAAAATTACTTAATGAATAAAATAATTATTAAATAATAATATAATAATAATTTATATTAATTAAATAATATTATTTGGTTTAAAGTAAAATTTTAATAATGAATTATTTTAAAAGAACCATTTAAAAAATGTATTGTATTTTACTTCAATAAATTAAATTTATCATAGATAAAAATAATATTATAATCGGTAATATTAATAATATTAGACTCATATTTCAAAATTAAATAATTTATAAATTTATATGGTATTGAATAAAAGACACCTGATGATTAAAAAGGTCATGTGCTTCAATAAAATATGATTTCATTTGTATTTATTATTTTATTTCTAAATATATATTTAAAAATTGTAAAATATAAAATTTATAAAATTAATATTATTTTTGTTAATCATGTAATTATTATCTTAAAATAAATTTTTTATATTTTTCTACAGAATGAATTTTTTATTTAGATAGTGAAGAACACAATTATCACTAATATTACTATTTTCAAAACTCAATCAAAAAGTATTTCTTGATAATTTATAGATATTTTTATTTGAAAAAAATATTTAATAATTAAAATGATTCATTTTAAATTACTATGTTTCATTTTTATAACCCATTTATAATGTTTTGGAAACATAAGTAGTATTTTTCTCTAAGAAATGTTTTCATTTTCATTTATTAGAAATTAAATTTCATTACATGTAGAGATAAAATCTATAAAAATTTATTTAATATATTATATCAAAAAAAACTTATTAGTAAATAATTTGAATTTATTTTTACTTTTAAAAGTATTATTACAAGGATTATATTTATTTACTATGATATTTGTAAAACTGCTGTTTTCATAGAATTGTTTTAATAATGTCATTTAATTTTTATATATCCAATTCAATTAATATTTTTAAAATAATCACCCTATTATTATTTTTATAATTATATATATTTATATTATCTACCAGTTAACTCATTACCAATAAAAAATATTATTAAGGACACTAACTTGTTAAAATGTATTTTTATTAGAAAAATTATTTTATCTCTCTGTATTAAATATTTTAAGTTAAAAGTAAATTTTACTATATTTAGAAAATTAATTGTGTAAAATATAATTTAAATTTATTTTCATAACACTCATATTTTTTTATATGTTTTATGTAATATATTTAGTAAAATATATATTTTTGAGTTAAAAACTCGTTTCGTAGGAAAACATGGTAAAATATTAAAAAATGTAATGGAAAATGACTTGAAAATTTTTCAAAACCTTTTTAACAATGACTTATAGATTATTAATCAACCCTATATCAACATAGTATCCATTATTTATCAATTTTTTATCATTTAACAAAGGAATAATGTCATTTGATTTTATATAAATATTGGGTTTTTACTAAAGAACCATTCTCATCTCTTATAATATGGGATCACATAAAATATTTCATTGTTTTAAATCCCATTTGAACATTACATGAAATGATGAAAAATTTAAATCTATTAGTGGTCCATTTCATGACCTAAATCCCCCGGTCACAATAAATAATCATAATCCCTACATATTCGTGGATACTTTGAAGATAAGTTTTATGATCACAATATTACTATTACTTAATCCTTATATTTTTCATATTAATATTTATCATCCAAGACAACCATTTATATATTATTAAAATTTCATTAGTACCATTATCATTATTTAATAATATATTAATGGAGAAAAAATTATTTAATCCTTTCAATCATAATTAAAACACAAAATAATGTTTATCCTCTGTTCCTACGGACTACCACTTCCATGAAGAGACATCATCTGTTCTTCACCACTACCTCACTTCATTTTATTATAAGGATGGAATTCAAAAATTAATGTGAAATATATAAAATAATTATTATTATGAATAGAAAAGCTATAATCAAAATTCCCCCCTCATTAGTTTAGAAATGAAAATGTTAACCATACGTTCTGTAGTCTATTGCCTCCATGAAGTAACATTTTTTAATTTTTATTTTTATTTTTATTATTTATAAATAATATTAAAATATAATTCAGAACATTAATAATATATAAAATAACTTTATAATACTTTTCTAATGATATTATTTGAAAATAAACTATTTATTAACAATACTAAACCATTGAATTATGTTATGTTAACATTTTGTTCAATCTAACCACAAACATGAACATTTCTATAAAACCCAGTCATGTATTAATATATGAACATAAATACTATAATTTTAATTAGTTTACAAGAATATAATGATTGTTTTATGGGGATGAAAATTCTATATAATGTATTTAGTTTATTATTAAAATATCTTATTCGATCGCTAAAATAACTAAAATAACCTGACATTGATTTAAATCTCTTGAAGAACAACTAAAGAACATATGCAATGAGATAAGATATTCATAAATAAATATAATTCATATAATCTATTAACTTAAATTTTATATTATTTATGAACTTTTTATCATATAATGGGTATTGATATTCGAGATCATTCATCATGCACCGAACCAGTATAGTTACTTACACCTGATGAGAAAAATAATAGATTTTACTAACTAATATATTCATTATAAATTACCATAAATGATGTATATAGAAGATAATGTAAATGAATAAGGTTCTAAAATAGATTAGTAAGCCATAATTTTTTATACAGGGTTTTAAAGTTCATTTTACTATGTCGGGAAACAATATAATAGTTTCTCTACCTCATTTTAAACTCCATGAGTCATGTTTGATATTATGCACCATAAATTATTTTATATGGTATATTCACTATCCGATTTATTAAATGTATTAATATATATTCCATTTCCTGAGATTTTAATATCCATTTCATGATCATCCTCTCATCACCCTTTTATTTTCATGTTACATATATACATAGGATTTTACCTCCAATATCGATTTAAAATAAAGATTTCATTAAAAATATCTACCATCCAATGATTTATATAATTTTATCTCAAAAACCACTGTCACTTATTTTTTAAACTACCCATTTATGGTTTTTAAATATCATATCTCTATTTTATTTTCCCCCTAGCTTCATTTTTACCAGTTGTAATGAAATTAACACTACATATTCTTTTATTAATGAATCATTATATTCAATTACTATATTCATTAGATGATTTTAGAAATGTACTAAAAGGGTGTTCACCTACCCATTTAGAAATGTACTAAAAGGGTGTTTACTTTCATCTCATGCATTCCCTTTGTGAATACCATTGTTATCATTTATTTGATAAAAATGTGTTCACCTAAATTCCAATCCTTGATTGATTTGGGAAATTATTGAATAAACGTTATAACCTTTTTTATATGCTGTAAATACCATTTAAATCATTGAATTTTATCATTAAAGAATGTTTTCGGATACCCATTTATATTTTACGGGATTATCATGTATATTTGTGTGATTATGAATGTTCTAATCATATTATTACATTTCAATGGAATGTGAAACCCATTTTAATTCCATGGGTTATTTATTATATTATGATGTTTGATTGTACGTTGAATACATCGGTATGAATGGGGATGAGTGTGTCCCTATATCTTCTTCTAATTAATTTCTAATGTTTGGTATCTATTGAGAAATTGTAATAAATACATAATGTGGTTCGTCACATAAGCATGGTAAAAATGAGTTTTCTAACATTTTATGGTGTTTACATGATGAATTTTTCACATATTCATGGATATAATGACTTTTCTAACAAAATTTTCCAATTCATATAATTGGGACTCCTTTTGTAAGTTTCTTCTATTCTTAGGCTATGTTACATTTCATGTTTATTCATCTTTATAAAAAATTGATTCTATTTTATATTATATAATTCATTATGACCTAAATCATGTTTTATGATATGTGATTTTTTGGGTATAACATCCAGATGTATCTTGATTAAATCTATATTTTCATATTACGATTACATATTTTCATTGATAGTCACCCATTTTTATGTTTTTTGAGCATATGAGATCACATAATTTTTATGATTCGTTTTCTCTATTTTATAAATATAGGGAATATGTAAGATTTATATATAAAAAAAGCTATTGGAGAGAATTTATAGTAAATATTAATGAATTATTATAAGATAAATGGTTTTTATGTAGTGGTAAAAATATCTTCAAGTATATAATATATAGGATTTGTTAGTTATTTTTTTTCCTAATCGCCTAAAACACTAATACTAAAATATCATGGAAATATATTTTAATAATTTTTTTTCATAATGTCATGTAATTAGGACATGATCACAACATTAGGATATAATAGTTTGTATCAGATAATGGTTATTTTTAAAATATTAGTTTAGTTTTTTGGGGGCTTAGGATAAGAGAACATTAGTGAATATTTTTTGGTTAAGTGTAAGGGACATGTATTAACATACAATAACATCCTAATGTTATGGTAATGTAGAGATTCTTTTATTCTCTAAGAAATTATATCCATTTCAGGATACGGTCACATGGATGTTATTATGACGCAAACCCACTTAAGGGTAATCACCCTAAAAATTTATGGGTTTATATCAAATAAATATTCACTCTATCTAGGGATGAGTGGTTGTCAGACCCCAGACATAACTAGAAACTCACACGATATATTACCTTGTATATTAAATTTCTATTTATTAACCATTGAGAAATATTTTAAAATATTTAGTTTAGGAAACATAATAAAGAATGAATAGGTATAACATAGATTAAAACATATGATTAATTAGTTAATTTACATATTAACTGATATTTAATTTATTGATAAATTGTATATAAAACTTTAAGATAATAAATTTCTATGAATTGTAGGTTTAAAATACTATAATAAAGTTCATGATAATTTTGTGATGTTCTTTTGGAGAATAAGCTAAGATGTAAAAGCGAAAATAAATAAATAAATAATATATTTATTTAAATATATCAGAATAAGAAATGAAGGTTTCATTGGAGAAGACATATTTATAAAGATTTATTAAATTAAAATGGTCATTTAATATGATTTTATAAATAAAATTTTGTGTTTTAGTATTTATATGAAATCGGATTTGTAAATGAATTTGAGAAAGGAATATATCTAGAAAATTCTATGAATTATAAAAAAAAAGGGTCATGCATAAATGGATTGCAATCTTATAATGTGCATGTTATAATGGATAATGTCTGACTTGTCCCAAACTGGGAGCCAATAAAATGATTCCTCGAGCTGGTTTGCTACATGGCCTCAAGCATGCATTCCTATACACTAATGGTTTCCATCAAGAAGTGATGGGTCTAAAGGTTGTTTATTGGGGAGACTATATGCCCTAGATATGTAATAAACAAGAGAAATCATATATAAAAGAAAGAAAATGGAGGTAAATCACCCCAATAATAATAAATGACAAAAATACTCAATCAGTATCATGAAAAAATGATGATGTTATGATGTTTAATATAAGTGGAATCCATCATACCATATAATACGTGAAATAAAAAATACACAAAATACTAACAGATTGACTCAACTTGCATCACGAGAATTTTATCAGTCATCCACTATCTTACTCCATCATAGTATAGAATATCAATCATCCATATTTGGGTGTTTTCATTTTTACATACCTATATACAAGAAGTATTTTTGAGTATGAAAATACAAGATAAATATGTTGTGAGTAAAACCAAATTTCCCACCACCAATGGTTTCTAATTTCATCCAATCCATGAGTATTAAATATAATAGTGTGAATTTATAACAAACAAGCAGAAAATAATAAATGAAATCAAGTCCCAACTTAGGTTCCTCAAATGACACATAGATGTCCATAACTACTACATCCTAAACTATAATACCTTTAAGCTTGAATTCATTTATATATATACATATATTTAAACACACACACATAGATATATATATATATATATGTGAAAATATATACATGAATCTGTGAGGACCTGAGGTGTAAGACCGAGGAGTCCAGATCAATATATCATAAAAGTACCATATATTCAATAAGGTATGTCATGCCCAATTATCTTAATAAATGATTAGTGACACGATGCACGTTGTCTTGTGTCAATGTAATGTGAAGTTCCATGCCCAACAGTTACATTAACTATGTTACAAAAACCAGTATCTATGATCCAATAATTATAAAAATAATGAAATATCATTAATAATTTAATATATTCCAAAATGATAATTTCAAACCATTTAACCTTTATTATATAGGTAATGATCACAAGGAAATTCCATTCCACAGAAAAGCATTGATCGTCATTATTTCATTTATTAAATCATTTAATTTTTTCAAATAGGTCCATGTTTAGAAAAAATACCTCAATTAAAATCAATAGATCCATTTAGGATGGTCCTTCATAATAGTCTTATTTTAATTATGTAATAAAGGTCTAATGGACCTATACAATTAATTTAATGTTTCATTTTAAACTTCACCAGTTAGAGAAAATCCAACCCCAATTTGAGGGTGGTTTTATCGCATGTACTTTCATTATGTGTCACTGAATTCATATAAATTCACTCAAAGGGGTCATAATAATTATGTTATAAAAACATTGAAAATTTAAAGGGTCTATCAGAGTAAACCAAATAAGGGATAACCAATTGAATTATTGTATTTCACATTTTCAGAGCAACATATGGAAATTTTTGCTTTCAACATGATGGTGAATTTTATAAATGATAATTATTTAAGAGAAAAACATGTATATAACCATTTATATACCATGGATGGATTACTAATCCATTACATGTATTTAGTTTAATCTATAATGGTAAAATTATGAAGATTCCTCAAACTCCCTGAAAAAATAGTATATTAGATGAAATTTAAATAGCATCCAATTCAGTGAAAAAACCAAAAATGTCGTCAAAAGAGTCATATTATTTAAAATAGGATTATATTGTGATGAACAGTGTTCAAATTAAACCAAGAATCAAAGTAACACAACCAGAGGAACAGGAGGAGGTAAATGCACACACTGGGGAGATGCTGTAGTAAATGATGATGGAAAATAGGGTTAAATCCCCTCCCTGATCAATGGAGAGAAATGGAGATTTTTTAACATTTAGGATTCTCCTAGTTGGGATACATAATTTTTATAACCATAGAAAATCTGTGTGGATCACAATATCTATGATCCACACACTACGTGGTCTTGGATAATAGTTAGACTACCTATGTGCATGTTGTGAACTTCTCACTCTCTAAAAGCTCAAAACCCTTTAACATATAGGTTCATTTTTTGACAAACTATATGTAGACCATGTGGATCCTCGCATTAGTTTTATACAGACATGTTCCCTTGTAATTCGGTAATATGATTACATTTTTATAAACTATTTGACTCTCTTATACGGACTAATTGTAGAGGTTCATGGTTCGAAATAACTACACCATAACTATACAACTCGTGATGCATTTTCGTAAACCAGAAATTGGATCCCAACAACCATGAAACTAAAATGTTCACCCAATACATATCTATGGATTTAAACATTATCCAAAAAATACTAGGGATCCCACACTCATAATTCTTATTCAAATATCATTTATAATTTGACCCGTCTTCTAAATGAAAATTTATATTTATATTTGAAACACTAACCCATCCACAAAAAGACATTAAAAACTCTCCAACATAGATATTCTCATCTCCAAGAAGCCCTCTTAGATAATTAAAACATCACATGACCTACTTGGGTTCTATATTTCTTCCCAATTTTTTTTCATTTATTAACACCCAACATTCCTCAAAAGATAAATTTTTTTTATAGTTCATAAGTTTATCAAAACTCAAGCCAATGATAATAATAATAAAAAAGACTAATATGATCCTTCCCTAAGCCCATCTAAACAAAGAAATGATCACATTCTCATATATTTCTTTCAACTGACCTATGTGACTCCTCACCATAGGTTTTTCTTTAAAAATCAAATCTAAATGACGATGGTCCCACCATAAGAACTTCATATTTATGTAAGCACAAATTGTTCTAACTATGCTCCTAAAACATTTAGAAAATTACACACAATGATATTATCCCAATACTTGATTTTATCATAATGACAGAACTCCAATAGACAAATTTCATATTTTTCCTATTGAATTTTCATTGAAGACCCACTGATGACCTTTAAACTACTCTCATCCCATCCCTACATCAAATTAAACATTATTCCTAACTAACCACATCCACCCCTTATAATTATTTAAAGTCAAACTGCCTTCATCTAACTATATCTATAAACAATCGGCTTAAAAAATAACTCATAACTAAACCAAATTACAATGTCCTTTATTCTATTTTAAAGTGAGAATGTTCCGAGCCTGCTCACCAAAGCCTATACCTGACTTTTAGTGATATCTTCTGGTCGAACCATCTACATCTCATTTGCTTCATCATGCCACAATCCAAACATCAGTGCAAACCCAATCAAACACCATTAGATAATCAATACTATTTTGGGTCTAATGAACACACCATGACATCTCTCAATTCCATATTCAAACCTATACCTTCCAACTACTATGAATACCAGGAACATCTATTTCCACTAATACAATGGTAAATGTTACAAATGACCATATAATGACAAGTCTTATGGTATTCTGACCCTTTTTACATGTGGTTCACCCAGTGGTGACCAACATACTACTCTCAATTGTATAAACACACATATCATTGTCTAACTAAATAAATGATTTTATAATTATAAAAACCCTAACCCCATCCTTCATATACATAAGGATGAGCATGTATAACAACCAAATCATCCATAAGGGCTAATGAAAAATCCACCCATCACCTAATAATGATTTCCTAGAATGGTTTTAACGATGATAATAAAACTTTTTGTCATAAAGAGTTTCACTAATCTCGAATAACCAATAGTATAATTTTCACCATCTGGACTACGTGGAACCACTCCTTGCAAGTAACTCCCATAGATTCCTCTCATCTAATGTGGAAAAATATTTAGATATTTTAGAGTATAGTTGGTGTTATCTCATCAGACATAGGATTATGTAAATATATTGGCAATTATAGCCTATATACTATGAGTATAATGAGATTCCATAAAAATATGTGTATCGCACTTTTAGATAAATGATTTCATCAAAAGAGGATGTAAATTTATTTATTAACACTTCTAGAATTTTCATCTCTCAAAAATTAGTCCACTTACAATCATGGGTCAACCATCTCACATTAGCCAATTTAAATTCAAATTATCCCTTATAATGGGAACTTATTTTATATCTACCCAAATATCTAGGTCACCATTCTCTAAAGAGTAATGTTTATAACCCTTGATCATAATCTCAGACCTAACTACTCACTACTGTTCTAAATCAATATATCTTGTGTGCTATAAGTGTCAAAAAAAATGTTTCATACACAATAAGAATATGTCCCATACTACCTGATCAAGACCAGAATAAATCCCATGTGAGTCTTCCATCAATAAGGATAAAAAACGGTTGTACATTTAATGTCATTATCAACACTCTAGGAGTTCCAATGGAACTGCATTTTAATATCAGGAACCTCTCATATTCCTTGACTTTTTGAATGACCACTCATCTCATGGTGTTCTTCCAAAAATGAAATCATCAATTCAAAACCATAGGTCAATAATGAAAGACCCATGAATAGTCCTTCCAATTGAATTAGGTTTCAATATATATGAATTACTAGAGGTTATGTGAAAACCATTTGTATCACCATTCCTAAATCTGAGAACCCAATCACTCATAATGAATTAGTATCAAAACGATTGTATAGATAAGCTAATTTCCAATAGATGAATTAGAAAACAACATAATGAACTCTCTAGGTGGATTCCCATGATTATATCAATCACATTTGTTATACTAGGATTCAATCCAAAACTAAGGGCTTCTAGGTTGTTCACCTAGAACAACTAGTCAAATAAAAAATTTGGCCACTCGTCCATCCATGTAGCCCTGAGGTCTCTCACAAGGGAACCACGTCTCAATTAAGGGCCTCTATTACATGTCATCCAACAAGCCTATTAGATCTATCTGAAGAGGTATTACTAATTTAAATTAAGGATACCATTGAAATACAAGGATAAAAAATATACCAACACCGGAGTTATGACATCGCCTACCAAGATGCGGGCTTCTATGCCCTGATCCTCTATTAGAATCCACATAAATGTGTGATCCATAGAGTGTCACCACATCAATGGAAGGATATTAAGGGTTAAAATTTACTAGGTATCCCCATACAATAATAACCCATTGCGGTTAAAATTTCCAAACAACCACGCACCTACCTAGGTTGTCATTTTAATTAACTGAGAGTCATACCTTACCGAAATAATCAATAAACAACACTTATCATTCATATGTGATTGCATCAAAAGTATATCATATTTTTATTATCATGAATTTTATCATAATGAGATAGCTCTTTATTTACCCAAGGCATCAACCATTAGGATAGATTCATTCTAATCAATTTTACCAGGTTCCTTCACCCAACCATTCGAAGTGAATCAACATGAAAAGGTTGTCACTAAAACCTATGGAAACGTCCACATTCTCTTATAAGGTATATTTTAAAAGAAATATTTAAATCTAACACTTATAAGAGAGTAAAATAAATAAACACCTCTACAAGGGTTTCATTTTATAGAATTTAATTGATTCTCATTTATTAGAACATTTATAGTAGCTCATATAAAAGGGATATAAAGTAGCAAATATCGATGAAAACCATAATAAGCACATTATTATCAAATTCTAGGAAGAAATAATAAAATTATTAAATAAATTTATATTAAAATATTTAATTTATCTATAAATTCCTACAACTGGCTCAGTTAATGAAAATTTCAATTCCATGATATAGTGTAAAATTCTCTAGGTTTTAATTAGAATTTTATTTAACTGGATAATCATTCCAAAAAACATACAATATTTTGAAAATAACTTCTATCATTTTAATGGGATTGGTTATGTTATATTCCACCATATTTTTATATGTAACTCCAAATAAGTGGTTATAAAAACATTAAATAACCATCCCAAATTTATTACCAGCATACACCCAAGGGGTAAATTACCATGAAATATAGGGATAATGGTGACCTATGAGGGTATATTCATTACAAAGGAGGATAGTATAATTGAAAACCAATAGAAACTTATTTATAAAATATTAATTCCCCACATAGTGGGTTTATCATATAAGAATAACATTTTAAGACACACATACTCGGGTTGAGTCCAATTTATCTCATAAGTATAAATCACCATGACCACGCTACACGAGTTGAGTCAAGAATAAGATCCACGAAAAACTAAATAATTTAATTATTCATATTTTAAATATTATTTATACAATGTTACAATTAGATTAATTACCATTAAAAAATTATAAATGTACTTTCCATTATAAGAAACAATTTACATTCATGTATATCTGAAAAAGTTATTACCTTTGGTCTTCAAATATAAGAATTTCATATAGGGTGGTTAAATTATATGGGCATCCAATTCCAATTTTTGAAGTCACGTACACCTTAGAAATTTCAATTTTCACCCATTTAACTACAAAAAGTTATGTTTCATCCCATGAAACTAATTTTCCCTCACTCATACATGTCATAATTGTTTAATTGAGGTTCCACCATTATTATATGTGTGAAAAAACCATTTTTTCCTGATGAATACACTTTAATTGAGAAATTAATTATCGCATTCATCCATTAGAAAAATAAGTCAAATCACAGATATGTCATCCAAGGAACATACAACATGTTTGAGGTTTTCTATCAATGCCACCTACATAGAATGACATATTAAGGGAATATGAATCTCTACGTTTCTATTATTATAGATAAATTGACTTTATCTCCAGTCATACTAGTCTAAAAGTTAAATATCATAAAGAAATTACCATAAGAAAGTAAATAAATCACTCAATGTCAAATAATAATAAATTGTTGTGACAAAACATCATGAACATCAGTCTCATCCATATATGCTTGATCCATCCGTCATGTGTGGGTTAGCTGGACCCAGACATGAGAAATTTAACATGTGAGAAAACATGACTCTCTAAATCTTGTTAGCCTAAAATAGTAATAAAATGTAAAAATATCTCTAATTCCACATTGTCGCATCCCATATTGGGAGCCACAAATATGGTTACCCGAGCCGTTTCTCCACATGGGCTCAATTATGCGTCCCGATACATCCGGGGATGCCGACTAGGAACATGGGTCTAATAATGTTAATGTTGGGAGACTATACTCTATGTATCAAAAATAAATAAGAAGATTAATATATTATATATATTTAGTGGAATAAAATACTCTCAACAATATAGAATGTACAAATTCCACAATCAATTTCATACAAAAATGATAATGATATGATGTTGTATAAAAAATGAAAATTGAAATTCCAAAAATTTAATATATTAAAAATACCTGAATGAAAAGTAATTAAACTCCACTAAAATGTGTGTACTATCCCAACACATGTTTATAATACCATATTATGGTATTGAATTTAAATCACCTATAGTTAGGTTCTTTAACTAATCCATACATGCATTCCTGAATTATGTGATGGGACCACACAGAATTCCAGACAGGGTGTGATAGAACTCGGTAGTCTACCAACAACAGTGTCTAATATCATCTAGTCCATGAGTATAAAATTAAGTGGTGTTATTGTCTAACAAAAAAATAGGTAAATAATAAATGAAATAAATTCCGTCTTAGTGTCCTCAAGAGAAACCAGGCTAACCATACCTACTTCATCCTAAGACGGAATGTATCTAATCATTCCATCATGTATATATATATATATATAATTATATATTTATATATGTACACATGCATATATATATATATGAAAATATATACGTGCTCCAGAAATGACTTTGGGCATAAAACATAGGAATCTACTAGATATCACTAGAGTATCATACTATCAATAGTGGACATCATTCCAAGTAATCGTAACAATTGATAAGGGATACCATGTACAATTTATTATGTTAAGGGAGTGTGAAGAATCATGTATAATAGTTCCATTTAATGTGTCACAATAACCACTATCCATGATCTAATAATTATAACAATATGGAATTTTATTTTAATCTTTAGAAAATTAAAATATATGGTTTTCTAACCATTTAAATTTTACGATATAGTTAAATTCATTAAAGAATGTATTTAACACACAACATGATTGACCATTAACATTTCATTTGTTTAATCATTTACATGTAATAAATAGGATCATGTTTAAGACACATACCCTAACTGAATTCAATATATTTTTAAGCCATTCCATTATAAAAGTAAATTGTGTTGAGATGGTATGTGAGTATGATATACTCTATAATACCAAATGTAGGATTGAATATGTAAACAAGAGATGCTCAACTACAAGAGGGGGGTTAATTGTACACTTTAAAAACCCCTAAGGAAATGTTTTCATAACCAAAATTAACCACACCTATATGCTCTAAAAACATTCTTGATTCCAGAAAAGTGATACCAGAAATAAAACATATCCAATGTTTACAACAACTATGATTATACCTTATAAAAAATAGAATTTTATACAATACGAGTACAAGTATAAGAAAGTATAAGAAGATTATACTTTCCTCAACAACTAAAAATAAATCGAAAAAAAATCTACAAGTAACAAGTAGTAACTCTCTTAACCCAAAGAGAAGGGTTTCAAACAACCTTAGATAAAGGTCCCTTGATTTATACTTTCAAGAAAGTCTGTCTTACCCACACCAGGTTAATCCTTCGATACAAATATTCGAGTCTTTCTTGATATCCCCGCAAGCTCTCAAATTTAAGGTTGTCGGCACCTTTGTCTTCTTATATCCGGAAGCCCTCGATAGTACACAACAAAAATTGGAGTCACACAAAGCAAATATGCATGAAGAAAAGGTTGAAAAATCCATTAAAACATTCTACACAATGAAAGAGAGTTTATAAGAGCCTCTCTCTCTAGAAATCACTTTTGAATGTTCTGATCTTCAAAAATTCATAAAGTCATGAGCTCTTTCAAATGAGCTCCTATTTATAGGCACTACTCCAACGGTCATCTCCCTCCTCCAAAGTCATATTTTCCCTGAATTTCGGAGGGAATTGTACATGTGTCACTCAAACAATGGTTAATTGATAACAGAAAGCATGAAATCATTTTATAACAAAACAAGTGTCAGCATAACTAAAATCTGATATTTGTAATGATAGTAAATATTAATCTTCGGAGTCTATCCAAAAATTGAATTTGGAGTCTATAATACAAGGATATTCAGATTCCATTTTCTAGGAATTCGGAACCTGAATTCTATACAATTCCAGAGTCTGAATTTCAAGGAAATTTGGAATCTGAACATACAAAGTTTGGAGTCAGAGTTCATGAGAATTAAGAGTCATAACTCATAAGAGTTCGGAGTCCGTATTTAGAGAACATAGAGGCAGAACTCAGAGTAGTTAGTAACCAGAATTCATAATCAGAATTCGGATTCAGAACTCAAATAAGTTCGTATCTAGAATTCTTATTCAGAATTCATATTCAGAATTTGGAGTATAAACTATGAAGAGTTCGTATTTAGAATTCGTACTCAGAATTCGGAGTCCGAACTCTGATGATTTCATATCCAGAATTCGTATTCAGAATTCTGAGTCAGAACTCAGAAGAGTTTGTAACCAGAATTCTGAGAATTCGGATCCTAAAACAGAATTCTTCATATCTAGGTAATTATAGAATTCTAAGGATATTGTTTCAAACCTAATTTTACACTTAGAAAAATTATGATATAAACAGTAAACATGGTATTAATAAATTTCCTTGGGGAAGGAAATTTTTTCTTATAGAATTAAAACATCGGGTAAAAGGAGTTTTGCCTTGAGATAAGGTGTTTTTGATTTTCAAAACAAGAAAAAATTGTAAAGTCATAAGGAACACATTAATGACTCACCAATATCCCCCATGTATGAAGGAATGGAAATTTCATAAGGAAAACCTTATAGACTCAACAATCTCCCCCTTTTTGGAAATCACAAACATCCTTACCAAAAAGAATATAAGGACATAGAAAACTTTTCTAGACATTGAAATAAAGCTTATCTCCCTTTTCTCATTGGCAGAGATGAATATGACTAACTCCCCCTTAAGATTTGGAACTCTATGGATCGTATTCTAGATTTCCGGAATGAGAGTTTTCATTTAGCTTTAATAAAGAAATATTCATAATGAGAACTTCCCCTTTGATAAACTCCCCCTTAATTAGGGATATTTCTTCTTTTACTTACAATTATTTTTCCTTCTCCCCCTTTGTGATTTTCAAAAAGTGTTTGAGGGAATGGACAAAAAATATGGTACCTGAAATATTAGTACAAACATCCAAACAAAATAGGCATCCACAATTTCATTGAGATTGGATGTATTTATACAAGGAAAAACAGATACAACAAAATATCAGATTTGGGTCTATTTTGCTTCTTTTTCATTGGGTATCAACTTATTCATGATGGTTTTCTGCTTCATTAGATCTTTTATGATCCTCCTTTTCTTTCTTTTATAAGATTGTGATCCTATCATCTTGTGCCTTTAGGGCCTCTGCCTGAGCCTTCAAAAAATCATCTTGTTAACTTACGATTCTTCTAACTCGATCCAGAGAACCCTTTCTATTTTCCATCATTGGAAAACAAAATTCAACTTCCCATTCAGATCATTGACATCTTGAATCCGAGAATTTTGTTCAAGATTTAACATTTCTTGAAATCTGTTTGTAAGATCGTTGATTTGGGTGGCTTCTGTATCAAAGGCTTCCTTGAAATCTTCTTGAAATTGATCAAGCTCTCTCATGTCTTCAACGATTTTCTTTTCTCGACTATTCATTTTCATGCAAAATTATTTGTGGGCTTCATAGTTTATTATAAAATTCTTGTGTTTGACCTCAATCTTTACACAGATATCCATCACCATGGATACAGAGTCTGATTTCTGATTCATGCTATGCTGGAGCATCTGGAATTTAGAGTTAATTGCTGGAAAGATCTTAATGGTGTCCACTAGCTTTTTTAGGGGCTGAATGACAAAATCATGTCTTAATGCCGATGACTCCGAATGTGACATTTTTTCATGGAGATGGTTCTTCTTATAGCACCACCAAATTCCTCTTAGATGATCCTACAGCTTCTTTATTCCTCAAAATATATTTGGTTGGGGTATCAACAACAACTTGTTTCCCCTTATTGGTTCTCAGAATAGCTTCTTCATCGTGAGATTCATGCTCACTCCCATATAACTGTACAATATTATCTTCCTCAATTTTATATTTTTCAGCTCTTTAATCAATTTATTTAGGAAGAATGAAGTCATGATTATGACTCTCTTCCTCAGATATCTTGTTTACTTCCTCTTCACCCTTCTCATCTATTCCAAGAGTAGAAATTTTTGAAGATCTGGTTTGAGAAGTCCAGATTGAAAATTTCTCAGAAGCAATTTCTATCTCTTGATAATATTCAACATGCTTAATCAGATCATCGATGTGATTACTACTTTCCTCATTTTCTTTCAATTATTCAACATCTTATATCTATTTAGGAAACTTTTCTTGTGCTTTTTTCGGAGTCATGAATTTTTTCCCGGTGTCTCAGTTAATGGTTCAACTACGAAGGTTTTCGATACTGAAATGTTCTTGGATGAAACATTAGTATCCTTCAAAAGAGATTTCAGAATCTCTACCTTTAATATCTTCTTATTTTTCTTAATCTCTTTGGCTTGCTTCTCATTCCCTTCATCAGCTTTTTCTTTCAGTGCTTTGTCCTCTGTAGGGTCTAGGCCAAATTGTGGTTACCCTTCCTTCCATGTCTTTTTATCCTCCCTCTATTTGACAACCACTTCCTCCGTATAGGCTTTCTGCTTTTTGGGATTTGGATGTGTGGATTGAGCTTCTTTGGGCTTATGGATTTTCTCTGTTTCGTCCACTTAAATTAGTTTTCTCTTCTTTCAAACCATCTTTGATGGTTCATCTTCTTCAACATTTTTCAGAACGGATTCTGCCTCATTCTCAGGTAGATCATAAAGCTGACCTGACTCCATAGAAAAACCTACTTTTATCATCTTGAGGGTATCATCATTAATTAGAATTACTTTATAGTTCATCATCTTGGAACTGCAGAGGATCTTGAAAGATTCAAGGCACCGAACTATAAATCTGGAAAGTAGAGTAAGATACATGATTATCTGTGCTATTAGATTCCCATTATTGATTTTATCTATCATAATTAGAATGTCCTTCATTAGATTGATTTTACATAGATTAAACAAAATGTCAAAGATATACATATCACTTTTCTTAATAGTTTCTTTGTCACCCATTCTTAGTATGATAAGAAATTGAACCCATAACTGTAGGATATGATTATTGGTAGACATGTGGGAAATTTTTTCGGTCTTAACATCAGTAAGTCCAAGGCATTCCATAGCCATCACCTTTACGAAACTACCTTGAACATCCGACAGCTTGTGGGGGAAAAACACTACCTAACCTTCATATGACACCCCACCAAGCTAGAAACCTTGGTGTAAGAGAGTGCATATGTTTTTCCATAACTCTTAAAGGAAAATTTTACTCTGCCATCTTCTATGAAAAAATAAAACTAATTTATAGAATTCTATAAGTAAGTACAGATACACAACATCTAGATCTACTATCAATGAAATGGATATACTCTTTCACCCATTAAGCCTGATATTCTTTGAGATAATAGAGTCATACTTATTGAAGATGTTCGGATGTACCAACCTCTCCCTATAAATTTTCCACTCTGAAATTGTCTTGATAGAAGACATTTTTTTGAGAATGGATTTTAGCCGAAATTTGGACTTGTAAAAACACTGAAAATTGGGAATGAACTTTTGAAGTTGGGAAAAGCTTCGACACACAAATTCTATGAAAACCGATGTGGGAAAAACATCAGGGGTTCCCTTTTTATAAGTGTTGAATTGACAGTTGAACTTCCCATCTAAATCCAATTGCTCAGAATTATTCTGGTATGATCTGGTGGTTGAAATAATATCTGCAAGAAAAATTTTGTAGGATCCGATCTTTTGAGGTTTTTAAAAGAAAACATTTGGATTTAAGGAAACTAGAATCTGAGAAATTTTAAAAACAAAATAAACTACCAGCAAGTAAAAGGTAATTACGAAAACTCTAGAAATAATCATACCTTTAGGATTGTCAGAAGAATTATTCGTATTGAGGAAATTTTTACTTAAAGGTCATAAGTTCGAAAAGATTTGTTAAGAAAGATAATAAAAACTATAATTATGTAAAATATTAAAAACTATCATTATGAAAAAATATGAAAAACTATCATTATGAAAAATATGAAATACTATCATTACGAAAAATATGAAAAACTATAATTACGAAAAATATGAAATACTATCATATCGAAAAATATGAAAAACTTCAATACGAAAAATATGAAAAAATTCATTACAAAAAATTTGAAAAACTTCATTATGAAAAATATGATAAACTTCATTACGAAAAATATAAAAAACATCATTACTAAAAATAGGAAAAACATCATTACGAAAAATATGAAAAACATCATTATGAAAAATATGAAAAACTTCATTACGAAAAATATGAAAAACTTCATTAAAAAATGTACTCCCCCTATGAAATGGAGTTTTATTACTATAAATAGATTGGTTTCAATAGGATGTTATTGAGGAGGATTAACTTACGGTTATCATTCCTTCATTCTGTTTAATGTATTCAAATCTATCGGAGGGTAATGATTTTGTGAAAATATCAGCATGTTGATCTTGCGTTCTGATAAATTGAAGAATTATATCTCCTTTTGTTGTGCAATCTCTAAGAAAGGGATGCTTAATATCTATGTGCTTCGCACGAGAGTGATGTGAAGGGTTTTTACGAAGGGAAATGGCACTTGTATTATCACACAAAATTTGTGTTTTGGTAAAACTCATACCATATTCTGTGAGTTTGTGTTGCATCAACAACACCTGAGCACAACAACTTTTTGCTGCTACATATTTAGCTTCAAAAGTAGAAAGTGTTACTGAGTGTTGCTTCTTGCAAGACCAATAAACTAATTAATCTATTAAGAAATTACATGTTCTTGATGTAATATTTCTATCCATTCTACATCCACCAAAGTCAGCATCCAGACATTTTTTTAAAAGAAAATAAATTCTAGAAGTATAAAAATGTAATAAATCTATGGTTCTCTTTATGTAGCAAAAAATTATTTTCCCTACCATTAAATGAGATTCCTTATGATTGGATTGATATCTTACACATAAGAATACTGAAAACATTAAGTCTGGACGACTAACTATCAAGTAAATTAAACTTTTTATCATACCTCTAAAAGTTGTTTGATCTACTGGTTTCCCAACTTCATCAAGATCAATTGTGTTTGAGGTACAATGGGAGTAATTAAATTCTTAGTGTTGTCATAACCATACTTTTTAAGAAGACCTTTAATATAATTATGTTGGGATATATAGATTCCACCTGGTTTTTGAGAAATTTAAAAAACAAGGAAAAATGTTGACCCACGCATCATACACATTTCAAACATAGTTTTCATTAGATCCTCAAAAGAATCAGTTAAACATTGCTGAGCTGACCCAAATATAATTTCATCAACATAAATTTGAACATTCAAAACAATTTTCTTATATTTATTTATAAAAAGGGTTGGATCTTCATTTCTCTTGACATAGTTTTTTTGAAGCAAACATCTTTTAAGTCTATCATACCAAGCTCAAGGAGGTTCTTTAAGTCCATACATAGCTTTGGTATGTCTAAAAACATGATCAGTATGTTTTGTATCTTCAAATATATGAGTTTTTTCAACTAAAACATCCTCTTGAACATAACCATTAAGGAATGAACATTTCACATCCATTTGAAAAAGATTGAAATTGAAGAATTCTTCCAAGGCAAGTAAACAACGAATAGATTCAAGTCTAGATACTGTAGCATAGGTTTCTTCATAGTATATTCCATCTTGTTGATTATAGACATTAGTAACTAATCTAGCTTTATTTCATACAAGTATTATATTTTCATCACACTTATTTCTGAAGACCCATTTTACTCCAATAACAGAAGTTTCCTAAGGTCTTTCATCCAAGGTCCAGACTTTATTCCTTTCTAATTAAATTAGTTCATCTTCCATGGATTTAATCAAATCATCATCACCTAAAGCGTCATCAGGGATTTTTTGTTCTAATTGGGAAAAGAATGCTATATGTTCAACTACATTTCATAAGGAACTTCTAGTCCTTACAGGTTGATTTAAATCACCAACAATTCCATCACTAGGATGATTCTTGAGAAATGACTGATTTCAATTTTGTAAAACATGTTCATCAACATAGGGTATCAAATATTTAGTGGTAAATGTTTCATTAGTATCTTCTTGAACATTTTCCTTATCAAATGGTTCTTTTATCAAAGGTTGATAATTATTTTTTAAAAAAACATTAGAGGATATAGGTTTGGGTTTTTTAAAAACAAAAGGATCAGTTTCATCAAATTAAACATGTACTGTCTCATCAATAGTGGGTGTGTTTTTATTGAGCACTCTATATACTTTAGAAGGTGTGGAGTAGCCTAAGAAGATTCCAACATTAGATTTTGGTGAGAATTTATATAGATTGTCTTTAGTATTAAGAATTAATACCTTGCAACCAAAAACATTAATGTAGGAATGTCTAGGTTTTCTACCATTCCATAACTCATAAAGAGTTTTATTAAGATAAGCCCTAATCAAAACTCGATTTATAGTATAACAAGTAGTACATATAGCTTCATCCAAAAAATATTTTGGCTATAAAATATTCACTGAAAATTGTTTTAGTTATCTCTTGAAGAATTCTATTTCTTCTTTCAACAACAACATTTTGTTGAGGTGTTCTGGGTGCTAAGAAGTTATGAGTAATTCCTTTTTTACTACAAAAAGTTTCAAAACCAAAATTTTTAAATTCTCCTCCATGATCACAATGAATTGTTTTCAATGGAAGGATTTTATAATTTTTAACTTGGTCTCTAAAACTTTTGAAATAAGAGAAGGCTTCTGACTTCATTTCTAGAAAATATACCCACGTAAATCTAGTGTAATCATCAATCAAGACAAATACATAGTACTTGCCTCCAATGATTCAAGTTTGTGTTGGACCAAAAATATCCATATGCACTAGTTGTAATGCATCAGTATTTTAGACTTCACAGACTAATTTAAATCCTGATTTATATTTCTTTCCATACTGACAAGTGTCCCAAACGTTTGGAGAATCAAATCTAAGCTCCGGTTAATCTTTAACTAATCTATTCTTAGAAAGTTTTCATATGTTATTAAGGTTACAGTGACCTAACATTCTATGACATAACCATGAATGATCTTCCATTTCACTAAGGAATGTTACGTCTTGTCTCCTAAGGCCTTCTATGTTTAGTGTGTAAATATTCTCTTGCCTATGGGAAGAAAGAATAATATCTTCCTTAGAATTGTGAACTAGGAACTTTTCATTCTTAAAATTTACAAGGTAGCCTTCATAACATAATTGGATTATGAAAATGAGGTTGTTCTTGAGACCCTTAACAAATAAAACATTTGAAATCATATTTTTTCCAAGAATTACGATGTTACCTATAAAAATAATTTCTCCCCGAGCATTATCTATGAAAGTTAATTTTCCTCTATTCATCTTGATAATATTTTCAAAGTAGTTTTTGTTACCATCCATATGATGGGAACATCCAATATTCATGTACCATGTATTACTCATGGTATTTTCTCTATTTTCGGGAAAACAAAAGAGTTAGACTTTCGGAATCCAAACTTTCATGGATCCAAAAATTTTAGAAAGCAAAATTTTAGGCACCCACATATTCTTTGAAAAATAGGCTTTATGGAATCCTAAAGACAAGGTTTTGTTTAGAGAACAATTTTTTTCCCAATATCCACCACACTAAAACACAGTACCAAATAGAGCACTTTGAATAACAAAGTAATTGTTACTAAAAATTCGGTTAGAACCAGTATAACCAAAACAAGAACTATTCCATAGTGTTCATATTTGAGAGTAGATTTTATCAAAATTTTCATAACCTAAGGTAATGTTTGAAAAATAGTTCCTCAAATAAAATATTTTGGATTTGAGTTTGATAAAAAAGTTCTTGTCTTAAAAACATATGATTTTTAACTACATCTTGGCTCGAAAACATTTTTCATAGAAATTACATTTTCTAGATATTTGGAAAGTTAATACTTCTCAAAACATACTTCCTAATTTTTTTTTGAAATACATTCAAACTCAGCATTTTTCTTATCTTTATCTTTATAAAGATCTGATATTTCCTTAGTAAAAATAGTATTCATAGAATTTTCCTTATCATGTTTTTCAGGAGTTTTGAATTCTCAATCTCAAGAAGTTTGGAAAACCAAGAAACTTCTTCATAGGAAGGTAACATATTATCTTCACCAGAAGAAGATTCTTCATCCGAAGAGTTATAATATTTACTGTCATTAGCATTCCAAGAAACACTGGTCAATGATTCAGCATTATGTACCATAACAATTAAGAAATGATTTTCAATAGGTAGTTTTTATATTAGACCAAGATTATTTTGTCTAGATTATTAATCTAAGGAGTCTCACTCACTGGCACTCCAGGTTTCATTTTCTTTCAAGACATTCTTACCATTAGCTTTGTAATACTTCTTTCTGTTTCTCTTAAGAATAGGATAAATATTTCTTATGTGTCCATCTCTCTTGCATTCGTAACATGTGACCTTTGAATCTTTCTTTTCTTTTCTTTCCTTTTTCTTATATCAGGATTTTAAGTGCCTCTGTCCACCTATCTTGTTCATCCTTCGAGCAAGATTTGCTAATTTGTTTTCTGAGGATTCACTTCTACTAGATTCAGAATGGATAACAACTTTCTTAGATTTGGATCTAGTAACTCTCTCAGGAGTCTTGGAATTAAAATGATTAGAAGTTACTGTAAAATCAACACTTCCATTTCCATTATTCTTCTTTACCTTATCTGCATCTCTCTTCATTCCAATCTCATGATGAAGAAGAGTTCCAAAAAATTCATCTAAGTAGATTTGGGTAACCTTTATGTTCTCATCAATAGTAGTAATTTTGGATTCCCACTCATTGGGGATGATGTCTGTGATCTTATCAACATAAGATTCGGCATCTAATCCTTTTTCACCCAGGGATTGTAAACTATTCACTATATTCATAAATCATTGTTGCACCTTACATATGGGTTCTATATAAGGAAAGAAGAAACCATGATATTTAGCTCTGAGCATGGATCTTCTAGTTTCAATTAATTTGGAAGTTCCAAAGTGATTAACTTCATGTTTCTTCAATATAGAATTTGCTACTTCAAAAGATGAAATTTGGCTATATATGTTTCCAGTCCTGGAACAAAGCAGTGTATTTTATACCTTATAATTCAGTAGATATTCATTATTTTCTTTATTGGTAAAGGTACTAACTTCTTTGACAGGAATATTATATCCTCCAGTATGCATAACAATATTATCAACTCTAGTATTGATAATTAAAGTCTTCATGCGATCTATCTAATATTCATAATCATTTCCATCAAAGATTGGTGGTCTAATTGGATTTAGACTGTATATGAAACCAACATTGATTCCTGCCATCTTAAAGAAATTATTTCAAAAAAAACTTGTTAATAGAAAAAGTTTGTAAACAAGGAAAATATTCCTAAGCAAGGAAAATATAAAACAAGAGTATCTCTAAGAAAAAATGAATTCGAACTTTATGTGTCCGAAAAACTGATTCCAAAAAATTGTGAATCCTACAGTTCAATTCTAAGAATTCTCTTTTGAATCAAATCGTGAGATTAATTGAGAGTTCTCCACCTCTGATACCAATTGATGAGATTGTATGTGACTATGATATACTATATAATACCAAATGTCTGATCAAATATGTAAACATGAGATGCTCAAATACAAGTGGGGGGGGGGTGAATTGTAAACTTTAAAAATACCTAAGGAAATTTTTTCATAACAAAAATTCACAACACCTCTAAGCTCTAAAAACCTTCTTGATTCCAGAAAAGTGATCCCAGAAATGAATCTTAACCAAATTTTACAAAAACTAATATTCTAACTTAATGATTATATAATCCTATATAATCAGATCATAAGTATAAGGAAATATAAGAAGATTATAATTTCCTTAACAACTAAAAGTACAACGGAAAAATAGTAAACTAAAAGTAACAAGTAGTAACTCTTTTAACCCAAAGAGAAGGGTATCTAACAACCTCTGATAAAGGTCCCTTGATTTATACTTTCAAGAAAGTATATCTTACCCACACAAGGGTAAGCCCTCGATGCAAAGATCAGAGTCTGTCTTGCTATCCCCAAAAGACCTCAACTTTAAGGTAGTCAACACCTCTATCTTCCTATCCCCGACAGCCCTCTATTGTACACATCTACAATCAGAGTCGCGTAATGAAAATCTGCATGAAGTAAAGGATGAACAATACATTAAAAGTTTTTCACGAAGCCTGAGAGTTTATAAGAGAATCTCTCTCTAAAAATCACATCTAAATGTTCTGAGCTTCAGAAATTCCAAAAAGTCCTGAGATCATTTAAATGAGCTATTATTTATAGGCAAAGCCTCAACAGTTAAATCCCTCCTCCAATGGTCATATTTTCCCTGAATATCAGAAGGACCTGTACACGTTTCACTCAAACAACGGTTAGTTAATTACTGAAATCAACACATCGTTTTATAAAAAAACAAGTGCGAGGATAACTACAATATGATATTTAGAATCTAAGTTAATATGAAAGATCAAAGTCTATCCCAAAATTGTATTCAGAGTCTATAATACAAGGATATTCGGATTCTTTTTTTAGGGAATTCGGAAACTGAATTATATAGAAATCTGGAGTTTAAATTTCAAAGAAATTCAGAATCCGAACATACAATGTTCGGAGTCAGAGTTCATGATAATTGAGAATCAGAACTCATAAGTGTTCGGAGTCACAATTCAGAGAACTCAAAGTAGTTCGTAATCAGAATTCATAATCAGAATCTAGAGTCAGAACTCAGATAAGTTTATATCCAGAATTAGTATTCAGAATTTAGAGTCAGAACTCTGAAGAGTTAATATCCATAATTCTTATTCGGAATTTGAAGTGAAAACTCTAAAGAGTTCGTATCCATAATTCTTATTCAGAATTTGGATTCAGAACTCAAAAGAGTTCGTAACTAGAATTCTGAGAATTCTGATCCTAAAACAGAATGCTTCATAGTTAGGTAATTATTGGATTATAAGGTTTTGGTTTCAAACTGAATTTTACACTTAGAAAAATTATCAGATGAACTGTAAACATGGTATGGATAAATTTCCTTGGGGAAGGAAAATTTTCCTTATTTAAGTAAAACATATGGTAAAATGGGTTTTCCTTGGAGATAACGTGTTTGTGATTTTCAGAACAAGAAGGAATGGTAATGTCATAAGGAAAACCTTAATGAATCACCAATCTTCATCGAGTATAAAGGAATGGAAAAGTGATATGGAAAACCTTATTGAATCAACTAATTGTTACGTAATCAATCAAGGTACAATAGACATATACGATTCACTTAAACAATCATTTCAAAGTACACTAATTTGAGGCAATCCAACCCCATGTAGAAGGTCATTTCACCTGCAGTGCTTTAATAATGTTTCCAGAAATATTATTAAATTCCCTTTAAGCGGTGGTTATAATATGTTTAGATGACCATGGACAATGTCAAGGGTCTGTATTAAAATACTAATAAGGGATAACCATTTTATCTAATGTATTTGACACTTTAGGAGTAATGCGTGGAAAGTCTTGCATGCGTCATTAAGATAGATTTTAGGAATTGAAATATATTAATTGAAAATCATTTACACGACCTACTTTATACCATGTAAGCTTAACGTATCCCTTTCAAGGGTTTCATTCAAGTTAGAATGAGTGAAATTAGAATAATATTCAATCACCTTGAAAATAGGGTTTATAAGATCGTTAGGAAATTAAATCCAATAAAGTGAAGTAAACACAAAAAAGAGGTAATATGTGTATTAGACATGTGTTAAGGCTTCCAATGTGATCAATGACACTAAAATCAAACCATTGTTAAAGGGAAATCATCCATAGGAAGAGGAGGAGCGAGATAAATGTGAATGGGATATACTATAGAATATATGGGAGGAAAATTCGATAAAATCCCTTTTATTATTAATGGGAAAAAATGGTTATTTTTTCCCTTATAAGTGGAACATAGTTAGGCTGACCAGATTGTCTAATCATACACCGACCATGTGGAACAAACTGTCTTAGAGCCACATCCCATATGGGCTTAGTTCAAAGTTTGACAAACCATGCACAATCCATGCACACAACCCTATCCTAAAGCTCCACCCTCATTCCCAATTAGGCGAATGGTTCTGAAAAAATATGTTTATCCCATGAAGCTCCCCTCCATAGTTTTTTAAAGACATATTTCAGTACTTGTGGCCCCAGGTTCAAAGTTTCATTAAATTTATGAAACCCTAATAGTGTTTCTTGTATGAGGTACAGAGTTTTCATTAATGTTTCACTAACCATGATCCTCTCAATGCATTTTCAAAAACATGTATTCAGATCCCAGTGCCCCCCAAAAGTCAAATAATCACCAGAGACATCACTTGGGCCCTAAACATTATCCTAAAACAACACCATAAAGATTTCCACTCTCCATATTTCAATTCGAATAACAAGTTACAATTTTTCCCATCCAGAGAATGAGAATCTTAAATTCTCATTGAAATTACATCCCATCAAAAAAATATGGATTTATAATGTGAGATTCAATGTCTTTCTTATGTTACTAATACTAATACCATAATAGAAGTTAAATCTTAATAATCTTCAATAATTTCATTAGTGATTGATATTTTTCAAGGATATTTTTCTGTATTATATATGTTATTAGAATTATGTGTAAAATATAAGTACTATTCTTTTTATTTTTTTCTTCAAAAGTTTTGGAACATATGTAAAATCGTATCAATAACCTTAAAATTAATTTATTAAAATTTATATTTTTTGGAAATACTATTCAATAACCACTAATTGAGGGATAAATAACTCTTAGGTTTAACATATGTTTGATGTTGAGATAAAAAAGGGGTGGTTGTTTTTTAAAAAAATTATGTTAAATTGTATTACATACCATGATATTGATAATTGAATAATGATTTTCTTAATACATTGATATTTTAAAAGAATAAAATTGTGTTTGATTGTATACAAGACAATTTACATCGAACTAAAATGAACCCAAATATATTATTATATAAATAAGACCCATTATAACCCAGTCGTTGAATTAGTGGGTATGAATATTATTAACAAAATTATGAAATATGTATAAAGTAACTACTTAATAAAAATTAATTTTGGAATTTTTTAGTAAATATGTTCCCAATATTTAATGAAGTAATTTTTTGTTTCAGAAATACATATCGTTCAAAAATAACTTATATTAAATTTTATGAGTAAATATATTAGTACATTTATAGGAAATATATAATTTTTATTATAAAAAATAATATAATTATTTAAATAATCATTTCAAAATTATTTTAGTGTGAAAATAATATATCTTTCTGAAAAGATTGAATTTTTAGTGATTAGTAAAAAATGCAGATTTTTTTGACAATAGTAATTTTTTTCAGGGAATAAAAAGTTAAATTTTTAAAAAGATATTTAAAAGTTAAAATTAGTTCTATTATATTAATACTAATTCAATTATGTTCATTCTAATTAATTTTATGATTTAATTTATTAGAAACATATATATATATGTATAGGCATTTTTCTAAAAAAAATTTGTTTTCATTGTGTTTTCTATTCTTATTCTAAATTAAATTATTCCAATTATAAGTATTTCATTTCATAAATTTATTTTCATATTTTAATTAGATGGTCAAATTTGGTAAATATCCACCTTTCATTTTTTTCTCAATAAGAAAAGCAATTGTGTAAAAGTTATCACCTCAATAAAAGTTATATCGAGTTAATCATTGTTAAAAATAATGGATAATGTCATAATATTTCATCATATACATATTGGATGATTCTAATTATACCCTTATGACCATAATATCTAAATTAATATGCATAATGGATATTTTTTGTGGAAAATTCTCAATATAAAAATTAAATCCAAGAATGGTAAAAAAGTTCACCCTCTTAATTTTAAATATATATTATTTGATAACAAAGGGAAAAGGGAAGTTTATGAACAATTATAAATTTATATTTTCTCTATGGTTAAATTTTATTCATCATGGTTATATATTTATAATTTTTATTCATTATATAATTATCATAATGTCTTCTGTAACTCTAATACTGTATTAATTCAGTTAATAGAGAGATAAAATTAATGATATTAAAAATATTAAATGCGATATAATTTGAGTGATTTATAGCGATACACAAATTTTATAGATGAAAATAATATATCAATGATGATATGATGAATTATATTTTATGTTAAACATTGTCCATATGTGTTTAAAATAAAATTAAATGAATTTTGTCAAAATTGACATTAATGGTGATTTATCAAAATAATATTTTATAATTTTTTTAAAAATATTAAAATTTTGAAAGTGGGTAAAGGTGATAATATATTGCTGAAAATTTAATCTCGTATCCATTTTTTATTCAATAACTACCTTATAAGTAAAATCATAACCCTTTAATAATGAAAAATATGCCACAAATGATAATGTTAAAATAGATTTACTAAGGGGTTAAACCAACATATAAGGTTTAAAACACCACCAAAACCAATAAAGTTTTTATTATTTTTCTAAATATCACCTATATTCTTTCCTTGATTAAAATACATTAACATATTGGTACATTTTCCTTGAGAATAGATTTATTATATTTTAATATTTTCTAATATTCCAAAAGTTCCCTTCACCCCAATTATAAAAGGGAACCTCCTCCCTCAATTATTTACACAATATTAATCCTAATATCATGATAAAATACTAAAAATACCTTTTAAAATTCATTATAAAAATAATTTTGGTTCATATAATCCCAAAATACCAACCCAATGACCCGTAAAAGGATATTCAAATGAGTTCTATCAAACGAGACGTAACTGTCTTAACTGATTAATTTCTTTTTTTACTACTTATTTACTTCATATAATTCGATGGTATTTATCATAAAATAACAAAATATTTGTCATAAATATAAAAAATATCATTATTATTATGAA
Source organism: Viscum album (assembly GCA_963277665.1). NCBI lineage: Eukaryota > Viridiplantae > Streptophyta > Magnoliopsida > Santalales > Viscaceae > Viscum > Viscum album. Next base: position 893,164,529 of record OY728160.1, on the reverse strand, counting down.
ATCACCATTATCCACCATAGTTCCCATAAACTAGGATGCGAATGTATCACTCATGCATGAATACTGATTACCGTCACCACGTAAATGTATATTTCATTGTTTACCACCTTATTTAATGGATAGTTATTTTGAACAGTTTAATAAATATTTAAAAGTATTATGAAAAAATTATACAACTAAAATTATAATATCACATCTCCCTTCTACATTTCAATTAGTTGGAGTACAATAACATTACTTATGCATACTTGTGGACCACTACCTCTATGAAGTGATGTGATTTGTGTTTCATTTATAATTTATTTGTATTTTAATAAGGATGTATTATATGAATATATATTATTTATATGATATAATAATTAATTTTTAAATCAATTTTATAATTCAACATTCTTACGTTCAGTCAATTAAAAATGAAAACAATGTTCATGCATACGTATGTCATATCATCTCCATAAATGATTTAATTCATTTTATTATATATAAATTTTATGAATAGACCTGATTATGTATATAAAAAATATAAATTTTAATTATATCAGGATTAAAATTATCTAATTGATATATCCATGATCATATTAAAAGGAAAAAAACTAGTAAACCAATATATATTGGAAAAAATACCAGTTATCATCTGAAAGATAGATTTTAATAACGAATTATTAATAAATGGGTGATAAAAGGTTATAAGTAAATCATATATGGTATGATATATATTATTATGGTTAAAAAATTTATTTATAATAATTATATATTTATTATAAATCCATTAATAATGCATTCAATGGAAGTGAAATAAGATGTATGGATTTCTCATATAACTTTTAATCCATGAGAAAATGTCATATTAACCACCCGATTATTTTGTGTGGTGTATATATTAACCCTATGATATAATATATCATTATTCTAGATATATTCATGGTATATAATTTTTCATTTATTGTAATATATTTCTAGGGTATTATGATTCAAAAGTTACCAATTTGGTAAGGGTTTATTTCACAATCTCACCCGTATTCAAGAATGTATAATTTGATGACTCACTTTGGGGAATTATTTGATAATTATATCTTATAATGGTGATGAGATGAATAAAATATTCTGATTCTATGGGGATTGTAAAATTTTTATCACCAGAGTGATGACGCATGTTGTCTCCGGTGATTTGATCCCTAGTGTAGTCTGATGATTTTATTTGGTTTAATTAGAATATAGATAATAAAATGAACAAGTACGACATTCTGATTTGATGTGTACACAAATATCGCAAGTCATTAGTGACAATTTCTAGAATAATTTGACATAAAAACCCTATAGTTCATTCACACACACTTCTATACTCTATATACATTTCATTCTTCAGATTCCTTGTCTTAGTGCGAAGCTCCAACAATCTCTTCGATGGTGTAACGATCACCAGGATCCTCTACATTCGATCTGTTAAATTTGCTTTAGATCAATCTATTGGAGAGATACTCCCTCTCTATAATATGTGGTAGGATATATAATATCATATTCCAAAATTCGTGAATAGTATATGGAATAAATCATTGCTCCTGCTTATATAGTTGTTTTAATAAAATACCCGGATAAGGCTCTCTAACCCCTAAAAATTTAACGTCTACTAAATAAGTAATAAATAATAATTATGATGATCTAACAACATAAAAAATATTATTATATTTTATCACATAATTTAAGTATATATATATATATTAAATATATTTATGTGATAAAATTGAGTCATTAAACTCAACTCGTAATTCCTAGAAATATTAAATTAACTTAGAGTATTAAAATAATATTCTTTCGAATAATATTACTTATTATATTTATATAAACACATGTAAATGTATTTAATAAATAAATTTAACCCAATTAATCATTACATGATTAATAATTATTTTATTTATTTTTTTGGTGATCAATAAAGCTTCAACAACCCTCGGACTGTGCGGTGGGTCCCACCATGTCATATATAACTATTCACTAGAATAGGGAAAATTCTTTAATATTATATTATAGTTTAGAATCTAGGAACTTATCTGGAAATCATTTTATAGTATTCATAGATAAAAACTAGATTCTACCAACCCATTATGGCCCCTAAAGAGATTAGAAATTTTTATAGAATTGAAAACCATCCTATGAACATGCATTTTATTGAAACATCTTTGTCATTAGTTATATCATAATGAAGAATGCACACTTATACCATTATCCTTTATTTATTTATTATTTGTTGATTTTACAAGATTGATTTACCCTTGAACACCATGTCCATAGATTTATAAAGCTACTACCATCCGGATGAACCATACCAGAGATATTTCATCCTCGACTCAGAAAAAAACTATATCTTGGTCATTTAACCAATGTCATGCCACCAATAATGAACCCAAAAAAAGCTACATATCCATGATTTCATTGCATGGTGTTATCATTTCATCAAAGTGCAAGATTAAATTTAAAACATTGACATTGATCTCAACTCTGGAGAACAAAAAAAGTATATATATAAGAAAATAAAATGACACTCAAAACATGTAGTGTTCATATTGTAATGTTTTCCTCAATATACTACATACTAGATATCACTATTTTTGATCTTAATGAGAAATAGTCTCAATTATTATGAGCCCCTAGCACTATATAGTTAGCCATCAATAGTGACGAGTAAGTAATATGTATCTAAACAGAGGATATTTTATGAAGATTAATGTCATAGTATCTCAAGGTTCCCTTTATAGCATGGGATCATCAATAACATTTTAATATATAATACAATCTTTGTAAATTTCCCTTTAATATTGGAACCATAAATGTCCACATAGTAATGGTCAGAACACACCATGCATATCGTATTGTGTACTTAAAATGGTATTTGAAAAGTACTATGAAAGTGGGGTCTAGGGATCCAACTGTTACTACACATTCAATTTCACTAGATCAAACTTTCCAACATTCCTTGTGATCTCGTATATGATTAATTTAATGATTTGTTTGAGTCACAAATTTAGTCAATCGTTCTATAATGTCTTCACTACATGGATATTTTTCTATGTGTGACTACACGTCCTTGAGTAAAACTAATCCATAGATGTAATACTCAAGTGTATTCCCTCTTGAATACTACCAAAAATTGATATCATTCCGAGAATATATATCATGATATTATTATAAAGAAATATTACATAATAGGTGAGAATTTATTAATTAGAACAAATTGTTGCATATTTTATACTACTTCTTAGAAACCTTAGAAGTAGCAATGCACCCATTTTTTATATATGGCTACAACTAAAATCATTATCTTGTCTTTTTCATTACTTTAATACTAAATATGATATTATATCATGTGTAAATTATAGGAAAACTTGTTTGTGTCCCATTTAAACTTGTATCCATCCCTACCTACATACCTGGTATATATCATATGTACTCTCCATAGTATTATTTGATGTTTATGACTACATATCTTATAGTTATCATAGATATAAATGATACTTTCCAACAATAAGAATAGTTGGAAATATCATTCACATTACATAAACTGGAATATGTGATTGGTCCATCTCTTAAATGTATGGAGTTTTTCTCAGCATATTAATCTATATTAATGCCTATACATGTCTACTTAAAAGGTTATATTCCTTGACTCAAAAGTAACAATTATCTATCGAATTGTTCCAACTTGTATTTCTTTTAATTACATATCAGTATATATACTATATAGTAGGTCTAAGAAACCATTAGATCTACCGAAGTAGATCCTTTTACCTAGAACATTGTTTTCTACATTATATCAATCTCAGAAGAGTTTATTTTATCCTAGTCTAAGCTAACTGTATGACCAAAAGTTTTTAATATGATAGAAAAAATATTTCACACATAAAATAGTGGTACTCACACTAACATATTGTAGAAACATGGAATTGATCCATTACAAATGAATACTCTATGATCTTGTTACTAACATTTAATCTTAAACAAGATTTCAGTAACTTGAATCCTTTTTGGAATTATATGAGTTCAGCATCACATTCTGGTAGTGCCATATAAAAAACATCCATGAATGTTGGTCTATACACCCTATGCTCAAAATAATGGTAATAGAAATTATCTATGATGAGAAAAATTATAATGGAATTAGTCATAACAACTCAATGTTTCCAATAGATCCATATTGGTAGCACACTTTTACCATCCATGTAATGTCTATCTTGAATACCAAATATATTATTTAAAATAATAAGCCCCATGTACTTTATTACATGGAATATATTATTTAATTTTAATTTATCTAGTCAATTTTTGTTTCTTCCATTTACTTCCTACATGTATGATTCATTATTCTCGATGAATAATTTATCATCGATCGTGGTGAATAAAAAACCATAACTTATGTATCAAATTTCATATAGAGTTTGTGTCTCTAGAGAATTACTATTCCATGCATATTGTTGAAGTCGTTCTTATGTTAAATATTTGTGTATATCCAAAATTGGATAAACCCAATATAATATTTATCCCTCTATCTTAATAGTCATATGTAGAATTTTATGGAAATATAGTCTGTCACTCCACTATAACCAATGTATTATAGGGATTTTTATAATATCATGAGAAACATTTTCAATGACAATAATAGATTCCCATTGTGTATTAATTTATTAATACTATTTTAAATCATCAAAAAACACTTTACATATAAACAAATGTTCATTTGATGTAATGGGTTTCTATCATAATTTATCTTATATGATATCCATTTTCTTGATAGTTGAAATATTGATGTAGGATAAATACATTATTTGTTATTCATATTTTTTGAAAAATAACAATATATTTTTCAATAGCGTATATACATTGCAATATTGACACTACTTTTACTTAAATCATATCCCTATTGTACATAAGAAAATGTTCCTTTATAAATTAATCAATGCTACATTTTATTGATCAATTTTAACATGTAATAAATTTCATAGATCCTCCTTAGTAGAATCATCACCCTGATGTGGATATAGTAATGCATGTTTCTGAATTACTAAATGATATAATATTTTATCGATGAATGTGTGGTCATGATATTGTTTGGAATACATGCTCAATGAATCTCATATATTCTTATAGTGTATATACCATACATCAATTTTAGATTCCTTAAACACTTAATGTAATATTATGAATTATACATACCACTATCACACCTTTAGAATATTTTATTCTCTATCTAAACTAATCCTGAAATCTTTTAGTTATACCTTTATTTCTAAAGTTATATTTTTTCAAAACTAAGTACATATGATTGTATATAATACCAAAGGTATTTAACTCAAATTAGATTAAAACAATATTGGGTATCTCATTGAAAAATAATTAGTTTTTCTTGAAAAATAATTTTCTTTCCAAAATAGGGTATTTATGTTGTATACTTTATATTCATCAATTGAATGTAAGGGTTTTGTCATAATTCATGGCTATGAAATAAAATATCCTTAGAAAATATGTGTATCGAAACATACTATCCATGTTTGTATTAAAATATTATATGAATTAAGGGGTGTATATTCTATTCCACATATTTGTTTCATGAAATATTCATGTAATCGTAATATTTTACTCTTCTCATCATTTAAAATTATGTAGATTTTTTTAATAAAATATTAATTTATTTCTCTCTTCAGGAAAATATCATTTCTCTTATATATCCATGCTTTCTAAAAATATATGAGGAATTCATTGGACTTTGTAAGTGATATGTTGGGCCCTCTATATATCCTTTTGAATTGGTAGGTCCATTAAGACAAAATAGATTGGGTTTTAGCCGAGCCCTTACCCATTTATATAGACTTCATAGACCAAGGACATTATGGTATTTTCCAATTTCGTGGAAATTGGAATTGATGGTAGGATTTAGATGCTAGTAATTATGCATTACATCATTATTAGATCAATTATTAATTTCCATTTGAATATCATATTTTATATGATGCCCATGGATAAGTTCGAATGAGATGTGATTATTTATAAGAATTATTTTATCAACATTTATTCTTTCCAAGTTCTTATTCATGCTCATGTTATTTACTAAATGATTTTTTTGAAACATACCTTTCTACATTTATTATTCCTTAATTATTCAACATATATTTTTTATGTATACCCTTACTGAGCATATGATCTCAACCCTTTCTCATTTTGCTTTTCCAAAAAATATGAAGAAGGGTATTATGATTAATAATACAGATTAAAGAATTATTTTAAGATATGAAATTTATATTTACAATATAATATATGAATCATGATTATATCTAGTTATTTTAGACTATTAAACTATTTGGTCTTATGGTATTTTAATTCTAGTATATAGTGACATTGTAATAAAGTAACTATTGACATAGAACTACTTGAGTCAGGGTTTTTACATTTTTTATCAGAGCAATGCTTAATAGAAACCTTTGGAAATAGATTTAGTAAAACATATATTACCGAAAATGAACCTATGAAGAACTTTTATAATATTCAAAAAGAAACAATGCCTATGATTTTGACATTAGGTATACATAATTTTTTAATTTATATTTTGTGTTTCACTTTTTTTGAAATTTTACATTGTGGTTAAATATATGTGATTTAATCTAATATATTCCATTATTTAGAAATGGAGACTCATGGATGGAATGGAAATCATATCAATACATGTAATCCATGTAGGTGAATACCTAATGGGAATGGTTATGATGCTATAGCTAGAGTTGGATCTATAGCCAGAGCCAGAAAAATTATAACTATTTTGGGGTAGTAACTCGTTTTAGGAATAATAACCTAGCTTGTACGTATCATTACACTGATCCCCAACATAGCGTGGTAATTTTAATGCTGTTTTAGGTATCTGAAACCTCAATCAATAAATAGATCAATTAATATATTTATAGATGATCATTTTATAAGTTCCTTAGGGAATACATTTATCACATTGGGATATAATGAAAGGAATAATGTTTTCATTTAATTTTATCAGCACTTAGGGGATTCATATAAGTAGTTTTCATTGATTCAAAAACATTAAAGTTGAGGATCAAATATAAGGAAGGAAAAATAATTTTAATTTTTTTTGGAAAAATAGTTTTCTCATCAATAATGAGAGGATATCAAAAGTTAATTCGTGAGTTTGAGACAAAAGGATGATGAAAATTTTATTAAGAGTGGATCCAACTTTACATAGCTAAAAAGGCATGTCACTGAATATATATGTAATACAAATAGAAATACTGATAATTTATATTATGGATTAGAACTAATCATTTTAATAGAACTAGTCTCCCAAACATACACATCATATGAGGATACAGTATCATGTGTTATTGAGACATAAAAAGAACATCCATGTCTTATAGAATCAAAGGAAAGCATAAGAGTAAAGAAAAAATCAGAGAAAATCATTAATGGTAATAAAAGAAGGAAGAGTATTTTATACATGTGATAATTGTGGAATGAAACCCCCAAGTTCTTTATTTTGGGGAATGTTAGTTTACTAAAAGTGTGGAATGAAAGGAGACAATGATTGTGATTGAAAAGGTAATAAAATAGCTACCAATGATTAATTATTAAACGATATGGAGATGAGGCCCTACCCCAATGAATTCCTCAAGAATCAAGGGAATATATTCCAGATGAATCTTAGTGATCAAGTTCAAGCTTATGTTCAAGCGTATGTTATTACTACAGCTGAAGTGGAATGATTAATATTATTGGGTATTTCAAAAAAAAAAATTATGTTATAGATGTATTTTTATCAATGAAATTTTAGTTATAAACTGAAAGAAACATCTAAGGATTTTTCATTAGTAGTTTTTCATTAATTATATTCCAGAAAATGTTGAATAGTACTAATGAAATACAAAATTTATTTAATGGTAATGTGATATTTTATAGAAAAAACAAGATTGGGGGAAAGATAACACTCCATATGTGTTCTCGATGTTGAAATAATAATGTATGTTTGAGAAAAAAGGAATTATTGATAAAGTAAATTGCATAGTACCGATAACCTTGTATCTTATTTCTAATTTTATTCACGATATATTTTACTAAATTTTTTGGATATATAAAATATATTAGGTAATATGAAATTTAATTTAATGAATATACATATAGTATTTTATTGGAAGCATTCATGTTTTAATTAAGGATTTATGGTAATTTAATTTATTACCATGTAATAAGAGAATATATTTACACATTATTTACATGCTAAATTAAGAGCTACTTCATGGGGGATTAATGAGAAGACAATTTGTGGAAATTTAGTGTCCATATTTTTTAATTTTAGACTTGGGACATAAACATTTTGGAGTAATATATAGTTAATTACTTATGTAATTGATTAAGTTAAAATTTGAATATTTTGATTTGAGGTAAAAGTATGATTTATCATATTGTGTATCCTATGATAACTTTTTTTTGGTTTTGATAAATATTTAGAGGCCGAATGAATAACTTGAAGATATTATGATTTATTAAAAGTACTTCAGGCTTGAAAAAAGTATATTGAATATCTATTTCCTATCATTAGAAGATAAGTGAAAATATATATAAGAAATATAAAAGAATGAAATTATATTTATGAAATGGAAATAAATATTGTAATTTTATTTTATGAAGTGTTTTATCTGGATAATAAATGAATCCATTTACTTTATGAAAATGACCTCAATAAAAAGGGTATATATTTACATTCCTTTCTATGAAATAAATTGTCCTTTAACAAATCACATATTTTTAATTTTTTAGGGTTTGAATTACTCATTATCATGTAATATATCACTATATACTGATCCTTGTGTATTAATTTTCACTTTCATGTCCATATTTTCACATTCCACTCATGTTCTACTATTTATTCACCTTGTTTTTTGGTTCCCATATAATTCCCTTTACATCTTTTTAAGAAAAATTTCAATTTAACCATATTATGATTTGGGTTTCCCATAAAGGAATTTTCAAATGTAAAACCCGTAATTAATAATCATAAGTTCAATTTTTTTGGATTCAATTTATTAAATGGGGGACTGTAATACCATATGGTTTTAAAATAATAAAATTATGTTTGAAAATGTACAAGGCACACAACATCGAAATTAGATGATCAATAAAATACTATTATTCAAATGTGACTATTATATCTTCACCAGTTAATTGGATATTATAAAAATTATTAATTTTAATATGAAAAATATATATAATGGGATTATAAAATAGAAATTCATTGGTTAATTATTAGGAAATAAATACTTAATTTTTATAAAATTTATTTTATATTTCCGAAATATGTTTTCATCAAAAATAATTATTGATACTTATTTTGAGAAAATATTATAATTAATTTCTAAAACATATATAAGTTTTATTTTATGAAAATAATATCATTTTTCAAACCAGAATATCCAAATTTTCATAGGGTTAATTGTTTTTATTTTTTTGAAAAGAATTATTTTCAAATGATTGGTAAAAAATAATTATTTTTATTGACGACTGTAATTTTATTTCATGCATATTAAAAGATCCATTTTTTAATGAGATTTCGACATAAAATTACTTATATTATCTTCTTAACATTAAAATTATTTTCATTTGAATCATTTTCATGAATTAATTTAGTATAAAAACATTTTTAAATATAATAATTCATTTTTCAGAAAAACAAATTTTCATTGGGTTTTGTGTTTTGATTTTTAACTAAATTATGATACATATAGGTATATAATTTTAAGTAAACAAATTCAATATTTGGAATCCTAAGTTTCAAATTTGGTAAATATTTCTTTTTTATTTTTGGTCAATATGAGTACTAACTGTGGTCAAATTTATCACAATGATAAAAGGTAAATCAGGTAAATCATGGTTAAAATGAAGAGATGATTTCATAATATTTCATGTAAATTATAATTGGATTTATATAATTATACCCTATTCAAATTAGGATATAAAATTAAGTGATTAATAAGCTCTTTTGTTTGAAAATGACATAAATAATTTTTAAAACAATGAATGTTATAAAATGCCACTCTCTATATTTTTAATATCTGTTATGTGAAAACATAGGGAAAAAAGGTTATGGAAGAATACAAATTTAGTTCTATGAATAATGAAATTATATTCATTTTTTTTAATTATTTATTAATATTGAGGATTATTTAACTACATTATATTCATATACAATGCTAATACAATATTTGTTCAATTAACTTAAAAATAAAACTAATGGTATGGAAAAATGACAAAGTTATATAATTTGAGTTATTTATTGTTTTCCCTGGATTTTTTATAAGAATGTGAAATATTAGTGATGTTTAATCAAATTATATTCCAAATTCAACATTTTAATTTTTATTTTAAGTCATATTAAATGAATAGTGTGAAAATCGATATTTAAAAAATTTTAAAAAATGATTTTTTTTAAATTTATATAAACATAATGAAATAATTGAATGAGGAAAAAAAGGGAAAAATTATTGTCAAATATGTAATCTATTTCATATTTATTATCCAATTTTTACCTTACATATTATATTACTACCCATTGAGAGTGAAAAATATGTTACCGCAATTAAGGTTAAAATAATTTAACTAAGGGGTTAAACAAAAAGAAAAGTTTTAAAACACAACATTATCCTTTAAAAATGTTCTAGGTTGATGATATTTCTCCCATATAATACCCAAGTCTTAATTCCCTATCCATTGGATTAATATTTCTTTAGAATTATTTTATTATAATTTAATCTTTTAATAAATTCCAAATGTTACCCACACCTCAATTATATATTTATACCTCATCCCTAACATATTTACATCACATTAAGAATTTTACATTGATAATTAATATTCCAATATACCTCCCAAATTTCCTTATTGACATTATATATGTTATTTTTATCCAAAAAGACCAACCATGTATCCCTTAAGAGGATATTTAATAGATTTCTTTCAAACGAGATATAATTATCTTAACTAATCAATTTTTTTATTATTCTTTGTCGCACCTAAATCAATTTTATTTATCCTAAAATAATATCTTATGTATAATAAATATACATGATTTTTATTATTAGTATTAATTAACCATTATATAGCCTTTTTATTATCAAAAGGGAAGTGAAGGTATCACTCTTGTGTACGTAGGACCAGTCGTTTCCATATAGATGTAACTTCCATTTCGCCCCACCATATTTCATGGATTGTTATTATGATGGTATATGTTTTTTATAATATAATTATGAAATAATTACCCCCTATAATTATAAAATAACATCTACCTTCTTACCATCCAATCTGTGGTAACACAACAACGTCACTTGTGGGTATATGTGGACATCCACCTCCACAAGAAGATGTCATTTGTTTTATAGTTATGTTTTACATGGTTGGTAATAATGATGTATTTGAGGAATATATATAATTTTTATGATATAATAACGATTATTTAAATTATATTTTGTTTTTAATATTTTTTTACTTCTTGTGTTGAAAAATGAAAACAAATTTCATGCGTACGTATGACTTACTATCTCCATGAATTATGTAATTATTTTTTCTACTTATAACTATTATGGATGAAAATAAATATGTATATAATGAATATGAATTATAATAAATGCATGATTAAAATTATATATATGATAGAAGCATGAATAAATTAAAATTACCAAAACTATAAAACCAAAAAATACCTTAAAATCGAAGCAGTTGACACCAAGAAAAGTGAATTCTATATGGAATTGTAAACAAATGGATGATAAGAAGTTATAATTAAATAATTTATGGTATAATATATATATTAATACTGTTTTTTATATATTAATAATAAATATATATTTTTTATAGAGGAGGTTCAAGCCCATATGAATGAATTCAAACATTAGTTAAGGGTTTCTCGTCTCACTTTTAGTCAGTGAGACATACACCATATTCACCACTTATTTTATTTGTTTGGTGTTTATACAAACATTTTGATAAGATACATAATTATTTAGTATAAATTAATGGTATTTAATTTTTTATTTATGTTATCCATTCAATGGTGATTTTGATTCAAAAGTTACTAATGTGGTAAGGGTTTTTTTTCAAATCACATCATTATTCGGAAGTTTTTGTCATTGTGTAACCATTATGGGGATTTTTTTTATATTTAATTATTAAAACTGATATATTTTATACCACTGTTATTATTAATTATATTTTCTACTAATAGATTAATTTTCATCTTCTTATAAATTAAAATGATTGATAATATGTTTTTATGAAATGTTTAATTTATCTCACTATTCGTCCAAAAAAAATTATCCATATACATGGTTTATAAAAAATTCTTCTAGAATACGTATAAATTTTACAAAATGATTTATTATTGAACTGTTTACTCATTTTTTTACCTTTTATTAAATGGTTTTAATGGAATATTATTTTAATTTTATGAAAGTGGTAGTTTTTTACTTTTTAACAAAATTCTATAAAGAATTTTTTAACTTATAAAACATGAATATAATTTTCTACCTTCATGACAATTTTTTTACATATTCATTTAAATATTTCAATTTTTATTTTAAAAGAAAATATATTCCTTAAAAATTAAAAAATCATATATTCTAAATTAGTGATTTCAACACTAAAAAGGTATTATTCTAAAGAAATTATCCAGAAATATTTTTAATGTATCTTAATCTATGTTAGCATCCTTATTTTAATCTTATTCTAGGAATATACTCTACTGATTTCATCTAACATATTAATTTTGATTTTTTATGATCAGTTTGGTAGGGTATGTATTATTTTGATACCATTCTTCAAATTACCTTGTGTGGTTTATGATTATGTTTAGTGATTGTGGAAAGTATTAACAATTTATATTCTTGTTTTCAATACGAATGTTTATATTGATTATGATTCCTGAAATTCATATTAGGAATTCATTGGACATAGTATGTGATGATAGGGGCCTGCTATAGCCCCTCGTTACAATTATAGGTCTCATGAGATAGACAAGATTGGAATTTGGCCAAGTCCTTACCCATTTCTATTGATGTCACGAAACAATTCTTTGATGGAATTTTCATATTTCTTGGAAAAATCTATTTCTTGTAGGTTTAAAATGTCTGGAATTATGCCTTCCATCCTTATGAAATCAGTAATTTATATCAATGTCATTATTTTATTTTTTATGATATCTATGGATGGGATTATATATGATGTAATTATTTATATGGAATTATTTTATCTTAATGGAATCTTTCTATATTATTAATTATGCTAAAGTTATTAATTAAATTGATTGTGTCTTTAGATATTTAACTTTTCATGTTGATTATCACTTATTTATTTGGAATTTATACCTTTATACTCATACCATTACTGATAATCAGATATTACACCTTTCATATGTTTGTTTTCCGTAGGATATAACGTAGGTTATTATGAATAATTTATAATATGAAATAATTATTTTATGATAATTATTTTATTTTTTTAGTCTAATTTATGAATCATATTTATAACAACATCATATATACTAATAAATTATTTGACCCCTTAGGATATGATTACTTTTATCTAGTGCCAATGTTATAAAATAATCATTGAATCCGGGATACTACTGTTTGTTTCTTTATAATATTTTTGATGAATTTCATCACATTTATGGGATGGTGGTAAATATTAGTTGGTGTGCGATTTTATGTCTTATATATTAATAATGTATTAGGGTTAGAGATTTTGTTAATATATATAATAATATATGTTTTATATGTGGAATAATGTATTGGATACTTACATGGTCTTTAGAAAAATATATTTTGGATAATGTATGATTAGGGTATATGCATATAGTCAATTCATTGTTGGAATGATTAATATTGATTGAGAAAATATAAGAAATCTAATATAACCTAAGTGAGTATGTAATATATAATAATAGAAACTATATCATGAATTAAAAATATGTTAATTATATTCATTCCTATAATCATCAATAAGTTTAAATTGATTTATTGTGTAAAATTTATTTGGGCGGGGGATAAATGTAATGACCTGCTATTTTGATGCTTTTAAATTAATACTCTCTTTGATAACATATATCGCACGCAACACCAAACTGACACAAAACCAAACAAAAACGAATGAATCTATAAAAGTTGAAAAAAATATAATCATTAGTAAATTAAATATTAATAATTAATTAAAATAAATTTTTTTCTATTAATTTGTTTGTATTAATATTTAAAAAATGATTCATTTCAATAGACATTTTTAATAAAGTAATCGGTATTGTATTTTACCTTAATATATTAAAGTGATACTATTTAAATTGACTATTATAATTGGTATTATTGATATTTATAAAATAATACATCAACTTTCAACTATATTTTAATTTATATTAAATAATATTAATTACACTTGATGTTTAAAAAGACATTTTTTTCAACAATCATTTTTCCATTATATTTTTTATTTTATACATAAAAATATAATTCATAAATTTAGAATAGAAATTCGTTAAAATTAAAAGCATGTTTTGATTAATATTTTCAATATTTTCATAGGATATTTTTTTTTGTGATTTACCTAAATTAAAACAATTTAGGCGAATACTGAAGAAACATTATTTTTAGTAATACTGAAATTTTTATATGTCTATCCTAAAGTAGATAATAGTTATAAACTTAAATAAAATTTATTAATACAAAGAAATATTTAAAATTTTAAATTATTCATTTAAATATATTATGTTTTATTTATAAAATCCATGTATAACATTTTGGAAATAGAAGTAGTATTTTACTCTAAAAACACATTTTTTTCTTCTATATTTAAAATTTGTTTTCATCACATATATAAATTATCTATAATATTATAGATTTTATTATAATATAATATCATTTTAATATTATTCCATAATGTTAATTAATTCTGGGAATAAAGTTATGAATACTATGGTTGAAGTTAATTAGTGTGATAATATTAAATCTGTTATATTCCTAGAATTGTTTTATTATTGTTGTATAGTTTTTATCAAATCAAATCAATTAATCTATTTTAAATAATTAGTATAATATAATATTTATAATTATATATAATTAAATTAAAACTAATTTAATTTGAAACCAATGCTAAATAATATTATGAACACATAATGTTTAAAATGACTTTATACTCTAAAACCCGTTTTATCTCTCTATATTATATTATTTATGTTAAAAGTCAATTTCATTAAATTTTGAAATTACAATGAATTAAATATATGTTATGTTAATTTATTTGAATCAAAAATTTCTGAAGTGTTTTTACTTTTTATTTTTAGTGAAAAATATATTACTCAGTTAAAAACTAGTTACCTATGTAAAAAATAGAAATATTAAAATATAGGAAAATATAATTGTTATTGACATAAGACATGTTTCAATTTTTTAAATAATGGGTATATGATTTATTAAAATTATATCACCAAAAAATACATTATTTACAACTTTTGTGACCATTGACCATTGAATAGTGTCATCCATTATACAAAATAATGGGTGTTCAAAAAAGATCAGTTTTCATTACTTATAAAAGGGGATCACTTCGACCCTTTCAGTATTACACAACCACATCAAAATTTCTTTCAATACATTACCAATTTTTGTTTCATAGAATTATTTTTCATTGCCTAAAACCCCTATTAACTATAATTTATACTAATTCCTTCATTTTTCAGATGACTTTCAAGATAATGTTCAAGGTCCCAAATTTAATATTAATTAATACTTCTCTATTTCTTTATTATCATTATCTTTAGAACCAAAACTAAACATATTAATTTAATTTACTATGTATTATTAGAATAATTAATATTTATTATATTAATGTAAAACCCATTATTTATTCTTTCCCACCCACTTTAAAAAACAATGTAACACTAATCATGTGTTTGTATGGACTACCACCTCCAATATCATATATTAACTGGTGTTATGATGTAGTTAAATAATTGATATAATATATATGATATAGTTATTATTTTTAAGAGGTAAAATTATAATCCTCTTTCATTCCATTTCAATCATTAATAAATGAAAATGTTTATTGTGCGTTTTGTAGACTACCATCTCCAGGAAGTAACATTTTTTTACTCTCATTTTTAAATTTTTTTAAAATTATATCCATATTCCATTTTTTTACTTAGCTCATTTTTACTCATTTTATAGTAATTGATCTTACATCTTCTTTTGAAATGAGTGTCTTTATCTTATATTTCAATATTCATTGTATTGTTTTACAAATATAATTATATTTTCCTCAATGTTTTTATGGTCATTTAATAATTATTTAAATTCAATAACAAAATTAAAGAAATTTTGTAATGGTCATTTTTATCAATGTGTGAAAAGAATTAATTTTTCATATTTTCCAAGTGAAGAAATATTTCTATTTTTTTTAATTTATTTGAAAAACTTTACCTATATTTTCACGTTTTATGAAAATATATTCTTACTCTCTTAGTTTTATAAAATATTCAAATTTAAATATGTTTCTTTCAAAAAGAACAAGAAAGAATCATATTTCCAAAGATATTTTCCTAATTATGCTAAAAAAATTTCATCTAGTTCAATGTCGCTTCACATATTTTACACATTAACATGGATATAAATCCATTGTTACCATCCACCATTCTATTAATGGATATATTATAAAATTATATTTTTTATCACAACGTATTTTTTATTTCCTAATCAATCACTATGAATAGTAATTAATTACTTTTATTCCAATAGATTTCATTTGTGAATACCTTGTTTTCAATTTCAATGATTAAAAGTTGTCTAGTTGTATTCTATATATTGACTGTTTGGGGGTAATTATTAGCTAAACCATCTACACATAATTGATGTTGTGTCTAAACCATATACATCATTAAATGATATATAACATGGAATTTATTTGATACACATTTACATTCCATGGGTTTATAATGTTTATTTATGGGATTATGAATATTTTCCTTTTATTATTCAATATTAAAGGGATATGAATCCCATTTTCGTTCCATGGGTTATTATGGATATGATGATTGTTTATTTTGTGGGTTATACATATGTGTGGATAATTTTTGGTTGATTTATATATTACCTGTAATGCACTGGTTAATTTTGATATTTCATGAGATAGTCGGGCATGGACATAATGATTTTTCTCACATAAGCTTGAGAATAATGATTTTCTAGCATTTTCAGGAATAAATATAATAAGTTTATTCACATATTTTTTGTAATAATGATATTTCTCAGAAGGGTTTATTTTATTATGATTATTCCAACTTTATAAGTTACATCTCTTTTTTAGGCTATGTTAAATTCAATGTTTATACCAGTTTTCTAATTTATTCCATATTTTTTTTTCATTCTATGACTCTTGTTTTATGATATATTATATTCTTTGTATAGAATTTTTATATATATTAATTTTACTGATATTATTATATTATTATCACTTAGGTTATTTGATTGTTTCCACTTATGTCTAACCTTACTGGGCATATGATCTCACCCTTTTCATAAATTTCCTTTTTGATATGTAATATATAATATTATATCCTATAAGATGTATATACTAGATATTAGTATGGATAAATTATTGTTAAATGTTCAAAGGTATTGTAAAATTATTCTATTATATATCATTTCCTCAATGAAAATAAACATTCTATTCTAATTATTGTGTGATTATTTGTGATATGAAATGTTTACCTTATGAATTTTTTTACATAATGATATGTTTATATTAGGTTTCTATAAATAAAATCTCATCATTATTTGGATATTTCAATCCATTAGGTTCTAATTTTACTTCATTATTCCTAAAAAACCCATCTTTAATGATCATTTATTGGAGTAAGATATGATATTGAAGTGGTAACTAGTCGAATCACAAAATAATAATGAAATTCCACTTATTAAGTGTAAATAAATCAGGAATATATATTTCTCTATAATCACTATCTCAATGGTAAAAAATAATCAAATTTAAAGAATCTATTGTGTAAGGAATCACTAAATTATTATGGTATGATTTTATGAAATAAAATAAAGTTATGGGACTTATAGTGGTAAATTATTTTATTAAATAATACATTTATTGGTCTTTACATGGAAATGAATTTTCATAATTAAATCAATATATGATTTTGTAGTTATATTATGATATATTCACTTTGAGAGAATAAAATTAATATTGTGATGAAATGATTAATTTAATTATTTGATAATGTAAAATCTGAGATTTTATTTTAAATTTTTTGTTATTTCCCATTAGAATCACCACAAGGAGTACCAATCATAAAAAAATAGAAATATATTATTAAAATATTAGTATATGACTATTATGTCCTAAATATTGGACTGGAGAATATAATAATGAGTAACCACATTATGAAATTCATTTAGATAATTTTTCTATAATATAAATTTACTAATAAATTATTAATAAATAATAACAATTTTTGAAAGAAAATCATTAAGTTAAAAGGCGTTATTTTTCAAAAATTCGATTTATGTGCAACATGTGTTTTTATGAAATTAAATTATGTTAATCAAAATAGATGAAGTATTTTTATGAAATGTGTAGATATAATATATTTTGAAATAATGAAAAATTTATATAATCTTGGTTACTAGATTTTGAATGAGTATACATTTAATTTATACTCCTGAAATGGAATTTCTTCAAAAATGAATTTTATTACATTTTGTTTGTAAATAATATAACTAACTACAAAAAAATATAAATATTCATTAAAAAAATTATTTTATTTTAGAAATAATTATTTCAAAATAATAATATGTTAAATAATAGGTGTTTTAAAAAACAATGTTTAGAGTGAATAGTGAAAATTACAATTTTTTGAAAAACAAACATTTCATTTATCTAAATCAAAAAATTTAACTGTACCGTTATATATTGGATTTATTTTAAATAATAATAAAATAAATTTTGTTAAATTAATTCCATGTTAATCAATATTTTACTTTATTTTGGTAAATAATAATTTTTATTCCTAAAATAGGAATTTTTTCCAAAAAAGATTTTTTTTCCATTTCGAAAACATATATTAAAATTATTTTTTACCAATATATGAAATGAAATATTTTAAAATAGATTAAATATTAGGAATAAAAATAATAATACTCTTTAATAATTTCCTAAATTTCCAAAGGACTGAAAAACAATTGAGAATGGGGGTTGAATCAGTTGTTCAATTTTTAATTGTTTTAAAAAATTTTGAACTTAACCCCTACAACCTATTCAGATTTAATTCATTATCAGATTTTAGTAAATTATCATTCCTGAATGAATATAAAATAAAATAAATGAT
Organism: Viscum album; assembly: GCA_963277665.1. Classification (NCBI taxonomy): domain Eukaryota; kingdom Viridiplantae; phylum Streptophyta; class Magnoliopsida; order Santalales; family Viscaceae; genus Viscum; species Viscum album. The sequence goes on along the minus strand of OY728160.1, from coordinate 893,145,115 downwards.
GCATTATTTAAAAGGTTTGACCTTATTGTGAGAACATACATACTTTCCATTGCCACTCTCATGGGTATTTGGAAATCCACAATTATGATGAACTGAAGACAACATTGCTAACTCCCATTAGACACCATCCATATCCTGATTTGAAATACTATACCTAATATTATCAGTTTACAATAATTTATTATAAATTAATAAATCTATAAAATTAATAATGAATTTTTTATACAACTGCACAATTGCTCTGTATTAATCCTAAATTTGATTTGGCTTCATCTGATTTTTTCTATTTGATGAGTTTGGTTCTGATTCTATCAGTAAAACCAATCTATATGTAATTCTCTAAATTTTAGGAGTCTTTAAAATATTCCCTAAACATAATAAAAATTTACACGAAGGACTCAATAAGATAAAACCATTCCCAATTTAAAAAACACAAACACTTCTCAAATTCTCAATATGATCATCCCCAGTCTGATCAACTCATTATGAGAGACTGGATAGAATCCTCTCAACATGTTCTTTCTCAATCCAGTAAAAAAATTTAGTTTTATGATCTTCCTCATGGGATATCTATTTTTAAAATGACATCCACTTGATTTCTTCAGCAATTCGCTTTTTCCACTTTCTTGAAAAGCCCACATAGAGCAAATGATCGGACTAAATATTTATAGGCTGTTTAGAAAAAAAAGTAGGAATATTGAAAACATTCCCGGCTTCCTCGAATTTGAAAAAATCATAAAATATATTTCATATAAAACATAAAATTTTACATCTTCAAAACTCCCTCAATTTCAATTATATGTATGACACATTGAATTTCATGTTTTACCTCCTCAAATCTTCATAAATCTTCTTAAAATTACATATAATTATATCATCATAATAATATTAATAAGAAATATATTTATTTCTCCATAAATATTACTTAAGTTTCTTTATCAGTAAATTTGAAATATTTTTTTCATTGAATCATATTTTGATTTCTTTCTCAATGTTTATAAATTATATTTCTTTTTTCGTGAATCTAGTTCAGTATACTTATATGTGAATCTGAATTCTTGTATCATTCTTTATGAATCAAAATTCTTAATCCTTCTCAGTTTATCCAAATTCGGTATCATTCTCATTAAGATGTAATTCCCATTAATATAGAATATCTATACTAAAAATTTGAAATTCTTTAAACCTCTCCACTGTATCATCAAAAGATTATATCATGAATGTTTTAAATGTTTTTGAGAAATTTATAATAATAAAATGTCATATAAATTTTTTTAGAAAGTATGAAAACATTCTAAATCATGAATTAAATTTATTCAAAAAATCATCTTCTGTAACAATATGACTTATTCCCTCATCACCATTTTTATTCTCTCACTACGACAAAGCCAATATTACAATAAACAACATTTTCATCCTCTGATTTTTTTTTGATATTATGAGGTGAATACAATGAAGATGTATCTAACTCCTAGATAACAAAAACATTCATATAAATAAAGTTTAGATTTCAACAATACAAAAACATTGTTAAAACAATTTATCACAAGGATTCCTTAGTCTCCCGCTTGGAATTTTTTGAAAACCCTCTATAAAATTTCATCAAACTCCTTGAGTCTTTTCACAAATCAATTTTTGTAAGAAAAAACCATGTTTTTTAATTTTATCAAAACATTTCCTTTCTTAAAGGAGTGTTCCATAACACCACAGTTCTAGATAAAGTAATTATTTTTATGAAATTACATCCCACGATCATAAGATACTTTTATAGACATGTAATCATATATTCCCACTATTATCATTTCCATTATCACATTTCTTTTTCTCTACCATATTATACAATAATCACATATTTAGATTCATAAAATAAAGATATGTAAAAACCATTGTTATGAAGGGACTTCATCTCTCATTGGAAAGTCGATTTTTCTGGCCAGGTAAAGACAAACTCCATCTCTTATTATTTACTTTATCGTTTTTCATTTTCTCTCACATTTATTTTTCTCTCCCAAATTTATATTATAAACAAATATTCAGATTAATAAAATAACGATAACTGTAAAACTTTTTAAAAAGTAAAAATATGTTACTTTCTCCTCCCCCCCCATTGTGAACGTAATCTAGTGCATAGTGGGGGTAGTTCTATATGTTGTTTGAGAAGACATGGGAGGAAGTAGAAAATAATGTTTTATCCTCAATTCCAAAAACAATTATTTCACCATTGGTCTTGTAAATATATCATAAATCAGATAAATTGTTGAAATGTGTTCTAGAAAAACGTCTCCCACAACAACATTATCTTTTATAAAGTGAAACATTATAACATTTTTTTAGTCATTAACATTTTACCTGATTGATAGAATGATCAATTACACTCGAATTATCCCAAAGTGTCTTCAATGGTTTAGAAACATTAACATTCAAATCATCTATTTGAACATTCATCCACAAAATCATAGTATATTCCTGAGTACCTGGAATATATTCGGATTCCACTATGCTCAATATTACCAAATGTTGTTTCTTACTATTCCAACTCTCAAAACAATCACCAAAGAATTATTTTCCTCCTGAGGTGGATTTTCATTTAATAAAATTCATCATCCCAATGGACATTGGCATAACCATGAAACATTATATCCCTATTTATTGTGTATAAAAACCCATGTGATGTTGTTCTATAGATATTTCCCAGAATCCTCTTTACTTCCAACTTATGTGATTCTTTAGGATTACATTGATTCCTTGCTCCCAAATTCACAACATAATAAATAGTAGGTTGTGATTCTGTAAGTAAACAAGAGATCTTATTGGACTCCTAATGAATTTATAATTCAAACTTGTTAAATTTTTAACATTACCAATATTTTTACACACTGAAATGTGTGTTGATTCTTTTTTGGATTCTTCCCTCCCAAACTTCTTTAACAACTCCCTGGCATACTTTTCATGATATAAGAATATGTATTTTTTCTTTTCTTTGAACATGTAATCCATGGAGGGAAGATAATTCTCCCAACATTGACATTTCAAAGTTATTATTATTATTTTTAGATATTGTTTTACAAACATCTCCTCTATCCCCAAAAAAAATATATAATACACATAAACAATTACGATTTATTCTCTGGAGTCAACATCTTTCACAGATAAGTTGCTATCAAATATTCCTTTAGAAAAGTTCATTATTCTCCAATAAATTAATGATTAGAATACCAAGCATGTGATTCTTTTATTATCCTATTCAAAGATATCTTCAATTTAGAAACACTTTATTCCTCATCATAAAGTAGAAACAATAAAGGGTTCTTAATGTAAATTTCTTTATTAGTCTGACCATTTCAGAAATATGACTTTAAATCTATATGATAAAATTTGTAATTTCAACTTGAGGCCTCATAAATAAATATTCTAATAGTTTCTAATCTTGCAACGAGGTAAAATGTTTATTCAAAATACACACCATACATATATGAAGAGACAACCAAAAATCCTATATTTTTTTATTGAAACTTATCCATGTTAATTTTACATGTTTCTATAAACCCACTTTTCTCTGATGACATTTTTATATTCTAGCCATGAAACGTGTTTCCATATATCATTATTTTAAATCTGATCCAACTCTTCCTTTATAAAATCCACCCATTCATTGTGTTGTATTTCTTATAAAACTGATTGTAGTTCAATATTTGTTATATGTAAATTATGATTATCTAATCATAAATTTAATTATATATGGACTCGGCCTTCTGATTCCCAATAATCTCTTTGTATTCAATATGTTTATGTATGTTAGGAAATTTAAATGTTTCTTTTCCAGCTGAAATTTCTTCATCACACAATTTTTCTAAATCCTGATAAGGCTTTTTTGAATTGCATTCACTATTTTTGGAATTCAACTGTTTATCTTTCACATCATTCCCCACATATTCTTTTAAGGAACATTGATTTTAATAACCTTTTCATAAAATGATTCCACCAAAATTTTTAAATTTTTGTTCCATCCTTTATAACTTATTCCATTTGGTGCATAACACATAAATGTTCATTCCTCAACATTCTCTTCAATATTTCCCAAATTTAAATTTATTAATTTGGGAATCCATGGACATCCAAATACATTGACATATTTTAGATTAGGTTTTTTTTTTCTAGAACATTTGACAAAGAGTCATTACAGTTTAGGGCCTCAAAAAGTTTTTATTTTTAACATGTAAAAATGTATTAATAGCTTCCCTCTTATAGAATATTGAATGTTTGTATTCTACTAACATACTACATCCCATATACACCAAAATTATTTTATTTTATTCAACAGATCTGTTTTGTTTTGATGTATAGGGAGCACTATACTGATGTTTGATACCATTTTTTCTTAGATAGGTATCAAAAATATAGCTTGTGAATTCAGTTAGATTATAGGATATCAACATTTTTATGGAAACCCAGATTTCGTTCTTAACATCTTTTTTGAATAATTCAATAATTTCCAAAGCCTCGGACTTTTGCATCCAAAAATGATATTTTTCATTCAAGTGAAATCATCAATAAAAGTGAAAATTTATAAATTTCTTTTTTGATAAATGTCTCATCAGCCCACATAAATTGGAATTAATAAGATCATGTCATCTAGTAGATTGAATGTCAATTCTTTTATTACTTTTTTTGTCTGCCTCCCTTTTTGACTTGATACACAAACCACTTCTTTTCTTCTTTTCAGTTCATGAATTTTTTGAGTGGCATAAACATTAGAAATATGGATCATAAATATCAATCCAAGGCTATCAAATCATTTTTTCCAAACATTATTTTTATCATTCCCACTAATTTAATTGGGGTTATTGAATTATCCTATTTGAATGAAATTCCCACTACTTCATTCTCCTTTTCAATTTACTTTTATATCATTCATACTTTTGATGATAAAAAAATATTTTCAAAAAATTAATTAATTTCCATCATCACAAAGTTGACATAAAATATGTATGTTATGTTTTACCCCATAAATAAATAAAACATAATTAGATTTCAACTTTTCAGCATCAATCATAGTCATTCAAATTCAAGTAATTTTAAAAAAACTATCATTACTAAAGGTAACATCTCCTCCACCATGACTTTCAAAATGATTAATGATTTTTATACAACATATCATATATTAAGTACTTACACTATCATGTATCCATGGTTTGGTCATATTACTTTCTTTCACAGCTGTCTCAACAAAAAAATCTCTTTCCTCAATAATCACTTTTTCAGCATTCTTTTCTTTTTTATCACATGACTCATTTTTTGGATGAATTTTTAAACATATTTTTACATGATCAATATCCTATTCACACATTACACAATATTTTTATAGGAATTTAAATTTATTTAATGATGGAATGTTTCCAACATCAAGTGAATTCACTTTTTCAACTTTCTTTATGTTAGGAATGCTTCTCATTCATATTTTACTATTTCATCCACTTTTCTCAAACCTTATTCCCGGTATGGATATGTTGTGCTAAAAATTATAATCCTCATTCCCATAGATTCCAATAAACCAATAGTAACCATAAAATCTTGATATTCAACTGAAATATGATCGTTCTCTACTGAGACATTATTGTGGTTGATAACATCTTCAAATCTATCACAATATAGATGTGGACTATCTTTTCTTTTGAGTGAATTTTCTCATTTTGTTAATTTGATAGGTTTCTGACATAATTTCTCCACCCAATCATTCCAAATATATTTTTTCAAAACCTATGATTGTAAATGAATAAGATGAAACATTATTTTTGATAAGAAAATATTTCAACTCATTCTCGTATTGATCCTTATCAGTGTCTTCAGAAGTACCACGATTTACTTCTGAAGCATTGATGGAGTTTTCATTCATCTTCCTCAAGATAATTTCAGACTCAAAAAGTTTTGATTGAATCTTATAATCCAATTTTTCCTTTGATTCCATATTATTATACGTATCTTCAATCACCTTTCCATGTTCAATGTTTCAATTTTCTCAACATAAAATCTTTTGAAAGTATCTATCATCGTACATGATTACATATTTTATTCCGTAAAAAACATCATTAAAATATTTCTTCATTAATCTAATTTCATTCTTCAGAGTTTTATTTTTTATAAAGATTTGTAAAAAGGTCTTTTCATAATTATACTCTCTATAAGATTCTTCACCACCATCTTCAATATCTAAGGAATATATTGTTTTCTAAAATTATGGAATGAAGGTTCTAATGATTTTATCAATATTCATATTATTAAGAATAGTTGTTGGATGATTTTTAATAAACTTTTTTACTCAATATACTTATTTTGTTACCATTAAAATTATTCTTGAATCTATTTGAACACTTTTTTCGTTATCATTTTTGTTCCACTTCTTCAATCATGTCTTTTGATCTAAATCATCTTGATATTCTCCAACATTCATCTTGGAATAATTCAACAAAAATTTCCAGATTCCAGCACAACTATAACATTTTAGAGTAAGTTTGCCAATATATTTTACTCTTCCCTTATAATAGTTCTTAGATATAAGATATATTTATTCTTCATTATACTAGTCATCCTCTATGTCTTTATACTCAAAAGGATCTTCTTCATTTACATATTGTATTTCCATCATTCTCATATCATCAAAAGAAATTTCATCTTTCATATTTTTTTTAACATTGTATCATTCAACATTTAATAAGTAAAAATGATGTTATATAATTCATAAAGAGATAAATCATCTATATTATATAGAGATGAAACATTACAATGAAACAGGTATAGAAATAATCTCATAAATTTCATCACAATTGTACATTCTTCCCAGACCTCTCTCAATCTTCTGATATTGCAAAAAAATTCATTTAATATGATAAATTATTCATCATTTGTTTCTTCATCACTCATTAAGATTCTTAAATACAAAATATTCAAGGTTTTGTACCATGCTACCATAACCTTTCTATTCACTTCAAAAACACTTCCCATCTTACACCACATACTTGTTGACTTTTTGAGACCCATGACCTTTTGATAATTTTTTTTGATATGGATGTGAGAATAGAATATCTATCCTCTCCATAAAATTATATATTTCTATTATTAGTAATGGTCATTAGGGATTCATTCTCAATCGGTAGAAAACCAATAGTAGAATCATCAATAACATCAAGTTCAAGACATAGGAGATAAAGAATCATCCTATTTTTCAATACATAATAAATATTTAACATTAAATTTAAGAATTCATCTACTATTGATAGAATTCATATTGTCCATGATAAGGGTTCAAAGGGAACCTGGATCTAAAACCAATTGATGTTCCAACGTACTGAATTACAACTAAGAAGGGATGATGAATTGGTTGTTCTATTTTTATATGCTTTAAAAAATCTAGAAACATAACCACTAAAACCTTTTAATATTTATTTCCTTATCAAATTTTAGTTAATACTCATACATCTTGGGATAGAAAATCATGTAAAGTACACATGATTTACAGGGTTTGACCTTAGTGTGGGAATCTACATCCTTTCTATAGCCACTCCCTTAGGTCTTTGGAAGTCCACTATTCTACATAAGTGACTACAACTTATGTAAAATATCGTTAAACAACTTTTATCTCCCAATATGATTTATTGTACGGACTCTTATAAATTTTAAAAAAATTTATAAAAAAATTGATCTCAAAATAGAATAATTACATTGTTGAAACTACACCACAATTTCTCGGTCTGAGTCCTTAATCAAATTTGGATGGATCTGATTTTCAAAATTTGAAGAGTCTAGATATAATTTTCCCAATATAATCTATTTGGATATGATTCTCTCAATATGATGAGTCTAGATCTGATTTTTTGAATATGATCATTCGGAAATTGATTCCTTCATTACAACGGACTCAATATAGAATATGCATTCTCAATCTTCTAAACTCAAAATCTTCTCAAATTCTCAATACATACTTTTGCAATCTGATCGACTCAATCCAGTTAAAAAATGATCTTATAAATATGATCTTACAAAATCCGATAAATAAACAGTCAACTATCTAATCTTCCTCATGATATATCGATTTGGAAAACGATGTTCACTTATTTTGTTCCTCACTCTTCTTTTTTTACTTGTGTGGAAAGTGAAAAAAATGAAGTAGACCACAACAAGTATTTATAGGTGACTAAAAAAAACCAAAATGGGATACTTGAAAACTATCATTGCTTCCCCAAATTTCAAAAACATTGAAAATCTATCACATTTAAAACATCAACTTTGACATCATTAAACCTCTTCATATTTCACCAATATTTATGAAAAATTGTATCACATGTATGACC